>OY288277.1:16883381-17483381 GCA_958450335.1 Hibiscus tridactylites
AGTAGTCAGAAGCCAACGTGTACCTCTTAATCTCCTCATTCAATCCATAACGGAAACGGTTGCAGCGTTCCACTTCAGTAGGAACCAACTCTGGGGCATATTGACTCAAGCGAACAAAGCAGATCTCATAATCAGTCACAAAAGCATATCCCTGAGTGAGAGCCATGAACTCTCTCTTCTTCTTATCTAGGTACCTCGGTCCCAAGTACCTCTTCCTGAAAGCGGACTCAAAGAAATCCCAATCTATCTCTGTCTCTGGAACCCCGGTAGTAATGGTGACCCACCTGGTGTAGGCATCACTCTGAAGCAACGAGATCACGCAACCCAATCTACGTGCGCCCGCACAACCCATCTGAGCCAAGATACGAACTGTCTTCTCCAGCCATAACTCCGACCTCTCCAGAGTAGATCCTCTAAACTCCTCGGCCCCCAAGCTACGGAGCCTCTCCAAAGGTAGACTAGCATCGTCACACCTAGGCTGAGCTGCAGCCTGAGCTCCCGCAACTGCGGCCTGAAATGCTCCCGCTATCGCTTGCACTAGCGGAGTCATATCGATTCTAGCTGGACCTTGGCCACCTTGGCCACCTTGAGGTCCATCTCCTCCGGCTCCATCCTCGCCCCCAACTCCAGGTGGAGGAGGTGGTGGTGGTGGAGGTGGTGGAGGAGCGCCAACTCCCGCGGCCACCGGCCCTTCTAGGTGAGCCTCCACACCAACTACCGGCTCAACAGGAGCCGCAACCCGTGGTTCCTGACGAACCACCCTCGGTCTACCTCTCGGTCTAGACATCGCTCTCACAGATATCAACTACAACCACAACAACAAAACATACAAGCTGGGTTAGCAAGGCAAGGCTTCAAAGTGTTCAAGTACGTTCCCTCACTTAAAAATCATTTTTTTCCCAATGTAATAGTAGCAATGGGACACACACACACATACTTTTGAATAAATAGTCAATCATACTTGTCAAACAAGCAATCATTCTTTCAAGGCAAGCAAACGCCCTGCAAATCAATTTAAAACTTAAACTTACCTCACTTATCTGCCCAAGGTCTCGGTAACCTTAGGATCTGATACCAACAAGTGTAACCCCCTCGTCCCGGTCTGGTCGGATGACCGATCCGAGTGGGCCACACGGGGAAAACCGAAGCGAAACCCGTTAAGGCTTCCCCTCGGTTAACGACCTAGAAATTTTCTTTTTATTTATCTTGTCTATAGGCATAATTAAATCCTATGTAGGACACATCAACGGAAATACAAACAATGCAACATACTCCGACCAACCAAAACATTAAACAGCTCATTTTAGTCCTTTACAGCAGGCCGTTTCGAAACGCCCTTAGGGTGTTCCGAAACGCCTTGACTTAGTCAACAGGCTATGGTCAACCATAGGGGACCGTTTCGAAACAGGGGTGACCCGTATCGAAACGACCCTGACGGTCAATTTCTAGTGGTCAACGTGATTTGACCGTTTCGAAACATCAAAGGCCCGTTTCGGAACGCCTTTATCTCGTCAATTTCTCAGAATTCCAGTAGCAAAAATGTTCCGAAACGACCCCCATCCGTTTCGAAACGGCAGGCCATTTGCAAAGGGACCGTATCGGAACAGGGTGACCCGTTCCGAAACGCTCCCTGACTGCAGACTCGTTTTGGTTGTTTCAAGGCACAAGGGTGCCCCAAAACACCACCAAAACACCCTACAACACCATAACAATTAAACTTAAGGCAACCCAACTATATTAGCATGCTCCAACAAGATTTAGACGAGTCTAAACGCTAAGGTAAGACTTCACAAACCATGCATTCATACAACAACATTCAAACACAAGACACCCTTTAAGGCACATGGCTAACATTCAAAATGAGCAATTTAGGCATGAGTTACAATTCAACATGGCAACACAAACCATACAAAAGCAAGATATCAAGGAGTCTAAACAAGCTCCTAAACAACTAGCAATTATCCATCAAAACAACACACGTCCCATTGCTCACACTATTACATGTTCAACATTAAAAACTCATACTTGAAGTGCTCAAGGCTAACAACCACACTTGGAGGCCCTCCTCTTGCTCGAGCAACCCGCGAACTAAGGATCTGCAATGTTGAACAAAGAGAGCGTAAGCAAAGATGCTTAGTGAGGGTAAGCTCTAAAAACAAACCTCAACATTGCAGGGTCCGAGCACGATCTAGCCAAGGCATTACACAATTTTACCAAGGATCCACAAGAGCCACAAGATAAAGATGCATGAGCAATATACAATATAAATGCCATGATCATAAGCTCAACTCCACAATACATGTAATCACATTTAACATCCAATTTATAGTTCATATATCTCAACTCATTGATACACATATCAATCAACATTGGCACCTAGCTATGACCCGAATACGTGGATAAATACGTTGGAAACTCACATCCAACAACCATATTACCTCACGGTGGGATTACACTCATCACCGGTCTCGCGGAGGGGATTCCACTCATCCTCATGCCCCGTCGATGGGATTCCACTCATCACCGACTATATTTAAATACAAATTTCCGGGCGAACCCGTACTCCTCCTTGGTGACTCAACGCCACCAAGGCCACGCGCGACTTTTGACTCATGTGTACACACTAACATCCTAATGATCGATCATTTGTATTCAAGTATACTAGTGCCAACATTTACTCATTTCACATTACTCATTTCAATCAATTCCGTGCTTAGCACGTACTCACCAACCACCATCATCATGCATGTCTCAAGCATCACAAGTCGTATCTCATCTCACATGTATAATACAATATACATAAGCACACATATCACATTTCATACGAGACATACACGACCACATAAAGGAGTTCATCCAAAGGCTCTAGATCAATCTTAGGATTAGGCTACCACCCTAATCCTAACTCTAGGTGGGTCTACCAAGCCCAACCTAGTCCATATACTCGAACCAACTATTTTAAAACCATTTAAGACAATTAACCACTCACCTAAGCTTCCAAGCTCAAAGACCAAGCAAGCAACCACCTTCAATTTCCCGGATTTACTTTCGATGCTTCACCGATGTCCAAACTCGATTCTAATCAATCTCAATCCCAAACAAAACATCCACAATCAATAATTCATCATCGGAACTAACCCGGAATATCATTCTCAAGCATTCAACACCCAAAACAAGTCCAAAACAGAATTTTCGAGCTGCCCCTAAAACCCACTGAAATCTTCCATTTCAAGCATCCAAACAACCATCAAATACACACAAAGTGACCCTCATATATCATACTACCAACAGCCCCAAAATCCAACATTAAACAACCCCAAAACCCACTTTAAAACCCTCCAAAAACTCCCTTGAAACCCAATTCCGAAAATTTCCCAAAATCATTTGAAATTCACATATGATATACCATTTGACTTCTATATACCATAACTAAGAATATTAAATCAAAATATTTGGTTTTACAACACAAAGCTTTCATCTTTAATCCAAACTTTCCAAAATGACATTTTCTAAAACTTTCATGGAAATGAAAATAAAGAGTACTTTTATGGAGAGGAAGATGAGGGGAAGTCAAAAATGCCATTACCTTTCAATTTGGGGTTGAAATGAGTGAGAAATGGGATGGAATAGTGGCTTGGTGGAGAGCTCTTCCCTTTCCCGTTAGTGAAGAAGAGAGTGAATAGGAGAAATGGGTGTTTTATGGTATAAAGGGGATTTAAATTAGAAAATGGGTAAATTACAAAAAGGCCATTAATGAATGGCTATTCCCTTGTTTTTAGAATGGCTCTTCACTATTGAAATTAAATCAATTTGGTCCCACTTCAATGTTTATTTTGAAACCCGGAATTTTAAAAGAATCATTTTAATTATAAAACCAAGCCTAAATTAATATTAAAATATTATTTTCACCTAACCCCTAAACCCGGGTGTTACAAGTAAATGGAGGGAAAATCTCGCCTATTTTTTTAGGGATTATTTGCACTTTAAGTCATTACTAATTTAGGAGCTTTACATTTAGTTTTTTTATTCTTTAATTTTAGTTTGATTCATTTTAGTCCCAATTTTAGTTTAGTTTCCTTAGACCTTTAGTTTCATTCATAAAATTATTTAATAATTAAACATTTTAAATGCCCAACTTATTTCGGATGTACCCAACCCCAAACAACCGATGGTGACTCCAAACGTTTGACTAGCTTTTGAAGGCCCACTTTATTTTAACCCAAAAAGGATTTAGGGTTTGAGGTTTGGGGTTTAGGGGTAATTGTGTTAAGTTGAGTGTTTGTGTTATAGGGTTAGTTTAGGGATTAGGATATTATGCTTGCACTTTTAATTATTAGTGATTGTAAGATTTATGTGTTGAGGTTCGCAATTTAAGGGTAAATGTGTCAAGTTGAGTGTTTGAGATTATGTGATTAGTTTAGGGATTAGGGGATTATGCTTGTACTTTAATTGTTAGTGATTGTAAGATTTAGGTGTTGAGGTTTGGGGTTTAACAGTAAATGTGTCAAGTTGAGTGTTTATGGTTATGAGATTAGTTTAGGGATTATGGGATTAGATTTGTACTTTAATTATTAATGATTGTAAGTTAGGGGTTGAGGTTTGGAATTTGTGGGTATAATGTATGTTTCAAATTGAGTGTTTAGGGTTATAAGATTTGTTTAGGGATTAGCGGATTCGAGGGTTAAGCTTGCACTTTAATTATTAGTGAATGTAAGAGTTAGGGTTGAGGTTTGGGGTTTAGGGTAAAAATGTTAAGTTGAGTGGTTAGTTGGGGTTATGAGATTAGTTTAGGGATTTAGTTTGTACTTTAATTATCATTGATTGTAAGATTTATGGTGGAGGTTTGGTGTTTAGAGATTCAAATTCACCATTATTTATTTTAATTTTTTTTAATTTAGTCTAATATTTTTAATATGATGATGTTTTTGTTCATTATAGTCCCTTAAACTTTATTTTTAGTTCAAATTGAATCCTATTCATTTTTTGGTAATTTAGTCTAATGTTTTTAATTTTAATTTATTATTTTTGTTCATTATAGTTACTAAAACTTTATTTTATTCCAAAATGACCCCTATTCATTTTTTGCAATTTAGTTCAGTGTTTTAATATGATGACATTTTTATTCATATTAGTCCTTAAATTTTTATTTTTCACCGAAACTAACCTTTATTAATTTTTGTAATTTACTTCAATCTTTTAGATATGAATCATTTGATGATATTTTTATTCATTCTAATGTCTAATATTTATTTTTAATGTGATTCGTTTTCGTGAAAGCCTAAAGGCGTTAACAATTCACTCGAAATGACACTACCCAAACTCTATCGACTATTTGTACCAAACTCAAACTTAATACGAGTTCGAAACCCGAATTAACCCGACCTGAAATGAAACCGACTTGAAATTACTCAACCTAAAATGAACCCGGCCCGAAATTAAACAGACTTGAAGTCCATCTGGGTCAGAATTAACCCGTCAATTATCTGATTCGGGCCCGAACCATTTTGACCCGACTTGAAACTGACCAACACCCGACCCGAATCGAGTCGAAACATCAAATCAACTTAAAATGACCATTATATAATATGACCCGACCTAACAAGACCCGACCTAAAACCTATCTGATTACCTGTTTTTACATCTCTAGATTCCCATACGGATCAGAAATTGTGCTAAAGAATAAAACATAAAAATCAAGTGCTTATTTTAGCACAATTTTTTTTAAAAAAAAGTATTACCGTATGTGTTCAAAAATACAAATAACCATCAAAATCCCATATGGTGATCGGCCTTGCTACTGCATATCTATGGGCTTCTCAGATTGGGCCGATCTCCCGGGTTTAGGCTAAAAGATTATTTAGATTGGTTTAAATCTTCCAAAGCTCATTATACTATTTCAAATTTCAATATTTAAAATTTAGTCTCTCAAGTTTATTTTTGTGAAATTGAGTTCATGTATTATTTTTTATTAAAAATTTGGTTCCTCCCCTAACTTCTGTCAAATTTATTGTTAAGTCTTGACCTAATAGATATAAAAAATGTAAAATACCTTTTTAGTCCTTTACACTTACATTTTTAATCAATTTGACCCTTAAAAAGATGTAAATGTAGATGATTGTAATTTTTATTGTTCAATTAATGAAAATTAACTATTTAACATTGAAAAGGGTTAACCGATTATAAACACTGGGCTAAAAAGTTATTTTTTTTTTCATATAGTTGTCATGTCAACAATTAACTATAAAATTCAACATAAGTTAGGAGGAGAGATTAAGATTTTCAAAACAAATAAATAGTATATGAACTTAGTTTCACAAAAGTAAAATATAAATGTTAAAATACTACATTTAAACCTTTAAATTTATTTCCCCTTCTTGGGATGCATTGCTTGATTTTTTTTTCAAAAGGAGAGCGTTTGCATTGAAATTTTTAATATTAATTAAACTTATAAAAATATATAAAAATGAATGATTATTTTATGCGTTGACAATAGAAGAATATTATACAAGAGAAATTTATATGGATTTCATATATATTTTTAATATAGTTAAAGAACAAATGATAATCGAGATCTACTAATTGGACTAGTGACTAAAAATATGTTCATCATGTATGGTTTATAATCTCGAGAATATAATATCTTTCCATTCAATATAAAAAATAACAACCATACAAATTCACTTATAAATAATTATTATCACTACACGTGAAATGATTATAAAAAAAATTAAAATAAAAACGATACATATATCAAATACGTAGTTATATGTGTATTTAAATATATAATAAGAAAGGAAAAATGTAACATAGCACATATGTCATATTATTCTGATGTTTTGTCGTATATTTATTGTTTCGGTATAATGTTGTTTTCTTTGATGTGTGGATCAGCAAAGAGTGTTCTAATTTTTAACCCTGGCTAAGCTATCATCTCACTTCTTTTGCTTCTTGTCTGTCAAATTAATATGATAATAATGGTGTTACGTAAAGTTACCTATAACTTTATTATCCAAAGGGTCTGCTTGTGTGGTCCATTATTGGTCAAATTACATCTGGATGGAATGAAAGCTTTTTTATTAATCTCACCCCAAAATATAGGTTTAAATATGTTAAAACAATAATTGCGTCAGCGTAGTTGGGTAGTTTGCTTGCAACATGTTGTCGAGGTAGGAATAAGCTTGTTTTATCGGATAGTTTTGTGGTTCATCGGTGGGTTCGAATCGATCAATCGAATTCGTCAAAAAAAAAGTAAATTAGCTTTGTGGTGGAAAGAAAGTAATTAAAATTTTACACAATAATTAATAATGTTCGATTTCTCAACTAAGTGTATCTCTACTACCTTAGCTATCTACATTAAAGATTTTCTACAAATTAACTAATTCTATTTTTTTTTAGGCTCAAATTACACAACCAAGATGTATACCCCAAAGTCTTGTTTATCACTCTCCTAAAGAGAATTACAAAAGAGCAAACAAATGAAAAACATCGCAAGGTAAGATCTTTGCAAATTTAAGCTCTTACTCAAAATCTTAAGCGCTTGAGCAAATGTGACAATTTGGTTCACTAGTGCTTTCTACAAGAAAAATATATAATTTAAGCACAAACACAATTTCTCTATACGAAGAATGTTGACAATGTATTTTTTGTTGTTTCATGGTTGCTTGAAGAGGTATTTTAAACCCTCTAATGGCTTCATGACTATTACTAGCCGTTGGGGTTGATTAGGGATGAGTCTACCACGTGCGACGAACACCGATGAACACCACTAATGATGAACACCGATGAACATCATTAAATTAATTAATAAAGATTTAAAATTTTAAGGACCCATTATACAATTAATAATTATTTTTAAAAATTCAATTAAATTATTTTTACATAGTAAATTTTTATTTTTTTAATAAGGGTAAACTATATATTTAGTACCTCACCTATTTTCGTATTTCTATTGAACCCTCATTATTTAAATATTATTTCAATTTGACTTTATTCTTTATAAAAAAATAATTTAACCCTTAACTCTCAACCTAAAACCCCAAACTATTAAACCATATACCATTAAAAATAATTTCACCATCATCGATTCAATTCAATGAATTGTTGAATTCTGCTAAAAAAATTCAATTAAATTATTTTTTACATATATCAAAATTAATTAAACCCGAATCTCCTAAATTTAACATTATCATCTTATTTGAGATGAAGAGACCATCACAATAATAGATTATGGTGAAATTATTTTTCATGGTGATTAATTCATCGATTATTGATCGTCGAACCAATTCTTAGTACCTACCCCAAGGACAATCATTTGTCAATTTAGTTAGAAGTTGCAGATTTAATAACTTTGCCTTCTGGTTTGAGTAGATTTGCACACAATACGAATTCGCAGTCATCGACCAAATTGATCGTCGAACTTCCATTACAAAAGGTCTTTTCTTATAGCGATCACATTTATCCTTGTTCTTTTCACTTTATTCAATGGGTTTACCAATATGAATCATATTTATATGATTTGATTCCTTGTTCGGCCTCTTTTTCTGTTACAATATGTAAATTCGTATTTGAAAGCATCGATTCAATTCATCGATTATCGATTTAATTCATCGATTATTGTGATTAATTGTGATGGCCTCTTTATTCAATGGGTTTACCAATATGAATCATATTTATATGGTTTAGGGTATATGTTTAAGAGTTTAAGGATTTAAGGTTTAATAATTTAGGGTTTTAGGTTGAGGTTTAAGGGTTAAATTATTTTTTTATAAAGAATAGAGTCAAATTGAAATAGCATTTAAATAATGAGGGTTTAATAGAAATACGGAAATAAGTGAGGTACTAAATATATAGTTTACTCTTATTAAAAAAATAAAATTTTACTATATAAAAATAATTTAATTGAATTTTTAAAAATAATTATTAATTGTATGATGGGTCCTTAAAATTTTAAATCTTTATTAATTAATTTAATGGTGTTCATCGGTGTTCATCATTATTGGTGTTCATCGATGTTCGTCGCACGTTGTAAAATTTTCCGTTGATTAGAGTCGTTAGAAACTTTATTTACAATAATATATGCACTTATGAGCATGCCAAATATCAGTACGCGGGTCTTGATATTAGTACCTACTTTAAGAAGAAAGAGTTGTTACACAATAAATGAAGAGCGTACTGGTACGCGATACTGAGTATCGATACAAGCTCTTGCATATCAATACAAGCATGGGCATATTGGTACGAAGAATGACAATTGAAAATTTAGAAAATTTGAAAAATTAAAGAGCGTACCGGTACACGTACAACCGTACCGATACAAGTTATTTGGAATCGGTACGAGAAGAATCGTACCGATACTCATAGTCTGTTTTTGACACTTAGATTATTTTGAAAGTATTTAAACATGTCAAAAATATTTCAAAAACTTTTCAAATATATATTTCAAGTTATTTGAGCTTTGAATAATTTTTATAAATTTATTTAAGTTCAAAAATATTTTTCATAAAAGATATATAAAAAATATTTATCTCAACACTTTCGACTGATGCTCTTTCTCTCTTGTTAGAAGATTCAGTTTTATAGAGTTCGTAATATACATGTAATGCCTTAACAAGGTCATCTCATGGACTATTTTTGTATTTATAATATTTTTTTTCTTCTATTAGGTTTAGAGGATTTTTATCGAGACACATGATAATATTCTTTTCTTCACCCAGAGAATTTGAACAACAATTATTTTAAAATGTATTTTTGAATGTTTTTCGGACGAGATTTTTTTTTCAAAATTAAAAAATTCAACAAAAATAAAAATGACTCTTTTACTTTTGTTATTATTCTCAAAAATTTAATTTCAAGTTAAACAAAGAATATTAGGGTAATAATCTCTAAACTCTAAATCTTAAATTAAATCTCTAAACCTTAAAATTAATGTGCTTGTGAAAATAAAAAATTTCTACCGCTTATGTATGATATAATATTCCTTAAACAATTATACACATTTTTTTTCTTAAAAACGGGCTAATATATTCACATTCAAGATCAGGATTCTAGATAAATTTTGTAACCCCCTCGTCCCGGTCTGGTCGGATGACCGATCCGAGTGGGCCACACGGGGAAAACCGAAGCGAAACCCGTTAAGGTTCCCCCTCGCTTAACGACCCAGAAAAAAAATTCCTTTTTACTTTATCTTGTCTATAGGCATAATTAAATCCTATGTGAAGCACAACAGCGGAAAATGCAAACAACTTAACATCGACCAATCAAACGATACATTAAACCGCTCATTTTAGCCCTTTACAGCAGGCCGTATCGAAACGCCCTTAAGGTGTTTCGATACGCCTTGACTTAGTCAACAGGCCAGGGTCAACCATAGGGTGACCATTTCGAAACAGGGGTGACCCGTATCGAAACGACCCTAACGGTCAACTTCTCGTGGTCAACGAGATTTGACCGTTTCGAAACACCAAGGACCCGTTTCGGTAGGCCTATATCTCGTCAATTTCTTAAAATTCCAGTAGCAAAAACGTACCGAAACAGCCCCTATCCGTTCCGAAACGGCTGGCCAAAAGCAAAGGAACCGTATCGAAACAGGGTGACCCATTTTGATACGCCCCTGTCTGCAGACTCCATTTTGGCTGTTTTAAGGCACAAGGGTGCCCCAAAACACCCTATAACTCTATAACAATTAAACCTAAGGCAACCCGACTATATTAGCATGCTTCAACATTATTAAGACGAGTCTAAACACCAAGGCAAGACATCACAAGTCATGCATTCATACAACATTTACAGGACATTATTTAGCCATACAACCACCCAACATGTACATACACCAAGGAAGACATGCAATTGAATCAAAGATGACATTTAAGCATTCAAGTCACATACTTCAAGGTTTAAACACAAAGGCAACCTCAAGAGGCACATGGCTAACATTTATCATAAGCAATTTAGGCATGGATTACAATCCAACATGGCATCACCGAGCCAATCAAAACCACATAATTAAGGAGTCTAAACATACTCCTAAACAACCAACAAAAGCACAAATCAACAACACCTATCTCATTGCTTCACTATTACAATCTTTAAATTTAACTATCATACTTGAGCTAACCGTAAGCAATGCTTGGAGACCTTTCCTTGCCCTTGCCACCCACAAGCTATTTATCTGCATTGTCGAACAGAAGAGAGCGTAAGCATGAAAGCTTAGTGAGGGCAAGCTCGTAAAACAAACCTCGACAATGCAGGGTCCAAGCACGAGCTACAACCAAGATAAAATGCATGATCTTACCTTCGATCCACACGAGCCATAATTATAAATGATGCATGAACATATATTCAATATCATGTCATGCTCAACATGTTTAAATCCACAACACATGAAATCACATGTATTAAACCATGTTAGCAACACATCCCAAATCACAATGGCTCACAATTAATCACATTTTGGCAACATAAACTACAATCCGTATTGGCACATAGCTATGACTCGAATACGCGGATAACCGTTGGAACTCACATCCAACAACACAACCATTACCTGACGGTGGGATTACACTCATCACCGTTCACGCGGAGGGGATTCCACTCATCCTCACGCCTCATTTCACGCGGAGGGGATTCCACTCATCCTCACGCCCGTCGATGGGATTCCACTCATCACCGACTATATATATATATAAGAAGATTTCCGGGCGAACCCGTACTCCATCTTGATGACTACTATCATCAAGACCACGCGCGCATTTTGACTCACGTGTGCACACTAAACATCCTAATGATCGATCATTTGTACCCAAGCATAATAGTGCCAATACTACACATTTCATTACTCTTTCACAATATTAATTCATAACACTTCCGTGCTTAGCACGTACTCACCATGACTTACCGTCATGCACAAACCTCATTTCCATGCCTAGCATGTACTCACTATGATCCTCGGATCATACAATCACTTCATAATCTCATTTCACATGACAACACCACATGTACATCATTAACAATCATATCACATCATATTTTACACATGTGTATAACCATATCATACATATCATCAACATGCATATAACAATGCATCAAACATGCCTCAACATACATGTATACAACATATACATAATCAACATCATCCCAATTTAACACAAGGCATATACAACTATTAAAGAGTGCAACCAAAGTCTCTAATCAAAGTTTGGGATTAGGCTACCACTCTAATCCCAACTCTAGGTGGGTTTACCAAGCCCATTCTAGGTTCACATGCTTGAACCAAAAACTCAAAACCATTTTAAAAACATTTAACCACTCACCTCCACCTCCAAGCTTAACTACCAAGCAAGCAACACCTTCAAGTTTCCGGATTTCTTCCCGAAGCTTCTCCAACACAAATTCCCGCTTCTAAACAACCTCAAACACATTTTAAACAATTCCAAATCAGCCCAACATCAAAAGACCAACCCGGAACACAATTCAAATTCAATTTATAATGTTGCAAGCCATCACCAAACCCCTTATTTTGCAATCTCGGACATCCCACTTACTCCTTCCAAAATCCATGTTTCCAACATCCATTGCACCCACAAATGACCCCAAATCAACCCCTAACCATAGCACTGCCATTGTGCTATCAATTCCCACCTAAAACAACCCCCAAAACTCACCCAAAACCCTCCAAAAACCCCATTTATACCCAAATTCGGGAATTCATTTAAAATACTCTAAAAAAATCATATATGTTGGACTATTTGATTCACAAACAACATATCTAACATAAATAAACCAAAAGCCTTGATAAAAACTCATAAAGTCACAACCTTTAACCAAAACTTTGAATAACCCAAATTCTAAAACGTTGATGAAAATGAAATCTATTTGTACTTCCAAGTAGAGGAAGATGAGAGCAAGATGGGGATGTATTTACCTTTCAATTTCGAGCCAAAATGAAGGAGAAAAGAAGGTTGGATAGAACTTGGAGAAACTTCCCCTCTTTGTCGTGAGAATGAAGAAGGAAGAGGGAAGAACAGAAATTTTTGGTGTTTTAAATTAAAAAGGGGTTTTTAATTTCCAAGGACTTGAAATTACAATAGTGCCATTAATGAGATGGCAACTCTCCCTTACTTTAAAATCCATGACATTTTAGTTTCATTTCAATTTAGTCCCAACATAAAATGTTTATTTTGAAAATAAAGAAAGACACAAAGTCCAAATAATATATAATATTATTTAATCATAAACCGAGACCCAAAATATTATTTAAATATTATTTCCACCCGACCCCCAAACTCGGGTATTACAAATTTGATTTGGGATTCCACTCTCTTGTGTAGTTAGTCTTCGTAATGATTTTTTCTTAAAAAAATCGAGTCTTATTATAGATATCATGAAATAATATGAGAGTATGAGGGGCTAATGAAATTCCTCTCTAAAATACTTTGTATAATTTCAGAGATTGTTTCATTGATCGTCATAAAATTTTCGATTGAGTCACATAAATATTATTGTAAAAAAAATCAATAACATAAATTGGAGAGATGAGATTTGAGCATGACACACAGTAGTGTAATAATTTTATTTGGCTTAAATTTCTAAGTCTCCGGTTTCAGTGGCTGCTCTCATGACATGACAATTCCCATTGAAGCTCCTTGGGGGGCCATTGTTTCCCTGTGAGCTCTTCAAGTGGTTAAAGCCATAGACAAAAGAGTACTTAAACTCATACATCCATTATTCCTAACGGAAATTAAAGGTGACGAATTTAATAAATACGATATATTCACATATTTAAACAGATCAGCACGACAATATTACAGTTTTAAATTTTTGATAATTTAATAATTTGCGTTACATTATGTC
Organism: Hibiscus tridactylites; assembly: GCA_958450335.1. Lineage (NCBI taxonomy): Eukaryota > Viridiplantae > Streptophyta > Magnoliopsida > Malvales > Malvaceae > Hibiscus > Hibiscus tridactylites. The sequence continues at coordinate 16,897,230 of OY288277.1, forward strand.
TATGATTAAAAAACAAAAGAAGATAAATATACACAAAAATTGTGAAATCCATTAACATGGAATGCCAACTAGAGAAGCATAGGAGTAGGACAGGTAGATATCATGATCGGCCTGGACTGTTCTTCATATGGGATGCCATTGACAATTGGAAGCTTTTATATATTTTTAGGTATTTTTGTTCTCCTCCAATTCAGACATTAATGTATGTTAGAAAAAATCGAATATTTCACGTTTATTTCTGATATCTGTTAGGTTCCGATCCAAATAATACAAAGTTTATGAATGCGGATTCTTTGTTGTTTTCTCCCTACAAAAACCAAATAATAGTAGCAAAAGTCACAGAAAGTAAAGAAATGTTTGAGTAATGGGGTGAACAAAGCGTGGCTTGGGGGTTGTCTCCCTCACAGGTGGGTGGAAGGAGTGAAGCTATTTTCAATGGTCTGATGCTAGCAGAGCATGGATAAGACAAGCTTTAATGGGACCTAGGTTTTAACCTACTTCCATGTTGGTGCCTGTAATTGTAAAGACAGCTTGTCCTCCTCTTCTTCTTCCCCGTCCACTAATAGAAAATGACGGATATCATTCTCATCACACTTTTCTATCACTCATACTGTTTCTTTGTTAGTAAATTTGCAATGTTAGTTTAGGATATATATATATATATATATTTTTTATCGGGAAGGAAAATCTAAGTACTTTCCTTTTCTTTTTAAACAATTCTTACCAGGAGGTGGAGAAGATTCAACTGAAAGTTTTTAACTACATGTTTTAGAGGGATGAAAATTTTCTGCCCATTTTCGGTGCCTCTACTTATGCCCCAACACTAAAAAAACACAACAAAATTAAATTTCAAGCTCTAACCCTAAATTCTAAATCCTAAACTCTACACTCTATACCCTAAAAATTACATCATACCCTAAATTCCCTAAACCCTAACCATAACCATTAACCTAAAACCCTAAACCCAATTTTAAATGTGAGGCATAAGTAGGGGCACCGAAAAAGCGCAGAGGATTTTCATCCGTTTTAGAGATTGTTAACAAAATTGACCATATTTTAATTTACTCCTTTTGTTCAATATTATAAGAAAATTCTAGTCTTTGTGAAATTAATGCTAATATTTCTGATTATTTTGCATAGATAGGTAATTATTTTTTTTATAAAAAATAGGCTAGGGTTTAAAAATAAAATTAAATATATTGAGAATAAATAAATAAAAATATACAATATGAATATCACTAGGTTAGTAAAAAATATAAATAATTGTAATAATATAATATATACATCAGAACTAAATAAAATGGTATTTCAAAGTTTATTTTTATTTTATTTTATAGTGAAGCCAAAGGCTTATTTGGGGAAAAGACCATTAAAAAAATTTGAAAAATGGTCTATACTAAAAATTATCTAGGGAAATGATCATTTTCTACATTATCAAGGGGATTCATGTTTAGGTGGTGACGATTTCAATGGGGTGGGGGAAGTCGACGGTGACTTTGGGACATTTTTTTCATTTTGGGACTAAAATGAAAAGAACCAAAACTAGTTGGAATAAAATGAAAGTTCATAGAAACACTTAAATCAAAACTTGCATTTATCCCTTTTTACTTAAATGATGCGTTTCTCCCTAATCATTGAAACATTTTTTTCTTTGCATTTTAGGGATTAAAATGAAAGAAAATGAAATGAAAGGAACTAAAACATGAATTATTTTAAAGCATATTGGTGTTTGAACTATGAAAACATCAAAATTTTGAAAATGCCATAATTTTATGTTTGGATGTCCGATTGAGACAATTTTTTTAATCTGTATAACTTTTGAGATGTACAAGTTGACAAGGAAATGTAACCGTCTTATCGTCGTCTTCATTCCGAAAAATCTCATTTTACCATTCAATTTTAAATTTTCTTTTTATCAAAACTCTTTGCCTTCCATCTTTATTAATTTGTCGGGCTTAAAATTTGATTTTTTTTGTACATGCATACACATATAGAATTATTTACAACGATTCAATGTGTGTATTTTTACTACATTCTAGAATTTTTATTTTGGTCCATGTAATTTTAATTTCCTTTCAACTGGGTCCATATAATTTTACCACATAACCAAAATGAAATATTTTATAATGCAATAAGATTACATAGTTTTCAAATGCAATATAATTACACAATTATAGTAAAATTGTGTTCATTTTTGAAAAATTTTAGTTTAATCCCTTTAATTTTAGTTCTTTTCATTTTAGTCCTAAAATTCAAAAATAAAACCAAAGTTGCCTACAGCAACGGACGACCCCATGAAAGTAGTCACCACCTGAATACGACTGTCCTTTGTTAGTGTTTGTTACTGTAGAAATGATCATTTCCCTAAATAATTGTTCGCGTGGATTATTTTCATAATTTTTTTTTTAAAAATAAATGGTTTCCTCTAAATAAACCGAAATCAAATGCATTAAATGGATTATGGAATAAGATTTGAACAAGGGATTCGAACTATTAAACTATCGTTTTAAAATTCATTGTAAAATTTAAAATTTCGTATTATTTTTATTCAAACAAAATTTTTATTTTAACATTTAAATTTTTTTTAATAAAAATAAATCTCTTCATCCAAACTCTTCAACGAAACACACTTTAATTTTCTTTTGAATATACTGATGTGATTACATGATCATTTGTTCGTACAACGCACACACAAGTGCTCAAACGTGAATCTCCTATATATGATGAACAATTGAACATCATCTTCTTTTTATTGGAACCTCTTGTTGGCTTCAAACACACTCTTAATTTCAGAGTCCATAATAATAATAAAAAATTATAAGATACTTAATATATACATGACTTTATAAATTCAAATACAAAGTGTTTAACGACATTAATGTGTTAAAACAAGAAAAACTAGTGAGTGTAAAAAGAGATCGTGACAATTAATTTAGGGAGACTAATTAGCATTTTCTAAATTAAGTGTAAATTTAAACATGTTGATCGACCACCAAATGCTTGCTTGCCAAGTCATTCACGGGTTTCTGGAAGAAGAAAAAAACACCCAAATTCCAAGTTGCAATAATGAAATCCCTGTTTGCCTACGAAGTGAAAAGAAGTGTTCAAAAAAACACAACTCACAACAATTAATTTGACTAGCTGTTCTGTTCATCCATCCTTCTAACTACAAATTTCCACTTTGAACCACTTATTGCCGGGGCGGTGTCCACGGCTGCCTTCTTCTTTCTGCAATCATTCAAATCAACCATTCAATCCCTGCTGATATCTTTGATCCTTTTCCAACATACATTTCATCATTCATGCCGGAACATGTTTTAATCACTTCGGTTTTTCCACGGGACAAAACAAAACAATTAGTACCATTGTCTGTTAATTATTACCCATCCAAATGAGCATTATTCATTTTCATCCCCATATTTGGTCTTTTTTGACTTTGTGGTTTGGCCGACTATGTACTTCATGTCTATATTAGACATAAAAACAACAGATTTGTCAAAACTTTTACTGCCGAATTGCAAGTAAAAAATGGCAATGTTTTTACTGTGAAAAGCTTGCAAGAGAGACTTCCATGGCATCCATTAAAGAACGGGGTTCAAATTTTTCAAAGGGTTTGCAGGCAAAGTAAATGCAGTACAAGGAATAGCTGGGATGGCTTTCTCTTGTTTTAAAGTCAATCTTGGAACTTGGAATTCTCTTCCATTACGTTATACAATCATTCCATATTTGTTAATAGCTCTAAATTTTCAATTTGGTAGATGTAACTTTCAGGTTTCATACCGTCTTAAAGTGTCAATATAACACTAGGACGGACTATGACTAACAAACTTTACTCGACACCCGAAATCGACCCGAACATGATGACTTATTGACCTGAAACTTGAAACAAACTGAATAGAAATCGACTTAAATTTTAGTTGAACCGAAAATAAACATGAACTAATTTTTAACCGAACTGAATAGACCCGAACTGATTTCATCCGAATTGATTTCATCTGAACTGAAAGCAAACCAAAATAAAGAAATGATATTAAAAGAAAAAAAGGAAGATGAGATGTCAAATGTGGCACAACTCACCAAAAAGCTAACTATACAAGCTACATAAAGTAATAATATATAGGGCGTAAAAACTTAACTCGGCCTGAAAATTCGACTGAAACCGATCAATCTCCTATTAACATGATACTAACTGAACCGAAAGTTAGATGAAGCAAAACTCAACCGACCTGACTTGATACCCGAACCGAAATCACCATAGACCCGAACTAAAACCAAACGTCCAACCCAGACCCGAACCAAAATTAAAACGAATGTAGTCAGACCCGAAATGACTTGAATCGAACCCGAACTGAATGACCCGTTTGCCACCGAACGAATACAGTAGCTTTGAAATTTTCAGATTTTCGTACAATTTTGTTAATAATTTAATTTCGTACTACATAAATATTTACACATCTAACATAAAATCATATATTCATTTTTTATAACACTAACAAGAGAAAAAACAAATAAAAATGATAAATATTCTATATACAGGCGGTGGAAGTTTCTACAAGTGCTTTAGTTTTAGGGTATATGGAGTTAGTTTAGGGTATATGGTTTATGGGTTTAGGTGTAGGGGGTTAGAATTTAGGGATAGTTATTTCAATTTAAGGTTTAGGGTTATAATTTAGGGTTTATAGGTTAAAACCTAAATCCTCACCATATTACCCTAAAAACTAAACTTTAACCTATAAACCCTAAATTATAACCATAAACCTTAAATTGAAACAACTATTCCTAAATTCTAACCCCCTACACTTAAAACCCTAAACCTTATAATCTAAACTAACTCCTTATATCCCAAACTAAGACGCTTGTAAAAACTTTCAGTTTCTACCGCTAGTGTATAAGATATTAATCCATAAAAAAATATGTTTTTTGCGCGTTTTTTTTATAATTATCATATTTGATAATACTCATGTCATATCACCGTATTTATATGGAACTCGTATTATATCTATGTACGTGTGCTGGAGCGAAGCTACAAGAGGACTAGAGAGGTAAAGCAATAAAGTGGTTCTTGCTTTAGTGGTAAAATGAATAAATGAAAATAATTAATTTGTTTTATCTGAAAGTAACATATCAAATTCTACAAACCATATATTTTAATGTGCATTTTGATTATTTATAATTTCACCTTAAATATATTAAGCTTTGTAAATTTTTAATTCTTGACATCGTCCGGTTCGTGTGCTTGAACCAAACGGTCTATTGCAATGTCCAACTTCAAAGAGGCATTGCCGCATGACCCATGAGGCAACACCTAATGGGGTTTCATGTTGTCTGTCTTATAATACACATACGTGTGTGAAGCAATAGACTCCAAAATTGAAGGTTTTCCACGTGATCAAATAAACCTTTTTCCGATACAAAGCCACGTGCCTCGTTCCAGTGATATTTTCCCATCTGTCTAATTAAATCCACAACGAGTTAGATAAGAGTTAAATAAATTCACTCAGTGAAATTAAATTTAAAAAAATATTTTTCAAATGAATCTTTATTTATTTGATAAAAAGATAATATACGAAAATTAATAAAATAAATATATTTTATTAGTTGGTCTTATAGATAACATTATATGAAAGATCCATAATATACTTTCTCCCATTCATGTGATTTATTTATTTATTTTTAATATTTCCAAATGTAGTTTAAGAGATAATAATTATATCACCGTATTAATCTCATAAAATATGTTGGCCGATTAATAATCAAACTCAGTAGATTGTAAGAGAAGCTGGCAACAATAAGGGGCGGAACCAATTTTTTTAAGGGGTGTCTTTTTTAACGTTATTTAATAGGGTTAATTATTTATAATAGTGTCACCATTTTATTTATAAAGGGTGTCATTTATATTATATATATAGGAAAAAAATTCAAAAATAATTCGGTGTCAACACACACCCATTCCTGTATGTAACTCCGTCCACAATAACAACAATAAACATGATGATTATCCCTCTCAATATTCACTCCTAACTCTTGTCCGAGTCAATATTTTTTAATAGTATTTGCATTATTGTATGATGACAAGACAATTGTTTCTTGAAAGGAAAAAAGAAAACAAGGTGCAATTTGCTTATAGACTCCTCTGCGTCCAAAGAAATGGGGGCCATCGGCCATTTAAGGATACATGTAATGGTCCTAAAACTGAGAAAATAGAACTAAAAATGGAACATTGATTCGTGTTGTCCAAGTGGGTGTTTCAGCTTTAATTAGATGGGTGCTGTCGATCTTATCCACATTTTCATAGGGTATGCTATGCTAAAATTGATTTCCATTGAACTTCCCAGTTGACTAAGTGGGCTATGTGGTTAGTACTCTTTCGTCCTTTTTTCGATCCAACTTCTCAACTTTCACTCCCAAGCCCTTGCTTTATTGAATTGGTTTAAATGTGTTTGGATTTAATCAAATTTGGATTACTTTTTTTTTTTCATTTAACTTGAATTTTATTGATTTAATTAGGTTCGGCTCAAACACTTTTTTTGGTAAATTACATGTACATTTTATGGACCATGTTCGAGATTCGTAGCTCTTCCTCTTAACAATATCTTCTCCAAAGTTTGAACTTGGGTCTTCCTCCTTGAGAAAGCAATGTATCTTAACATTGCACCCAACACTAGTTGGTTTTGGCTCAAACACTTAAATGGAATAAGTGACTTGTCAAGGCTCTTGTTTGATTTTAGGGTAAACTACATAAGTGATCACTAAACGTTTAGTGCAGATTCATTTTGGTAACCGTACTTTTAAAATATTCGATAAGGTCACCCAACTTTTAGTTCGAATTCGATATGATCCCTCCCGTTAGAGGTTGACGTTTGTTTTCTTTTTTTCCTTAATAAAAAATGGGTAAACTACACCAACCATCACTCAACTTTCTTCTCACCTATTTTGGTCACTGGAGTTTAACAATTTTTAATTTAATAACTTAAATTTTGAATTGTTCATATTTTAGCCACTCTCAAATGACATGGTTATACAAATAGAAAAATTCGATTAATCCTTAAAAAAATTTGGGTGATAATTTTTTTACTTTGCTTATTAAATTTACCATATTATCATATTTGATATTTTAATAAGCAAAGTAAAAAATATTATTTGAATCAAATATTCCAATTAACCGGTCAAACGACCATCCGACTTAATTGGTACAATATAAGATCGAGAATTGAAGAATCTGAATTTAGCAATTAACCAAAATATTTTTTAAGGATTAATCGAGCCTAATTTCGGTACAAATTTTTAAAATAAATATTTTGATTTGGTTACGGTTCACAGTTTTAAGCAAAATTAATTAACCGATTTGATCTATTATATACAATATTTCTAAATTTTATGCATTACAATATCTTATACTCTAGTGATTTTGATACATTTCTGATAATTTTTTTAAATAAATTGACTTTGGGTATGATTAATAGGTGTGAACTTTAAAATTTTGACTTTCTTGTTGTTTTTACAATTTTATCACAATCGAACAATTATTAAATTTACCATATTATCATATTTGATACTTTAATAAACAAAGTAAAAAATCATTTCCAGAATCAAATATTCAGTTAACTAGTTAATCGATTATCTGATTTAATTGGTACAATATAAGATCGATAATTGAATAATCTGAATTTACCAAAATATTTTTTAAGGATTAATCAAAATTTTCTATTTGTATAAACATGTCATTTGAGAGTGACCAAAATATGAACAATTCGAAAATTAATTTATTAAATTGAAAATTTTAAAACTTTGGTGACCAAAATAGGAGTGAGAAGAAAGTTGAATGATGATTGATGTAGTTTACCCATTTTTTTATTAAGGAAAAATGACAAAAGGTGATGGGAGGGGCCATATTGAAAGCGAACTAAAAATTCAGTGACTATATTGAAATCAAACTAAAAGTTTGGTGACCTTATCAAACATTTTAAAAGTATGATGACTAAAATGAATCTTCCCTAAAAGTTCGGTGACCATTTATGTAGTTTACCCTTGATTTTAATAAGGTTTAAATTATATCAATTTTTATTTGTTACAATTTTTATCTGAATCAAATATAATTTCAGATAAATTATGAATTCGATTTCTTAAATTTGGATAGGTTGGATTAGATTCAACTCAAACATGTAGTTTTTAATAAGTAATAATTTTTAGGAGGACCACGTTAGATTATGTGACCGTTAGAACTTTTTTTTTTTAAATCTTTGCCCAATCCTAGGGATGGGCACGGAACACGGACCTGACGGGTTTCGACTCGACCCGGCCCGTTCGGGTCGGGTGTTTTTATGAAAAAATCAGGTTTCGGATCGGGTCGGGTTGGGTTTTTGTGTAGGGTGAGGTCGGGTCGGGTTAGGTTGGGTTCAAATTTTAGGGTGAAAAAATCCGAGCCGATCCGACCCGAGACTAATAGTGTAATTTCCCCCTAAATTTTTTTAGGGATATTTGTAATAATACCCATTTTTATATATTTTTTATAATTAGTTCCTTAAAATTGATTTTTTATTTACAATTTAGTCCTTAAATTTATTATTTTTTACAATTAAGTCTCTTAAAATTATTTTTTTACAATTTAGTCCCTAAAATTGATATTTTTATTTAGGTCGGGTCGGGTCGGAGTCAAGTTTAAGGTATTTATTTTCGGGTCGAGTCGGGTCGAGTTTTTTAAAAGATATAGTCGGGTCGGGTTCGAGTTTATGATTAATATTTTTGGGTCGGGTTCAGGTGGGCCAAAACCCGACCCGACCCGTGCCCATCCCTACCCAATCCCGAATTGGATAGGTTCTAAGGCACATCTGATATTCACTTTAATATTGAAAAATATTTTTATGTTAGGATTATATATTTATTACGTAGTAACATATATTTAAAAAAAGATTTTCAATTCTCAAAAAAATATTTTCATCATTAAATAGTAATTAAGACTCTTAAATTTTTTATTTATTCAATGATGTTACAATAATATTTTTAAGATAAATGTTTAAATTTCAACTCGCACAAAATGTACAACGAATAAACATTCATGATCACTAGGTTAATTAATGGATCTCATATTTTATATAAATTTTAATGGCTTAGGATCCACTTACACAGAATGTAAAACTCATAATTTTGCATGTTTTTTGGATCGTTGGATGAGTGAAACAGATGGTTGAGATCAACTCCTTACTTTTTTTTCAAGTGATAACTTTTATATATTTTATTGTTGACCCGAGCCATTCGTTTCATTCATCCAACAAATAAAAAAATGTGTAAAATTTATAAACTCTTAAACCGTGTGAGTGGATCTCATCTCAATTTTAAATAGGGATATCATATAATTCTAAAACAAGGTCCCAAATGCCATAATGTCCATAAAGAACATAAGTTCCACCGGTAGTGTTTGGTCTAAAACGCAAAAATTACTATCTTTCTTTTCCTTTTCGTCTGAATTGACAAGTGTCTCAAGTTCAAATTTTATAAATATTAAAAACTTGCAAGAGTGGGTATGGGTTTTGAGTTTTGACCTAAGAACCCCATTTCTTGTCCTTAATACGAAACAAAGATTCCAAAATCAATAAATCTATAGTCCAACCTGCCCAAATAAATTGCAAAGATATGGAGCTTCAAATTCAGTACTGTAAAACCGCGTTATCCTTTCCTTTTCAGGTTAGCTCATTACGATAGTTATGAAAATAAAAAAAAGATGACAATCTAATAAAATGTATTTTTACGTAATTTTATGATCTCTCTGTTAAACATACTATGCATATGCTGAAATGAATGAGAGAGTAATAGTAAAATGATAGGAATAGCTTGTTTCATTTCAGAGAATGCATTGGTTTAAATACAAGATTGTTGGAAAATCCTAATGGATTGGAATGACACGTGTAGCTCTCTAGTTGGATTTCCTTCCAACAAGCTGGGTGTTGGATGACAGCTGCATATCCAGCTGTGGTGAGTCATCTTCAATTCGGTTATTTCCTTCAACATTTCCGCTACTCATTTTTCCTTCAAGCTTTTGAGTATTGAGTTTGGCGCGAAACTCTTCAAACAACATGGTTGGTAGAGCCTTTGTGAGGATGTCCGCAATTTGACACCGTGCTGGGATGTAATTGATCTGCATTTTCCTCATGCTGACTTTTTCACGAACGAAGTGCAGATCCAGGTCGACGTGCTTGCTTTTGGCATGGAGTACAGGATTTACAGCCATTGATACAGTGCTGGTGTTGTCACACCACAGTTGAGGGATGTTGTGTTGTTGCACTCCCATTTCTTTAAGCATGGATTCAACCCAGATCACCTTTGAAGCAGCATCTGCCAAGCTTCTGTATTCTGCTTCTGCAGAGGATCACGAAACAACTCTTTGTTTCTTTGAACACCAGGAGATTAGATGGCTCCCAAGCTTAACACAATAACCTGTTGTGGAGCGTCGGTCATCGGGGTCACTGCCCCAATCTGAGTCAGAAAAGGCTGAGAGTTGATGATTATCAGTGGTTTGAGGGTTCAACCAGATGCCATAGTCTGTTGTGGTGCTCAGATATCTGAGGATACGTTGTAGAACTTGCTAGTGTTTATCTGTTGGTGTTTGCATGAACTTGGCTGCTTTGTTGACTGCAAATGACAGGTCGGGTCTTGTATGGCAGATGTATTGAAGGGCCCCGATGATGCTTCTGTAAGACTGAGCTTCATTCAGTGGTGTGCCATCAGTTTTGATGAGTTTTGGATAGGTAACCATGGGCGTCGATGTGGGTTTGGCTTGTAGGTTGTTTGTTTTGTGGAGTAGCTCTATGATATATTGTTGCTGGTTGAGAAAGAGTCCACCTTTAAACTGTCGAGCTTCAATACCAAGGAAGTAGTGAAGAAGGCCCAAGTCTTTAACTGAAAATTGAGAGTGCAGGGCTTGAATAATGTTCTTAACTTGAGATTCAATATTCCCTGTTAGAAGCATATCATCGACATAGACTGCCAGAAATATTGTGAGGTCTCCTTGTCGAAGAATGAACAATGTCGAGTCTGCTTGAGAAGCAAGAAATCCCAAAGTACAAAGGAAGGTTTTTAACTGAGCAAGCCAGTTACGAGGGGCTTGTCGTAGACCGTAAATGGCTTTCTTGAGCTTGCAAAATAAGGGTCTACCTGAGTCACTGTGTTGTTTAAAACTAGTTGGTTGGTGCATGTAAACTGATTCATGTAGCTCTCCTTTGAGGAACGCATTGTTTACATCCACCTGATGTATGTTTCATTGATTTGTGATGGCTACAGATACTAAGATGTTGACAGTGAAGAAGCGGACTACTGGACTGAAGGTTTCCATGAAGTCCAGTCCAGGTGTTTGTGAATAACCCTTCGCAACTAGTCTGGCCTTGAACTTACTGATGGAGCCATCCGAGTTGTGTTTGATTCGAAATAACCACTTGCAGCCTATGTGCTTCTTTCCAGGTGGTAACTCAGCCAGTTCCCAGGTTTCATTTTCTTGAAGAGCTTTGTATTCTTGGTGCACTGCTTCAGCCCAAGTTGGATCATGTAATGCCTCATGAACATTAGGTGGTATGGCTTCAACTGTGTATAGTTTAGGCTTAAAGATTCCCATTTTGCTCCGGGTGGTCATAGGGTGATTGTTGAGAGGGGGTGGCATAGGTGGCATAGTAGATGATGGTATTAAGGAAGGTTCTGTGGAGGGTATTGGTGGTGGTTCAGGAGGTTGTTGCTGAGGTATTTGAGTAGGATTATCTGGAGTTGCTGGTGGGATGTTTTGATTAGAAGTGATACTGGAATTAGGTGAAGGTGGATGGACAGTGTCATTGTGCAAGGTTGTAGTTGATTCGGGTGGTTGAGTCGTGTGTTGCAAGGTATGAGGTGATATAGGATTAGGTGTTGTAGGTGTAGTGGATGATGGTGTGTTTAGTGGTTGTGGGATAGAAGGAAAAGGTCTGGATGATCGAGTCTTTGTAGGTGAGGTCGTGGGAGTTGGTTTGTTGGCACAAGGAAAACAGTTTTCATTGAATGTAACACTACGTGTAATGTAGATTCGACCTGAGTCATCAGCACATTGATACCCCTGGTACTTGGGAGAGTATCCAAGAAACACACAAGATTTTGTTCTGAAGGAGAGCTTGTGTTGATTGTAGGGACGCAGATCGGAGAAGCATTCACAACCAAAGACCTTAAAGAATGTGTAGTCAGGGGCCTTGCCTGTGAGTTTCTGATAAGGTGAGACATTTCTAAGCTTCTTAGATGGTAGCCTGTTAATAAGAAAAACTAAGCTGAGGACAACATATGACTAGTAGCATAAGGGCATGGAAGCCTGAGCCAGCAAGGATAGTGCCATGTCTAGTATGTGTATATGCTTGCGCTCGACCACACCATTCTGCTGGGAGGTGTGTGGGCAAGTGATCCGTTGTTGAGTGCCCAGAGTAGGAAGAAGAGTGTCAAGAAACTGAAATTCCCCTCTCCCATCGGTTTGTACTGCTCGAACAGTGGATCCATATTATGTTTGAACAAGTTTAAGAAACAAGGTGAATGCTATGGAAGCTTCAGACTTGGCTTTGAGTAAATATAACCAGCAATTTCGAGAGTGTAAATCAACAAAGAAAATGTAGTATGAGTAGCCATTCGATATAATTGGAGCTGGTCCCCAGAGATCAATTTCCACTAATTCAAAAGGAGTTTCATACATGGTTACAGAGTTCTTGAAAGGGAGAGAGTGACATTTCCCTAGTTGACAAGCATTACAGAACGTGTCTTTTTCCATAACCAAGGATTTCTTCAATGCTAAATTGATAACATCTGAGGAGGCATGCCCAAGTCTTCGATGCCAAAGCCAAAACGATGATTTGTTATTGAGGGAAGTAGAGTAAGCTGTAATGGGGTTGTTACCAAGGTCGCCAGACAACTTGTATAATCCTCCTTCTTGGGTGCCTTCGAGTAGCGTGCTGCCTGTAAGTTCATCCTTCACACAGCAATAGTTGGAATGAAACTCAGGGAAGACTGAATTGTCCTTGGTAAATTTCGAAACAGACATGAGGTTTCGAGTGATTTGAGGCACAAGCAATAGATCATTAAGAGTCAAACTACAAGTAGATGTAGGAATAATCGAATGACAAATATGAGATATGGATAGAGAAGACCCATCACCTATATGCACTGAGCCCTTACCAAAATATGGTGAACCACCTTGCATGGAAGTAGGGTCACTGGCTACGTGGTGTGTAGCACCTGAGTCAGGATGCCAGACTGTTGAGGATGCTACCACAGTGTGAACTTGCATATCAGCTGTTGAGGGATCAGAGGTGTTGGATGAATCAGTTCCAGTGGTGGTGGAGATGTAAGGGTCATAAGATTCTTCAACTGTATCCTGTGTGTACGAGCATGCATTGGCCTGAGTAGCAGGAGAGGAACGAGTCTGAGGGTTGGATGCGGTGGCCTTGAAACCCTTGTCAAATCTGTGCCAATAGCGATCCACCTGATGGCCAGGTTTGCCATACAGCTGGCATTGGATGCGTGGTCGTGTACCACGATACCGACCCTCTTGAATCATCTCGAGGTAGGGTTGAGGCAGATCCAGAAAGATGATCTTTGTCACGAGAGCTATGGAAGTTGGTATTATGAATGCCAACTGGGATGCGACGTAGATCTGAAATTTTAGACTCAGCATCAATGAGGATGGATACATCAGCATCAACGGAGTATGGATCTTTGCTGGCTGAAATTACTGCAACAAACGGGTCGTATTCAGAGGGTAAACCATTGAGGATTGTGGCAATATGCTCAACTGTTGAGACAGGGCTTCCACACGAGGCGAGCAAATCACATATTTCTTTGATTTGCATGGTGTAGGTACGCATGGACAAGGTGGCTTTCTTGATCGAGCGGAGGCGGCAGTGAAGGTGCATGATGCGAGTGGTGGAAAGATGAGAGTAGATACTCGAGATGGTGGTCCAGATGGTGGCTGAAGATTCTGCACCTACGAGCCGTGGTAGAACATTAGAGCTTACTGTCGAGAGGAGCCATGAAGCCAACGAGCTATCCTGTTTCAGAAACCGAAAATAGGCAGGGTTCTGGACTGGATTTCCATTCTCACGGGCAACAAACTTGGCCGGCGGGGAGATGGATCCGTCAATGTACCCTTCAAGGCCTTGACCACGGAAGAGCAGGGTAACTTGTTGTTTTCAAAGAAGATAGTTTGTATCATCCAGTTGGATGCTGATGCGTTTGTTGGTGAAGGCAGTATCAATAGTGTCATCGGAAGGGGTGGGTAGTTCGACAGTGTCCTCAGCTGTGGTGGAATTAGCAGGCATGGTGACGGTGGTCGGAGCAGCTTAACCAAGATCTTCTTGAGACGATGATACCATGTTAAACATACTATGTATATGCTGAAATGAATGAGAGAGTAATAGTAAAATGATAGGAATAGCTTGTTTCATTTCAGAGAATGCATTGGTTTAAATACAAGATTGTTGGAAAACCCTAATGGATTGGAATGACACGTGTAGCTTTCTAGTTGGATTTCCTTTCAACAAACTGGGTGTTGGATGACAGCTGCATATCCAGCTGTGGTGAGTCATCTTCAATTCGGTTATTTCCTTCAACACTCTCGATAAAACATCATAATTTTATATTTTTGACTAAGTGAATCAAATAAAATATAATATTTTTTTTTTTATTTTAAGTTACGTAAATTTATTCGTAAAGATAACCTTACAATAATAGATATTTGATAATTAAAAAATCCACTTATCCTTTATGATTTGAAAGACGAGAAATTATATCATGGGTCTTTCCCGCCATGTTATATATAAGACCAACAAATAAAAGCCATCAATTTTATTAATTTTTTTTCATGTCATCTTTTTACCAAGTGAATATTCACTTGGTGAAAAATATTTTTAAATTTGATTTATAGTAAATATGAGTGAAGATTCACTTAAAAAATGACATGGAAAAAATAATGAAATGGATATTTTCTATTGGCTGATCTAATGAACAACGTAGCGAAAAGGACCCATAATATAATTTCTCTTGAAATACGGTCACTTATCTCCCTCTAAAATTTTATGCAAAATCCACTAATCTTTAATGTCTTTTAATTAGTTAAATTTTAAATAAAATAATCCAATTATTAATCCTTTACATTCTATTGACATATATAAAGGTATATTTTGATCATGAGTTTTAAAAGTATTCAATGTCTAAGACGAGAATCAAACTTTCACCGGTTAAGATAAAAAAAAAAAGACCTTATTATCCCACATAAGTCTTATAGTTAATTAAATTATATATATAAACTTTGACATAAATATATTTTTATTCATTTGTTTTTATATTTTAATCATATCATATTAAGACGTTCTAAATAATACTATTTAATTTAAATAAAAAGAATTAAATAAATTTATCTCATGATTGATATATAATTAAATTAAATATTTAAAGTAATGCGATTAGAATTTATTTTTAGAGCACTTCAATTTAGTTCTAAAGTAATTAATAAAATAAATAGAAAACACGTTAATAGTCGTAAATGTATAATTATCTTTTTATTTGTGTTTTATATTAAACCTTAAGCCGTAATTATTATTTTTTTACATTAACAAGTAATAACATCATATTGTTTTGTTGTCAATATTTGAATGTTGACCACGAGTTTGGGTCGGCAAATTGCCCTACTTTATCGGACAAAAATTTTTTTCTCCTCGAAGTATTTTTTATACTTAACAGTAAAAAATTAAATTCTAAACAGTAACTCTAAACTATAAACCTTAAACTTTAAAAATACAACATACTCCAATTCCTTAACTTTAAACTTAAACATTAAACCTAATTTTTTTATGCGGGATATAGGGACACCGAAAAATGAGTGAATACGAAATATGTATGGTGTGTTTAAAGATCACATGGTAAATTTCAAAAACACACTCGATAATTAGATTGAATTAGAGCCAGGGTTTAAATTAAGGAAATAGAGGGATACACTAATCCAATAGGAAATTAGTGGGAATTGCGTATCTTAGTTCATAAAAGTGCCATTGCTCCTTCTCTGAGCTGTTCCTCACTCCGGGAACGATAAAGACGCGGCATTCCACTGGAGGCGGTGCTTTATTCTCCTCTTTCGTAATACTCATGGAAATCTTGGGCGTATATTGTAGTTTAGTAGGAAGTAAACGTGGTTCAATGGCTGTATTAGCGCGCGGTTTTCCACAGGGAAAAAGGGTTGCGGTTGGAGAGATGTTGACACAAAATATATGCTATTGAAGGTGACGAACCACATCTGATACGCATGCGCATAATCTCAAGGCCAAGGATTTTCTTTATTTACTCATCAACATGTTTTGTCAACAGATTATCATAGTAAATTAGTAATGATGACATCATCTTTTAAATTACAATTATAAATTGTTCCTGCTAGTAGGGTACAGCGCTTCCATTTGAGTAGGCAGGGTAGAAATATTAGATTTCAAAATCTATTTAAAATATGACTTGGACCCAACAAGTTAACCTATCGAAAATGATGATGATGTTTATCCTAAAATGCCCGAATTCGAATCTCTTATTAAATAGTTAAAAATTATGTATAAACATATATTACCTTGTAATTACAGTTGATATTGAGTTTTAACATTTAAGATTCGAGTTTAATTTGATACTATCTGTTTTTCAAATTAATACTTATTTTTAGTTTTTATATATTATATAATTAAATTACTAAAAATAAAATTTATAATAATATAGACGAGTTTAGGTAAAATTTGAAGCCCATAATTCTGATTAAATCAAGCTTGGTAAGCATGTATATTATGTATATGTCTAATCCGAACTTCACGTGATACTGTTCATGAATACTTTTATGTTTGATTTTTCTAATGGACTTTTATGTTTGATTTTGATAAGTAAAATTTTAGTTTTTTAGTTGGTTTCTAAATTGTAGCGTGGTATATTATCATTCAATAATTATTAACTAAAAATATACATTAAATATATATTAAAAAATGTTGTAACAAACGTTAAATTATTACTCATTTACATTTCGACATTATAACAGTATCTATTAAACAAAGAAAACAATGAACTCAACTATCACTGAATCAATTAAAAGAATTAATATAATACTCATTTACATGTAGGTTCCAATGGGTTAATTAAAAGACATTTTAAAATAGGATAGTTAGGTTATTAATTATATATTATTTTCTTCATACATCTAATATTCAAAGAGATTAATGACATATAATATACTATTTTTTTTAAAGTTAAGGTGATGACAAGTAATATCTGTTCTAAATATACTCTCAGCCACTTGACAATGCATGCTCAATCACCCTGCTACAGCTGCTAGTGCTTGAACTCGTAACCTTTAGAAACAACAATTGTTCGCTTAATCACTGAGTCAAGTTAATTCATGCATATAATATACTCATTTAAAGAGTGCAAACTATTTGAGGACGATGAAATTCAAGTTTTAACCAAAGAAAACCTTATTAATAATCCAAAAATTACGGTCCGCGCTTAACTCATAAACCCGTGAAATTTAACGGACCTGGTATTCGACTAGGAATTTTTATAAAAAATAATATTTGATTCTTTTTATATCAGTTTAACAAGTCATGTATTTTTAGATATCCCTAAATATATGTGTATCTATAGGTAGATAGAAACAAGAGAATTTATGTTTATACTTTGCATTTTGCAATGCAAAACCACCCACATTAATAGGACCATGTGATGGGTTGCATATTAACAAAAACAAAATTATGCTACTGATTATATATGATCAGGTAAATTATGTTCCCTTCATAAGAAACCAGGTATATGTATATTTCGATATTTTAATTTGGGGGAAAGGGAGGGTCAGGGGACAATGAAGATGGCCGACATGAACAGATTAAGATAGCGTTCTGCTCCGAACTCACAATTTCTAGGAGTTTTTTACTTTATCGTAAAAGAAAAAGAACCAGGTGATCTATGGACCACAACTGCCCCATATCTACATTCTGCCACTTGGCTTGTCAGACACCTATCTCTAAATCCGTTGCCACCTCAATGCACCAGAACATGGCTAATTGACCCACCTCTTTGATAATAAGGGAACCATGTTATATATATACATATATTAATTTTTTTTACAATACATGTTTATTTTATAGTTTATATTTAAATTTGTAGCTTTCATTCTTAACAATATTATTTTTAGACTTATCATTTAGTCGGTTGGTTAAATTGCTCATTTTTGTTCCATCATTTCTCTTAAGTAATGGGTTCTAAACCCACCAGGAACAACGTTGTTTCCCATAGAGTCTCTCCCTTCTCCTCTCAACCTCCTCTCTATATAGGATTAAAATTAGAATTAAAATTTTTGTAAAAAAATAATAATATTATTTTTAAAATTTAAAATTAATTGTTTTATTTAAGAGAACAAATGTATGTCATTGCACCAAACTATTATTTGCCGTAAAAATTCTCATTTTTATAGGCACTACTTTATGATAAATCACATCTTGATTTGATCCTTATCTCTTTGTAATTTTTATTGATTTTATAGGATACTTGTACTCTGTTAGAGGTTGAGTGAATTCTCTGTTGTTTGCATTAAGGGGTGTCTGAATTGCATTATTTAAGATTACATGTTATTAAGGATAGTCAGTTAGATTAGGGTTAGTTAAAAACGTTAGCTCATCTGGATTAGGGTTAGCTAGCAGTTATCTCTTTGTATATAAGTTTATCATTTTTTTTGTAATTCATTTTCTTCCATTTTCTTTATTAATGATAATAAACTTAGTTGTTACATGGTATCAGTTGTGAGAGTTTCTTCACTTTTGTATCTCTCGTTTTCATTTCTTTTCTTGTTTTTTTTTTCATGGGAGAAGTCAATCTCAGTGATGCTTTCAACAATGGTGCAAATCCATATTACTTGCACCAATATGATAATCCTGGCATGATTCTTGTTACTCAACCTCTTGGCAGTGACAACTACCATAGCTGGCGTCGCGTGATGATGATGGCCTTGTCTGCCAAGAATAAATTTGGTTTCGTGGATGGTTCCATCCCTGCTCCGACACGGATTTCGGCTGATCGTTTCAATGGTTGGACCAGAGCAAATGATTTAGTTAATTCTTGGTTACAAAATTCAGTTTCCAAGGAGATTGTTGCGACTCTTTTGTATCATTCAACCGCAGCTGCTGTCTGGAAAGATTTATAAGATCGTTTGCAACAAAATAATGGTCCACGATTTTTTTTCTTTACGCAAGAAATTGAGTGATCTTGTTCAAGGATCTAATTTTGTCTCCACATATTACACTAATCTCAAGATCATCTAGGATGAGTTAGTATCTCTCAAGCCTTTCTGTTCTTGTTCAATGTGCACATGTGATGGGGTTCGAAAAATGCTTGAACAACAACAAAAGAAACAAACGATGCTCTTCTTGATGGGGCTTAATGACTCTTATTCTCATGTGCGATGACAAATTCTTTTAATGGATCCTTTGCCTAACATCACCAAAGTATTTTCATTGGTTTCACAAGAAGAAAGTCAATGGTTCATCAAACTAGACAGTCCAGTTACTGATGCTTCATTCGCTATTAAATCTAATGTTGTTCATAAGAAATCTCAGCCTCAATGCAGTCATTGCAGTTTAATGGGGCATATTAAAGATAAATGTTACAAACTATATAGTTTTCTTTCTGGCTATCATTTGAGAGTAAGACAGGTCAATGCTTCTCACATTAATGTTGTGTCTCATACCTTTTCTTCAGAACAACAACAAGAGAATTCTACCACAGATTTTTTGTCTACTCAGCAGTGTAAGCAACTTATTGCTATGCTTACCAGCCAGCTTCACGCAGCTACTTCTTTAGATCCTTCTTCAGCTGCTACAACCTATATAAACATGGCCATGCAAGGTGAGATCTTTTCATTCATTAATTTCTTTAGTTCTTTTCATACTTATAATTCTTGAATTCTTGACTCTGGAGCATCTAAGCATGTTTGTTACTCTAATTTTTTTGTAATCTTTGATTCCTATTGAGAATGGAACTATTATTCTTCTAAACAAATCAATAGTTCCTGTGCATTTTTATGGCACTGTTAGGATTTCTTCAAAATTAACTCTACAAGATGTATTATATGTTCCAGAATTTAACTTTAATCTCTTGTCTATTGGTTGTTTACTCAAAACTAATTCTGATTTAACGGTTCTTTTTTAGTATGATCAATGTTTGATACAAAATCCTTACCAAGTGATTGGGAAGGGTGAGATGCATCGTGGCCTGTATTTGATGTCCTCTGAAAATAAGATTGTTGTTCCCAAATCTGTTGAACATGAAAATTATGTTGTAAATAAGACTGAATCTTATTCCAATCATGTTAATAAAATTTCTTTTTCATGGCACAATCGCCTTGGTCATCCAAATTCTAGTATTTTAGATGTTTTAAGAAATTCTTTACCAAATTTTGTTGTTCATAAGGATAAATCTTGTTCTATTTGTCCTCTTACTAAGCAAAAGCGAATTCATTTTCATGTTTCTTACAATCATGCTTCTTTGCCATTTGAATTGATTCATTGTTATATATGGGGACCCTTTAAAATCCCAACTTATAATTTTCAACTTTTCTTCCTGCCTTTAGTTGATGATTTCACAAAATCTACATTGACTTTTTACTACAACACAAGTATGATGTTACTCAAATTATACCTAAGTTCATTTCTATGGCTAAACGACAATTTGGTTTTGATTTAAAGGTGTTTTGATCTGACAATGCTCTTGAGCTCAAGTTCACAGATTTTTTTTCTCAGTTGAGAATCTTGCATCAATTTTCTTGTGTCGAGACACCCCAGCGAAATGTCATTGTTGAACGAAAGCATCAACATCTCTTAGCTGTGGCTCGAGTATTATTTTTCTAGTCTAGAGTTTTAGCTCGTTTTTGGGGAGATTACTTGCTAACAATTACTCACGTTATAAACAATATTCCTTCTCCTCTTTTAGATAACAAATATCCATTTGAATTACTTCATTCTAAGTGTCCTGATTATTCTCATTTTAAAACTTTTGGTTGCTTAGTTTTTGTTTCTACTTTTCGAAGTCACATGGACAAGTTTTCAGAGAGAGCTTTACCTAGAATTTTTATTGGTTATTCTCCAGGGGTTAAAAGATATAAAATTTATGTTTTACAATCTCAATCAATAGTTATCTCTCGTGATGTTGTATTTCATGAAGATATATTCCCCTTTCATACAATTTCTACTGAAAATGCTATCATTGATTCTTTCCCTTCTGTCTCTTTGCCACAGGTTCTTAGTGTTGACATAATTTTCCCAGCTGCATCTAATCTTGGTGAGCATGTTCAATTTGCTGATGATGCACCAGAGAATTCTTTAGTTGCACCACACTTCTTCAGTTGAACCATTTCTTTCTCAAGATATACCAAATGAAGTTGACATTCGAGCTGTGTTTGTTGCAAATGATACTCCAGTTGCATCTGCTGCAAATGACATTCCAGTTGTACCGGTTGAGATTGTTCCTCCATTGGTTTGTCGTTCAACCAGGCATGTCCATAAACCATCTTACTTGGTGAAAAATCATTACAACAACATTTCAGCAGAAATTAGTCCTAGTGTTGTATATCCGATTGAAGATTCCTTGTCTACTTTGAGGCTCTCATCATCCTATGAACATTTTGTTGCCAATGTTTCTTCCATTTATGAGCTCATATTTTACCATCAAGCCGTAAAGATTTCAGCATGGCAAGCTATAATGGATGAATAATTAAAGGCAATGGAAGCCCTTAAGACTTGGACGATTGTTCCCCTCCTAGAAGGCAAGAAAGCTATTGACTCAAAATGGGTTTATCGAGTAAAATACAAGACAGATGGCTCCCTTGACAGATTCGAAGCCCGTTTGGTTGCCTAGGGTTTCACCCAGGTGGAAGGTGTTGATTACACAAACACTTTTTCCCCAGTAGCAAAGATGACATCATTCAAGTTTCTTCTTGCCCTTGCCGCCTCTAAGAATTGGCATTTGTGACAAATGGATGTTAACAATGTTTTTTTGAATGGTTCCCTTGAAGAAGAGGTTTATATGAAGTTGCCATAGGGATATCTCCTTGAATCCCCTACTTCTAACTTGGTTTGCAAGTTACAAAAATCAATCTACGGGTTAAAACAAGCATCAAGACAGTGATTTAATGCCTTCTTTCAAGTTGTTCCCACTTTTAATTTTCAACAATCTCTTGCGGATCATTCTCTATTTGTTCATGGCTCAGGTGATAACACGGTAGTCTTGCTCGTTTATGTCGATGACATAATATTGGCTGGTTGTAATATGAAACATCTCACAACTGTTTAGTTGTTTCTTCATAAGCACTTCAAGCTCAAAGATCCGAGAACATTAAGGTACTTTTTGGGCTTTAAAATAGCTAGAAATTTTTCTGGGATCTCATTTTCACAGTGAAAGTATGCCTTGAATCTCTTAAAAGATACTGGCACACTTGCTACAAAACCTGCTGACACTCCATAAGTGCTTCCCACAAATTGAGTCTTCAAGATGGTGAACCTTTACCAGATCCTCAGTTGTACCGTCGGTGGGTAGGGCGTCTTCTCTATCTCACCCATGCTCGACCTGACATCACGTATGTTGTCCATTTGCTCAGCCAATTCATTTCTTCACCTCGACATTCTCACTTCATGGCAGTTTACCATCTTTTATCATACATTAAGAAAACACCAGCTCTTGGATTGTTTTTTCCTTCTGAATCGAATCTACAACTGCATGGCTTTGTTGATTCTGACTACATCTCTTGTCCTGATACAAGGCGCTCCACTTCCGGCTATTGTATGTACATTGGCAACAACATTGTCTCTTAAAAATCGAAGAAGCAGACCACAGTAAGTCAATCTTCTTGTGAATTTGAATATTGTGCCATGGCTGCAGCAACTTGTGAACTTGTATGGCTTGCGTCTCTCTTCTCATCCTTTCAAGTTCCAGTCACAAATGTATCTATTTACTGCGACAACTAGTCTGTCATTCACTTGGCATCGAATCAAGTCTTTCATGAACGCACTAAACACAACGAAGTTGATTGCCACTTCATCTGAGACAAAGTACGAGAAAGTTTCCTTAAATTGTTCCATGTTAGCTCTGCAAATCAGCTTGCGGATATCTTAACCAAGGCTCTACATGGTCCTGCTTTCATACCTTTATTGTCAAGATGGGTCCTGTTGACATTTATCAACCTCCATCTTGAGGGAGGATATTAAGGATAGTCAGTTAGATTAGGGTTAGTTAGCAGTTATCTCTTTGTATATAAGTTCATCACCTTTTCTTTGTAACTCATCTTCTTCCATTTTCTTCATTAATGATAACAAACTTAGTTGTTACACATGTTATAATTTTAGATTTATAAATAAAATTACGATGTTTGGTTTGCACTGTAATCTCATCTTACTAGCAAAGTGTAATATGGGATTATATAAGCAATTTTAAACCTAACGAGTAGTCTTAGTGAAAAAAATGTTCATTTTAAGAAATTCGAGTTTATTTTACTTTTTTTGTAAGGTGTATTTATATTGTCAAAAAGTTAAGAATTTGTATAAACAAATACTACCTTATAATCATCTTTAGACAATTAAAAAAACATAGGCAATCTTAGGGTGCGTTTGGTTCTAGAGAATGGAGTCCATTTTCATTTTCTTGGAAAATGAAAAGCGTTGAAGAAAACGCATTCGGTTGTGAAAATAAAAATAATTTTTAGAAAATAAAAATAAGTGAAAATTTGAAAACATAAAAAAGATGTTTTATTTTTTCATATTTTCATTGAAAATGTTTTAGGAAAATATGAAAACAAGGGTTTTTAAATTTTAACCCGGGTTCGAATCCTTCTAATGTCATTTATTTTAAAACTTTAGTTTATTTTCACATTTTATTTATCTATCTATTATTATATTTTATAACTATATTTTATTTCAATTATTTAATAATTATTTTTTTCATTTCTATTTTGAAAAGTTATATGCCAAACACATTCTCACTATTTTCTATTTTTGAAAATAACTTTACATCTTTGTTAATCAAACATGTTTTCTAATTTTTAGAAAATTAAAAATAAAAACTATTTTTTGAAAATAGAAACAGAAAACAAAAGTATAAAATATTTTCTACAACCAAACAGAGCATTAAATTTTGACCAATTTACCTTTTGTTTTCAGAAATCATACTTTAAAATTATGGCCCTATTTGGTAAAGAGAGGTTTGGACAAAAATTAGAGGTTTGACTAGTCAAACCTACTAATATTGTTGTTTGGTAAACAACGGATTGAAAGAGCGGATTGGAGTGAAACTGCTAATTTTGATAAAGCTCATAATAGGAGCTTTTTGAGATTAGAGGTTTGATATTAGAGTTGTAAAGACTCTTTTATCCTTACCAGTTACCAAAAATCTCAAAATAATCTAAATTAAATATTTTCTCAGCCTATTTATAAGCTAATCCTATTTACTTTTTTATTATCACATATTTATATGTGTATTTAAATTTATTAATTAATTAAATTATATTAAAATGATTATATAAATAATAAATTAATATATAAATCATTTGAATATGTTTAAAAAAGTTATATTAAAAATAATTTTATAGATCTAATTAATAATAATTAGATATAAAATATTGATAACTAATAAACTATTCAAACAGGTATTGAATATAATCATGTCCTTATATGTCATTTTGCTTGTTAATATAATCTAACAACTATCAACTATCAGTTAATTTTACCAAACACTTTTATACAATCAACTAATACAATCTGCTACTCAAATCAGTAATGCAATCAACTATCAGCTAATGTAATCCGCTATAAGCTATCTGCTAATTGCCAAACAAGTCCATAATTATTATACTTAGTCTAATAATTTGAAAAGTAAATACTTACATACAAAATATTGTTTTAACTCCTTAAACATGAGTTAGGATGTAAAAATGTTTTACTTAAAATAAATTAGAGGTTTTTTAATTAGATTCCAACATCAGAGATTATAGGTGATATTCATCAACATCAATAATAGTTATAATGGTAATTTCATATTTGCATACTTTTATGTAAATAAAACAATTAAAAAAGTCAATAAATTTATTTTACTTATCTATGGACTCTTCCGTTCTTCATTCTCTAGCTTCTTATTTTCATTCTCTAGCCTCTTATTTTCACTCTCTCAGTTATTTTACCTTTTCATTAATTTTAGAGTTATTTTATTTCACTTCTTCGTTAATTCATTCTCTTATTTTATGTATTACTAATTGCTAGTCTCTTAAATCACATCAAATTAACATATTAATTTTTGAAAAATAGAATATACCACCTTCTTATTTTGTCAATAATATTATCACTTTAGTATTTTCAGTCAATAAAATATTTAAAAAAAATTAACGTTGTTAATCTTATCTGTCATTTTGTGTTACGTTTTTTAAATTCACGGAATAATTTGATTAAGTTTTTTTATAGGAGACAATTTGTTGAAAAAAAGTCCAAGAGCAAAAGTTATCAACCTTCTAATTTGATGGGAAAATTTTAAGTAAAAATTTAATAAAAAATTGCTCAAGTTTATAGGTGATGTGTGTTTTGAGCATGATGATAGATTGTTCGTGGATGTTAGTTGGATTAGTCGATTATATTTTATGAAATCGTTTTTATTTATTTTGTTAATGGAAGTGAATAATTAATGCATGTAATTAGATAATGTCAACAACAGAAATAAGTGGCTTCCACTGATGGTTTAAATGGAGCCCAATGCTTGATTTAACACGACTGTGTATATTCTCTTTCAACTTGATATTATATTATATTATATATCATGAGTTTATGACCTAGGAATGTCGGTATAATACTATCTTCTTTTGTGGTTTAAAATAAGATCAATGCAAATAAGTAATTTAAGATTAAATTAAAGGGGTACGAGCTATAATCAAAAGTTCAAAATATAAAATATATATTTTTTCAAACATTTATTTAATAATTTATTAAATTACTCCGTCGACGTAAAACGAGTTCGAGATAAATTTAAATAATGAGAACTAAAAAAATAACGACAGTCCAATCTAAGGTATCCCATAATTGATCTAACAAATAATTTATGTATAGTCTAAGTATGTTGCATTGAAGAAGAAAAGAAATATATTTTTGGACTATAAACAATGGATTTTAACATTAACATAAATATGGATTAGAGAAATTGAGTTACGAAAACCCACCAAAATGAATAGAAAAAGGGGAAAAAATAAACCCAAGTGTAAACAACACCACTCTCGGGTCAAAAGAATCAGCTAAAAGCACCGTCAAATTTACAAACCAAAAACAAATAAATATTCATGTTGTGGACTTTGTGCCTCTCCCCCTATAAATTCCCCATTACCTCTTCCCTTTTCCTTCAATTCCTCAAAACTTTCATTCAAAAACCAATAACAAAACCCAGAAAACCTATAAAGATGTTGTCTAGTAAAGCTAGCTGCAATTCTCATGGGCAAGATTCCTCATACTTTCTGGGGTGGCAAGTTTATGAGAAGAACCCATTCGATGAGGTTGAAAATCCAGCAGGGATCATTCAGATGGGGCTTGCGGAGAATCAGGTTTGCTATTATTTGTTCCTGCATGCCAAAATTAACCCAGACATTATTTCTTTTGATTTAGTTCAAGATTCTTACCTACACTCAAATTAGTTGAGACATCCTTTTAAAAGACAAGGACAGCCTTTTCTTTTTCTTACATAAAATCATTGTTAATGTCAAGTTTACACTTTTAAACCTTACTGTTAACTAAATGGCAATGTGTATTTTCTCACCAGCTTTCTTTCGACCTCGTGGAATCATGGCTGCGAAAAAACCCTGACGCCATGGGGCTGAAGAATAAGGATGGAGAATCTGTATTCAGGGACCTTGCTCTTTTTCAAGACTATCATGGAATGCCTGCGTTCAAAAATGTAAATATTCCCATCATTTTTTTATGTAAAACATATATATGTATATTATAATGATACGGAGTCTTTACTTGTATAGGAACTGGTGGAATACATGGCAAAAATTAGAGGGAACAAGGTTAAATTTGATCCCAAGAACCTGGTGCTTGCTGCTGGTGCAACTTCAGCTAACGAGACCTTAATCTTTTGCCTGGCAGATCCTGGGGAAGCCATCCTTCTTCCCACGCCATACTACCCTGGGTAAAAGCTCGAAATCATACGGAGAATATTCAGAAAAGATAGCCGATGAATATGAATTCTATTGTATTATAGATTATTTAATTTTCCCCTATATACTTGGTTCTAGGTTTGACAGGGATCTAAGATGGAGGACTGGGGTAGAAATTGTTCCAATACATTGCTCAAGCTCAAATGGATTCAGAATCTCCATGCATGCACTTGAAGAAGCTTACGAAAGTGCTCGAAAACTCGACCTCAAAGTTAAAGGCGTTTTAATAACGAATCCTTCGAATCCACTCGGCACAACAATGACTAAAGACGAACTTCAGAACCTCATCACCTTCGCTATCGAAAAAAACATTCATCTCATAAGCGACGAAGTCTTTTCAGGCACGGTGTTCGATTCCCCATGTTTCATCAGCATCATCGAAGCCGCAATGGACAGCAACCTTAAAAGAAACACCGACGTCTTGAGCCGCATTCACATCGTTTACAGCCTTTCCAAAGACCTAGGTTTGCCGGGATTTCGTGTCGGCATGATTTACTCAAACAATCAAACAGTCGTGGCCGCGGCGACCAAGATGTCGAGTTTCGGACTCGTTTCGTCGCAGACTCAGTACCTACTCACTTGCATGCTCGCGAACAAGAAATTCACGAGCAAATACATGAAGGAGAATCAAAAGAGGCTGAAGAGAAGGAAAGAATTGCTGGTCTCGGGGCTTAAAAAATCGGGCATCAATTGCTTGAAAAGCAACGCGGGATTATTTTGCTGGGTTGATATGAGACATCTGTTATCATCCAACACATTCGAAGCCGAAACTGATCTCTGGAAGAAGATTTTATGCGAAGTCGGGTTGAATATCTCGCCCGGCTCATCTTGCCACTGCAGTGAACCGGGATGGTTCCGAGTTTGCTTTGCGAATATGAACCAACCGACACTTGAAGTGGCCTTGCGGCGAATCAAGGATTTCGTTGAACGTTCGAGGTTTAATTGCCAGCAAAATATGGGTGGTTTCAGTCGGAGATTGCTCAGCAACTGGGTTCGTAAACTATCGTCGGCTGATCATCGTGAAGAACAAGAGCGCTAGTAGGTGTTATTATTTTATCTTGTTCGTGAAGAACAAGTCGTAGTAGTTTAAGTTCCTTTTTCTAGGATATAATGCAACACCTCCTTTGTAGGGTTTATAAGAATGGTTTGAAACTTGTAGAAGGATTTATACATTTCCACGATTAAATCCTTTCCCGACTTTATTTTATTGAAGTTAAGAATTTTTGGCTTACACTCTAAGCCAAAATTATAAGTACCTACGTCCAAAGTTTAAAATTTTGAAAAAGTTACAAGTCAATATTTAAGATAAAATTAAATATATTTAGGGTCGAAGTAAAAAAACTAAGATAATAAAGTTATTAATTTATAAAGTTGGAATTCACATTTTTTTAGATTACAAATCGTTTTTTATAATTTTTTTACTATATGAAGAGACATTACATTTTCCAAAATAAACTGATTTTTTTTTTTTGCAAAATAATGTTAAAACGGATAAAATAATTTAATCTTTTGAGGATGAAATCATGATTCTGAAACCCAAATAATTTTTTTTTAAAGCTAAGGTAATTACAAGTAGTACTATGTGTTATGAATATACTCTCAACCATTTAACAATGCATGCTCAATCACCCTGCTACAGTTGCTGGTACTCAAACCCGTAACTTCTAAAAACAACAATCGTTTTCTTAACTACTAAAGCAAGTTAGTTTGTGCAAAACTCTGTTTTTATCGGTGCATATCTAATTTTTATAATTAATAACATCTCCGTTATTCTTTACAATTGCTAAATCTCATAAACCTCACTTTTTATATTTATTTGTTACACTTAAAATTCATCTCATTACATTTTATTTAAGGGTAAACTACATAAATGATCACTGAATTTTTAGGGCATATTTATTTTGGTCACTGTGCTTTTAAAATATTTGATAAGGTCACCCACCTTTTAGTTTGATTTCAATATAGTCATCGAACTTTTAGTTCACTTTCAATATGGTCCCTCCAGTTAAGGGTGTTTAGAAATACTAGACCCGACCGACCCGACTCGGCTATCCAAACAAAGATAATTAGGTATTTACCCGAATTTTTTTACCCGGGTCGGGTACTCGGCCCGTCATTTTCCGGGTCGGGCCCAGGTCACAAAATATGCAATTTTTGGGTACCGGATATATTTAAATTAATATTTTTATATTCAATTTATATATTTTTATATTAAACTAATAAAAAATCTTATTTTTTATATTTTATATTAAACTAATAAAATATTTTTATATTAAAAATATATATTTTTTAGATTCGGGTACCCGCAATACCCGAGTCTAGACACGAGCCGATTTTAGAGCTACCCGACGATCCAGGTACCCGGATTTGAACACCTCCTACCTCCGGTTACCTTCCGTTAGAAGCTAACGTCACTTTTTGTTTTTCCTTAATAAAAAAATGAATAAACTACACCAATCATCACTCAACTTTCTTCTTACTCCTGTTTTGGTCACTAGAGTTTAAAAATTTTCAATTTAATAACTTAACTTTCAAATTGTTCATATTTGGCCACTCTCAAATGACATGTTTATAAAAATAGTTGAGTAATGATTGATGTAGTTTACCTATTTTTTATTAAGGAAAAATCAAAACTAACGTGAACTTCTAAGGGAAGGTAATGGGAGGGACCGTATCGAGATCGAACTAAAAGTTGGGTGACGTTATCGAATATTTTAAAAGTATAGTGACTAAAATGAATCCGCACTAAAAGTTTGGTGGCCATTTATGTAGTTTACCCTTTATTTAAACAATTGCTAAAACTCCCACTTTTTCAATGCATTTGACGCCATCATATAATTAGATTTAAGTGCAATTAAACGTAATTGCATATATGTTTGCACAATTATTATAATTCGTAGGTTCCGTTAAATTAAATGTGAGTAAAGACTTAAATTATACTCTTTAATTGTTAAGAAATTAATTATAATTGATGTAATTACGTAAGTAATTGCGCTATGTAATTTATTATTATTATTATTATTATTATTATTATTATTAGATAGGCCTGTAAACGAATTGAATGAACACGAACGAGGGTATGTTCATGTTCGTTCGTTTAATTTTAACCGAACAAATAAACGAACACGAACAACTAAATGAACATAATTTCTTGCTTGTGTTCGTTTGTTAAGAAATGTAGCTTGTCTGTGTTCGTTCATGTTCGTTCGTTAAAATGATAAACGAACGAACATAAAAGGACACGTGTGTATAAATTTAAACGAACACATGTGAATAAATTTATTTTTTTTAATATAATATTTTTGTTATGAAACCTGTGAATAAATATAAATTGACATATATGAATAAATTTACACGAACATAAACAAACGGATTATTGAACGTTCACGAACATAAATGAATGAATGATTCATTTGTTTATGTTCGTTCATTTAATTAAACGAACAAAAAATCTTGTTCTAGTTCGTTTTTTTAATAAATAAACGAACATAAAAGAATTTTCTGCCAAACAGTTCACGAACGAACCGTTAAACGTTTGGTTCGTTTAAAGCCCTAATATTAAAGTTTTCTAACAAAAAAAAAACAATAACTTTATATTATATATGTACACTTCTTTTTTTTATATAACTTCAATTTTCTTTTTGAGCAAGTACATTTAGCCGGTTGATTAAGTTGTTTATTTATGTTCCCTCATATTCTCTTAAGTCATGAGTTTTAGACTCACTAAGAACACTTCTTTCCTTTTCCTAAAACCTCCTCTCTTCTCTAAATAGGATTATAATTAAAATTATATATAACATTTTAATTTTCTTTTTATTTATATATACGCAAAGTTCTTTTATATATATATATATATATATATATCATTTATTTATTTATTTTCTTACAACATCAACTTACAGTTATTATTATTGCTGCAACTTATAGTTTTTATGTTGAGAGGGTTTTATAATTTTTTACACACTTTAACTGTTAGTGTTGGATTCGAAATTGTTTCTCCCATAGATTATTTGATTTTTTATCTATAAATGATTTTGTCCTTTGAAAAGATTCTATCATATTGATAGATGTTTACAATCCTTTCATATAAATTGTACCTGAGTTTTTTTCTTCTAAATTGTTTGGTTGATTTTTTAAAATATTTTTATATATAGTCATATTTTTATCATGCAATGATTAGTTTGTGTTCTTAACGGTGTTAGGAAAAATATCCGGTTAATATAGTTAGTCTACCCTTAGTTTTTAGGCTTTACTTTTTAATATATTGATTTTTTATATTCTCTCTTTATTTATTTAATAAAATTAAGTTGGGAAAAAATAAAGAAATTATTTAGTAATTTTGAAAGTCCTTAAAGTTTTTTTCTTTGAATTAGAATGTTTCTAGGCTTTCAAGTTATTTTAAGTTTACTTTTTTTAACAGTTCTTACCATTTTACTCCTAATAATATTGAACACAAAATAGAGAAGAATGTATCAATTGTAAGATGTAAAAAGTTGACCTAACCTGAAAACCTGACTAAAATCTGTTTGCGTCAAAATCTGATTTGATCAGAGGATGTGATGACCTGAAACCGATCTGTAACCGACTGTTGTTGACTCAAACCCAAGTTGGACATGTTGTTGTAGTAACAGAACCCGACCTGTATACTACCGAAAATGACCCAAACCTAAATTGGACCTGTTAATGTGGACCCAAAACCCGACCTGCACCCGGCTGAAACAAACCCAAAATTGAAACTGACCTCGCAGATAACCGATATTACCCGACTGAATCGACTCGAGATCCGATTTTACCTGACATGCTAATTGACCCGACTTGTTTTGAACTCGACCTGTTGTTGACATGAACTAATATTAACCTAGCTTGATATTTACCTTCACCTGACATGTTAATTGTGAAAGTCTATGATTTGATGAATTTAAAGTGTTGATAAATGTAAAAATATTAAGTGTTGATAAATGTAAACTATTAATTTTTTAAATCAATTTAAAGTGTTAAATAATCTTTTTATTATATATACATATATAATCAATTAAAAATATATAAAAAAGAAAAGATTGAACTTAGATATTCATTTGACACTATTAAGTTTAAAATTTTGTTAAATAATTTATTTTTCATGACATGTTATATTATGTTTAGTAATAATTCAATATGCATATTGTCACGTCTGAGAAGAGGCGGGGTCATTAATCCCACATCGGAAAGGAAAAGGGAGGTCTTGGGATATATAAACGGTGTCGCTTCACATCCTATCAGACATGTCTTTTAGGAAGAGGGTAATGGCCCCGTGATAATATACTTAATACTAACTCATTCAATATAAATTATTTATGAAGTTAATAATAATTAACATACTTATTATACTTCTATTTTTACACATAAAAGACATAGCAATTTTTAATTATCTTTTGGGTAAAATATACCATAACTTGAATGAATATATTTTTTCTTATTAACTTGACCAAATTTTATTGATTAATTTGATAAAATTTTATTGGGGACTATTGAAAACTCTTTGTTGATTATTACTTGATTTGATTAGAAACAAATGTAACTTATAAATGAATAAAACTTCTATTACAACTTAAAAATGTAAATGCATTACAACTTACTAATCTTACAAATGTACTGAAATTATGAAGAAATTATGAAATCTAACATAAGTATTAGATAATAAATGTGCAAACTGAAATTAGTTTAGGGAATATGGGTTGAGATTAGGGAATAGGGGTTGATATTAGGGGATTGGGCTTGCACTTTAATTATTAAAAAATAATGCTTGTGAGATTTAGGGATTCATGTTTGGGGTTTAGGGGTAGATGTGTCAAGTTAATTATTTGGGGTAATGATTTCAGTTTACGGAATATGAGTTGAGATTAGGGAATAGGTGTTGATATTAGGGGATTGTGCTTGCACTTTAATTTTAAAAAATAGTACCTGTGAGATTTAGGGGTTCATGTTTGGAGATTAGGGGTAAATGTGTTAAGTTGATTATTTGGGGTAATGATTTCAGTTTAAGAATATGGGTTGAGATTAGGGGTTTAGGGGTACAAACAATATATGTTTTAAGTTGAATGTTTGGAATTGGAGTTATGATATTAGTTTAGGGATTCAAGGATTTGAGGATTATACTTGTGCTTTAATTATTAGTGATTGTAAGATTTAGGGGTTGAGGGGTAAATGTGTCAAGTTGAGTGTTTTTTATTACATGATTAGTTTAGGGATTTTGAGTTTATTTTTGTTCATATTAGTCCCTAATTTTTAACCAAATTAACCTCAATTTATTTTAAATTTTTATAATTTAGTCCAATGTTTTAAATATGATGATATTTTTAACAATTTAGTACAATTTATTCTAGTCCCTAAAATTTAATTTTTAATCCAAATCAACCCAATTCTTTTTTTTTTTTGGTAATTCTAATTTAAACCAAAGTTTTTTTAATATAAAAAGCACTCATTTTTAGGGATTCAGCCGGCCCAAATCTAAAGGTGTAAAGTCAAGACAAAGAACGCCAAATCCAATTCCTAATCCATTTCAATTTCAAAACAATGAGTACACAAATGGAGAGAAAAATCCCTCCCACCATTTTATTAGGGGTTAATTATATTTTAGGTCATTGTTAGTTTAGGAGCTTTACACTTAGGTCTTTTTTTTAATTCTTTAGTTTTACTTTGATTCAATTTACTAACAATTTTAGTTTAATTTCTTTAGAATTTTAGGTTTAAGTTCTTTTTTAATTAGATTCTCTTTTTAAAATTATTTAATAATTAAACATTTTAAAGCGCAACTTATTTCGGTTGTACCTAACACAAAAAAAAATGAACGATGGTGACTCCAAACGTTTGACGGCTTTTGAAGGCCCAATTTATTTCGGCCCAAAAAAAGATTTAGGGGTTGAAGTTTGAGGTTTAGGGTAATCCTATCGAATTGAGTGTTTGGGTTATGGGCTTAGTTTAGGGATTAAGAGATTAT
This sequence comes from Hibiscus tridactylites, assembly GCA_958450335.1. Lineage (NCBI taxonomy): Eukaryota > Viridiplantae > Streptophyta > Magnoliopsida > Malvales > Malvaceae > Hibiscus > Hibiscus tridactylites. The sequence continues at coordinate 16,931,441 of OY288277.1, forward strand.
ACTTGCACTTTAATTATTAGTTTAGGGATTCAGTTTGCACTTTAAGTCTTTAATTATTAGTGAGTGATTGTAAGATTTAGGGGTTTGTGTTTGGGGTTTAGAAGTAATTGTGTCAAGTTGATTGTTAGGGTTTAGGTTGATTAGTTGGTTGGGGGGTTATGAGATTAGTTTAGGTATTCGGTTTGTACTTTAACTAATTTAGGGGTTTGGGATTTATGGGTAAATGTGTCAAGTTAATTGTTAGGGGTTTAGGGGTAAATGTCTTTAAGTTGAGGGGTTGGTTAGGGTTGTAAAAGTTAGGGGTTGAGTTTTAGGGTTTAGGGGTTTGAATTCACCGTTCTTTATTTTCAAATTTTATAATCTAGTCCAATATTTTAATATGATGATATTTTTGTTCATTATATTCCCTAAAACTTTATTTTTAGTCCAACTTGACTCCTATTTATTTTTTTGGTAATTTAGTCCAATGTTTTTAATTTTAATTTAATATTTTTGTTTGTTATAGTCCCTAAAATTTTCTTTTATTCCAAATTGACCCAAATCATTTTTTTATTCCATATAAGATTAAGAATTTTTTTCAGACACTTGCTAATGGTCTTATATCCGAATAACATCTATCTTTCAAAAAAAACTTATCAAGATTACATGTTTTTACATCCCTAATCAATTGAACCCAAAATAGAAAAAAAAATGCATGGTCACGGATAACTTTTAAATTTATGTTATTAATTTGTTTTAACGATAAACTCAAAATCACATTCAAATAGTTAGTTTAATTTTCCAGTTTTTTGGTTTAACAATCAGTATCCAATTTATTAGCTGACTAATCCAGATCAATACATAAAAATCAAATTGAATCGGATCTAAATGAAGAAATTTTAGTGAGTTATTGGATGAATCAAAATTGAGAGGCGAGAAAGAAGAGGGGTTTACACCAACTGCTCTCTGATCAGCGAATGAGTAAATTCCAAAGACGAGCTGCTTTGAATTGACATCCCCCGGCCCCTGCTGCTTTGAATTCCACTCTTTTCCGGAGAGCTGTTTAGCAAGGGCAATCAAACACCACCCCCATTTTAATTCCCAAAATTTGGTGTTTTGAGAATTGAGATTCCCCCTGCTGCTTTGAATTCCACTCTTCTCCACCTGCTACATCATCATCATCATCATCATCATCATATCTGAGTCTGACTTCCACTTCCCAACATTTTGCCATCTTTTAACATCCCCATTCCTCATCACCATGTTGTTCCATCTCTTCAATATTTTTTTGAACTCTTTGGTACTCATGCCTGACAAGATAAGGCTATTCTGATATGAACTCCCAAATATATGGAAATTTTAGAGAAAAAATTAAATATACTTGTGTTGGACTTACCGTCACGAAGCACAAATTGAGTAACATAAGGCCGATCATTCTTTTCCCCCCCTTTTCCTTCCTTTTTATCTATTCTGCTGCATAAGGCTCAAGATGAAGTCTGTAAACATCTGTTCATACCCAGGCATTTTCCCATACCCTGCCATAAACAATTGGGAAAGCAAGTCAGTACTTTTGCAAGCTTAACACCCCACATTACTTTATCAATGTGAAAAATGAAAACTTCTTATTAAAACCCCAATTATGAAATCTTTAATCTCTTCTCTCCCACTTCACGCCTTGGAACGCACGGTTCTTACAAATATAAAGGGAGCTTTCACATCTCAACCCGAAATGACTAGGGAGAGAAACGGTTCTTGTTTTTTTTAGGGTACTTGGGGGTTCAATTCCTTCCTCTCTCATAACCAGCCTAAAGGGAAGGACCTTTGGCTTCACAGACCCAAATTTTTCGAGTAAAGAAAAAAAAAGTGGACTTCAAACCAGGTAGAAAACTGGCACTATGATGTCTTATAGAAAAGAAGTATCACTTGCCAGGAAAGTAATTGATGTCAATGACATAATAACGGTCCTTGGTTCCATACTCTCGGATAATGTCTAGGTTAAATAACCGAAGACCCTACAATTAATAAGAGAAAGTTGTTTAGAGATAAGTAATATGCAAAACAAAACATTTAAGTCAAACTAAAAAAAAATACCAGTTTTTGACGAAGTTCTTTGGCTAGTCTTTCGAGTAAGGGACGAGGAGGAAGCTCTGCAATGGAAGGAAAAACATACATGTCAGATGGATGACTGATAACAAAGATGCTGAAGGCATTGCTTAAGACTGTTTCACACTGCAACATGATACAAAGCAGGGCCTTGGATAAAATTAACTGGAAAACTTCAATAAACCGAGGCTCGACCCAACCATGAAAATGCCTTCAATTACAGTTACATGATAGAACATTCATGTTTGAAGAACATGCACAAAAAATCATGAAAGTAGCAAAGGAGAAAGGGTATTCTTAGATGGGACATCATACCAGCCACACTAGGGTCCAAATCCGCATCATCTGCAGAAGCAGCAGCACAAGAAACCCGGGGAAATCTATAAACACCAACATTGCTCGAGAGGTCTTGTTTAGTTACATTCGGTAAAGAGAAACGCCTAACCACTTTAATGGCTTCTCCAACAATAAAAACCTTGAAGAGAACACCTCCTATGGACATTAGACGAAAAACATTACAGCATTTAGGCATTGCTCGTTGAAGTTGGAAACTGTATAGCTCTTAACTTGATACAAAAAGTTAGAGTCACATACCATGGTTAACAAACTCCTGCAGAACAAGTGGAGGTTCGAGTTTCTGGAGAGAATACCGATTGTAAGCAAGTGATAATTCATGTGATTTTGCACTCCCGTCATTAACCAATGGTTTCGCAACTGAAACAGATGGGAACATCAACATGGAACTATCATAAGAAAAAATTGTCATGAAAAATAGGAGCACAACTGAAACCTGAAAATAAATCACATAGTTTGGGAACATGATCTAAACAAAACACCTCTACACTTTTGGTCCCAATGCAGATCTCAAAGGTAAAGAACAGACACATGAAATAGATTATTAAACTATGTATAACTTAAACGGATCCTATAGAGTGCTAAAACAACACATTAAAAACTGGGCATACCAAGGGGCAGCTTCAACCCGGTTATAGCTACTAAATCGGGAATGGATGACGCATCTCTTTTAATGACTAATTGCCTCGGAACACCAACTTTTCCTGCATGGTAAAATATCAACATTAATTCTGATCGGCCAGGAGTTCATTTTGAGGCCATCAAAAAACGAGGAAGAAATAAATCCAACTCCTACTCAATTCTAATGTCAAGAATAGCATAAATTACCATAAAATTCAGATAAATTCATATCGGCGACACACTGTAGCATTGATTGGCGATTCTGTAAACGTTTTATAGCATCTGGAGGATCAAGAACTAGGACTTTTGGATGTGTTTGTCTGTACTCCTGCAATCATAGGCTAGAGAGTGTAAGATGGATTCGATTCAACATAATCCCGTATTAGCACACAAAAAATACCCCTTAAAACAGAAACTTCTCTAAACTAACTTTTAATATACCTAACGCCAATTATGTCCAAAACCAAACACTTCATAATACATGTGATTAACAAATAAACCTCTGAGTGCAACATGTGAATGCCATCCACCTAAACTCATGCCTAAAATGAACTATTGAAACCTGAAAAATAGCTCATAGGGCTACAAGATACTTCAAAAAGCAAAGCAACAGGTCAGGAGATAAACACTCCGGGAAAAAGAAAAGGTACACCCCTCTTCAAACATTAAGCAACATTGAACTAATGAAACCATTTTCAAATCAACATCAATACAAGCTCGCCAAGGGAAAGTATATCACATCAAAAAAACTTAATAATTATTGCCAATACATACACTTATCAAACAAAACCGGCTTCATAGATCATACTAGATCACTCCAAGATACCATCACTCCATCAGTCTAAAAGAAAACAGAAACTATAGGATCTAGGATTTGGACCAACCTCGAGAATCCGGCGCCACTCTCTTCCTGTCATCTGCGTTAAAAAATAAAAATGGTTCAATGCCACGCATGCACAGGTGCTTGTTTGCACCCTTTAATTTGTTTTTCTCATATCATCATGAAATTTAAGAAAAGACAAACATATCACGAAATAGATTCACTTACCTTGTGCAACACAATATCAAAAGGACCTTGGTTCGAAAGAGATCTGTTATGATCAATTGGAACAAATGATATCCCCTTATTCCTGCACCATTGCCAACATTTTACACAGTTACAAAAAGGAAAGAAAGAACAAATCAACATCACAAAAGAACCCATTTTAACATTAGACTTGAACTTCAGAGCCATGGAGGTAGTCCAAGGTTCAGCTTAAAAGTATAGACTTTAGTATGCATTATAATATAACCAAAATCAAAATCTTTGCTCGCAGAAATGCTATAATTTTGTACATATCTTCAGACATCAATTCCAAATAACAAAACTGAAATTAGTATATTGTAATCACCAGAGAAATGATATTAGACTTATTGAGGTTAAAACGATTGATGTGATGTTATTCATGTAAACTACTCCATTTGCCAGATCAAACTCCAAAACGATCGACCAGAAAAAAAAAAGTTGCCCAAAAATCAGAACCCAAAAGAAAAAGAACAACAAGATTCACCTGGCTAAACCTTGGAGTTTTGGTTGTAAAAAGCTCTTAACTTTCTCAGAAGTAAGGGCGTAACCGACAACATAATTTCTCTGTTGTTGTAAAGTTTGGATGGGACAGGGACAGGGGCAGGGCGACATCGTATCGGGTTCTTCTTCTTCGTCGTCGTTACGAGAAAACTCCGATGACTCGCCGAAGCAAACAAAAGGGAAGAAGGGGAATGTAAAATCCCGATTGCAAGCGGAGGATTTGAGACGGCATAAATAGGCGTCTCGGGATTCAATGATTCCGCATTTGCATGCTTTTTTGGCTTACTTTCTCATCTTATTTGATACTATTAATAACCAAATTGCGGTTTTAGAAAATTTTCATTATTTTTAAGTTTGGTTACAATAATATTTGATTGACTTTACTATTTCGCCCTGAATTTGTTCTGCTTACTCAAAAATATTTTTTTCAGTTAAATTAATATCATTTTGATTTTTGATAACATTTTTAGTAGTTTATGATTGAATTTTGTTGCGGTTTGATTTTTTTTCTAAAAGTTTTAATTTAATTTGATTTGATTCTATTTATTAATCTATATTTATTATTCTTTTAATATTAAAAATACATTTTGTAAATAAATATAAGTAAAAACTATTCAATCAATAAAGGCAATTTTACATAAAAACCCCTTTTAAATATTTATTTACAAAAATAACCCCTGCCAAAGTTATGTAGAAAAATGACCCCAAATTTGTCACGTAGGCCGTCCTCGCGTTTTGTACAATGTGATGACAGACCTCGCGTGATACAAAAAGTGAGTTATGTCCGACGTATGCCGCCCTTTCACATCTTGTAATTTTAAATTACTGGATGCGACATAGCGTTGTGGGAAATGCGAGGTCCCCGAGAAAATAAAAATATCGCATCTAAATTAAAATAGACCTCGTGTTTTGAAGAAAGTGAGGTATAAAAAATCAAGGCTTGAACACAAGGGTGTATAGGCATGTTCGAGGCATTTTATCGTGCCATTAGCCCAACAATTTTTGTAATTTTTAAGCTTAGATACGTAGTATTGGAACTTATCTTCCTTTTGATATTGATATTGGCACGTACGAGACATTGCACATTGTATTAAAAGCGCGTTGAAAATGCTTCCAACGCTTGTTTAAGGAGTTAAAATGACTTGTTAGGCATGTTGGAGGTGTTTTCCCGGGTTATTATTAGAATAATCTTCGTAATATTTTAGGTTAGATGCCTAGTATTGTAATTTATCTTTCATTTGAGATTGATATTGGCACATAACAGACTTTTTGAACGGTATAAAAATAGCCATGAAAATGGTTCCAAATCTTAGTTTTAGGCATGGATAAAACGGTAAAATGCTTTAAGAATCATGTAACTTATCGTTCAGTAATTGTAATTATGAATCACGGTGAAATTATTAATTTGAAACAAATACATAAAATGAATAAAATAAATTATCGAAACCCTAAAATATAGACAAATGGCGCCAAAGATCATCTAAGTTGTTGAAGCCCTAAACCTTTATCCACGATGTGGGCAGTCGAGGACTAGATTTGCGGATTTTGTGAGTACCTGATAATCAGCATCATTTACAACACATGTCTCCAACAACGTTACATGCGGTGGTCTTGAACCACACATTCCCTGATATTGTGATATGTCATAGCGCTTCAATCAAAACACGGAAGACACATATCGCCAATATTATTAACTGACCAAAAATAATGTAGCCACCGTATAAATAAAACTACTTATGCCAACAGATCGTAGTATCATAGAGATAAATTTGTAAAACAAATTTCTTGAAACGTGATATGTTGCCATTAGTAGCAATAGTTGTATATTCTCTTCAGATTTGATACAAATCTTTCTCTAGCGAGAGCACATACTGGTGGATTTGTTGGTAAATACTGGTACACCCCATGGTGCAGTAAAAAATTATTCTGTGAATTTTGCCAGTGATCCATGTACAAGAGACGAATTCGGGGTGAATAGGGATGAAATATTACCTTAATGAATTTGCTATCTTAATATCCTTAGGGAGTTAGGATAAACCAAACGAATTTGAGTCGTCACAATAGCGCTCCGACCTCTATGCAGTCTACCCAAACGAAACGAACAATATTTTATATTCTCTAACTATTAAAGAGGTTTTTCGAAAAAGCATACTTTGGCTGCTAGACCTTATGCATGTATATAGCATTCAAAAACCTAATTCTAATTAAATTCGAATTCATTAAATATACAATATATTTAATCGAATATAATTAAATATGTAGAATCTAATTCTACTTTAATTCGAATTCATTAAATATACAATAAATTTAATCGAATACAATTAAATATGTATAATATGATTCTACTTTAATTAAGTTTCTTTAGGGATATATATTTTAATAGTGTTTGATAATTACAATAATTATAATAATTTCGTCTTTAATAATTATTACGTGTACATTAAGTTTGTACACATGTTATCTAGTCGGTAGTTATTCGTTTCAATCATAGGGTATGACCCTTGTAGGTTCCTGTAACGTTAGTAGTAATATCTAGAACAATTCTGATATTACAAACAATGAGTGGCATCTAGCAATACATTATTGCTACCTAAGTTACATGAATTCGTGGTTCGACTTTACCTTTTTCCGTGATTAACTTCTTTTATGTATTACATACTTTTGTCCTTATATCTAGATTGAACACAAGTCATGGATTAGTCACACTTGTATAGTCCATATAATATTTCTTGATATCTTGAGTAGACTACGGTAAACAAATAACTATGATATCTCATATCAATTTATTCGAGCATGGTCATGCATTTTCTAGTCTTACTCAATCAAGTGGCCTACGATATTACTCTTATTAGGGTTGTAAATGAACCGAACGTTCAGTGAACCGTTCGTGAACCGTTCGGCGGGAAGTTTGTTTATGTTCATTTATTTATTAAACGAAGGAACATGAACAAGATTTTTTGTCCGTTTAATTAAACGAACGAACACGAACAAAGGGCTTGTTCGTTCATTTATGTTCGTGAACGTTCGGTGATTTGTTCGTTTGTGTTCATCTATGTATATTTGTTTATATTCGTTCGTTTGTGTTCGTTTATGTTCATTTAAGTTTATTCACATATGTCCAGGGGTGTTCATTGTTCGGTTAAACCGAACTAACCAACTGAATCAAAACAAAATTGGTTAATCTATTAGATAATTTTAGGTTTCGGTTAATGATTAAGAGTTTTTTCAAATTTCAATTATCAATTAATTTGATTTAAAATCGGTTAATTAACTGAATTAATCAAACTAACCCAAAATATTAAATATTTAACACATTATATATGTTCGTTTGTGTTCGTTAATGTTGGTTTATCATTTAAACGGACGGACATGAACAAACACGAACAAGGTACATTCCTTAATAAACGAACACGAATAAGAAATTTTGTGTTCGTTTATGTTCTTGTTCGTTCATTTGTTCGGTTAAAGTTAAATGAACGAACATGAACACACCCTCGTTCGTGTTCGTTCGGTTCGTTTACAGGCCTAACTCTTATTATGTAGAAGGGACAAATCATATCTTGATCAATCATATTTCGCTATATAGAGTGTGACATATCCAATATCAGTCTTTATAGTGTAGTCTGTTACAACACACGTTCGACTACATCAAAATATGTCACTCTCGATACTGAAATAATGATGATCTCAAGTCTGGGGATCATACACTTAGTTATCACCATGAGCAATGTTGTGATTGTCACATAATAATCCCAGAAACATGCGCATAGCGGGTCAGTCTAGTATGTCGTTCTCTAACACATATTTATGTATTGATTTTGAAATCTCTATGTCAATAACAACACTTTATTATCAATCAACTATATATTAGTCTTAATATATTATTGTTGTCCACGCCGCAATAATTCTCGACTAAGGACATTCAAGAATAACTATATTATTTTAAGGAGTTTATTATAATTCAGTTTATTTATAGATGCACATAATAAGACTGAAATAATAATAATGGCTTTATTAATAAACAAGAGAAAAATAAGTATATCTTTTACAATCATCTCATGATTGGTCTTTGGGCATACTCCAACAAGATTTGGTTGCCCTCGTTAGTTACATTCTCAATTATTATAGGAAATCGCTTAGAATACAATCACTAGGCTAATTGACTTTTAAGCAACTAAATATTTTTTACGCACCCTACAAAAGAAAGTCGCTTCACGATCCCAGAAACTAGAATCACAACAACAGCTCAAGTCATTGTTTGTTTCCCAACCTTTGCCTTCTAAAGAACTCGAACACATTGAGTTCTTCCTAATTTCAGGATCACAACCGCAATCGACTTGTTTCAGCTAGGTCAATGCGAAATTCACCCACATATTACTAAAATAACCTCTTGATTTTAGAACAACAATTAGCAATGGTTCTTGAACCTTGTTTACTAGAATTCACGAGGTTGAGAGATGACACGATTTGAAGTCCATATTTCCTTAGATCACCTCTCAAACAAATCAAGATGATTTCGTAGGCGTATATCGCTTCGACGTGACCTCTTTCGATCACTTTCTTTAAACAACAAAGACCAGATTTTGATTTTCTCTGACCGTTACGCTGATGTTGGTCATGTTTTTCTTTGACATCACGGGGGATCCTGGCGTACAATGTATACATATATTTGGTGTTAAACGGTAGAAAAAATTGATATGATAAAAGTTCATGGGATGGGGCCTATTTATAAGAGCCCTCGCACACTATACCAAGCGACTTCTTTGAACCTCGCGTTCTCCAGACAGCAAGGTCCAATGAATATCAGTGACGATCCACTGAATAACCGCAATGTTTCGTCAAAAAACTACGACGATTTGACTTTACTGTATGCAGAGCACGAGGTCTTCGTGGTGATTACCACAATAAATTAATGCAGCTCTTCAATTTCTCAGGTACCTCGCGTTGTCCATAACGCGAGGTCGCATACAGTAATTTAAAATTATAGGATATGAAAAGACAGACCACGTCGGACAAAACTCGTTTTTTGTATCACGCGATGTTTATAATCGTATTGTGCAAAACGCGAAAATGCCCTACGTGGCAGATTTGGGGTTATTTTTCTACATAACTTTGGTATGAGGTCATTTTCGTAAATAAGTATTAAAAAGGAGTTTTTGGTGTAAAATTACCTTTAATAGATATTTAAATACTAACAATTGATGAAAAGATGAGAAACCCTTGAATATGTCATTAGTTTTTTTTTTTTTTTGAAAGGGGTAGTAAATCATAATTTTTAGTGGTTCTTTTTTTTTTGTAAATTTTTAATAAAAAGATAGATATGAGTTAGGTATATTATTGTCTCTTCAAAACATAAAACTAAACAAGTGGACTAAGTTAGGGTATACAAAATTGGGTTCGGTTAACCGTTAACAAATTATTTCGGATAATCGGTAAATTAGAGTTGCTCAATTCTTAATCCTAAATCGTAACCATTAAATCGGTTAACCGAAAAATTTGGTTCGGTTCGATCGGGTAATGATTTTTTTTATACTTTTCTTATTAAAAATATAAAATTTAACATAGTCAAAGAAAATATATCTTTCAAAAATTTGACGTAAAATGTCATTATCTTCTCAATACTAGAACAAATTCAATAAAACATAATTGTAGTATATGCAAAAACTATGCTTAATAACATAAAAAATCTAATAAAATCAATTAAAAATTATAAAATCCTTTGAAAACAGTAAACACTTTAAAAAATCAATGTAAGACTCAAAGGGTAATAAAAATATTTTGGGAATAAATTACCTTTAATTATTGACTTCCCAAATCAATATTATGCGGCAGAATACTTCCTAATTCAATATTTTGCGTTGACTTTCAACTCGGAGGGTAATGAAAATATGTAAATATTTGGAGGGGAATAAATTAAAAATAACATTAAAATTTTGGTACTATAATTATATATATATATATATATTTTATATTATATATTATAAAATTGGTTTGCTCGGTTAACCGCTCTTTTCAAAACTATAAACTGTATCCAAACCAAAATCAATATTTTTAAAAAACCCTTCCAAAACTCATTTTTTTGTTCGATTAACGTATTTTCCAGTCAATTTTTTTGGGTTTTGATTTCGGTTTGTTGAATTTTTTACACCGCCCTAGATTAAGTTGGAAATTTTATACATATTAATCACTTTATCTAAACATACGTGATATTTGCACGACTTTCTCAATAATATAAATCTATGCGGGGTGAATTACTAACATTTTTGCTTGTTTTTTTATTTTTTGTAAGGGAGGAGAAAGGGAAATTTTACTGCTAATAAATGTAGAACTCACAACCTATGAGAGGTGAAGGTGTCAACTGAAAATTTTAAACCACTTGCTCTAGATATTGTTGACTTTTCGCTTATAACAAGTCTTTAACATTGTCACATCTTGAGATTTTAAATTCAAGGTTACCTGATTAAGTATTTAACATTATCACATCTCTGCCTTACGTAAAGTTGCAAGAGTACGATTAACCTTTGAGTTTGAAATCACTGCTTATATACCTGGTATTGGTCATAATTCACAAGAACATTATGTAGTCTTAGTAAGAGGGGGGAGGGTTAAGGATTTACCCGGTGTGAGATATCACATTGTTTGAGGAACCCTAGATGTTGTCGGAGTAAAGGATCGTCAACAAGGGTGTTCTAGTGTGTTGTAGATTCTTATCCAAGACTTGTATCATTTGATGATGTCATGTGAATCGCTAGAAACACGTGAAGTGTATGGCTAACCCAATAACGAAAGTTTCGTAAGGGGACTGGAGCAGGCTACCATGAGACAAAAGATCTTCTTTCTAAAAAGATTCGATTCGGAACTATTTTATGTACAAGTTCTAATATTGAAATATTTCAGAGGTTTTCCCTGACTTTGTCCGTGTCAACAAACAATTCGAAATGCCTCGACTCTTTTAGGACAGGTCCGGGTCAAATAGCAATGATTTGAAGCACTTCTTTTTACACTATTTCGGAAACTCAATGACTCAATCATATAGATATGTAAAATACAAGATTTCCAATCCTAGCAGGAAAGGGAGGGAAACATATACTCAATTTAAAGTGAGTAAACAGAATTCCATACTCGATCTCATAGATACATATAGAATTTTGTGGAAAACCGTAGTCAAGACCCCGAGTTAGCGACTTGGATATATGCGCTCAACGAGTTGTCCAAGATATTTTTTGTAAAATCATAGGTTTGGCTAGACCACCAGACTTAGCTCGATCGTTAGAGATTGGTGGAAAGTCTGATCACAATGAACTTGTTAAATTTATAGATGGCATATTATCAAGGAATATTTCAGGAGATAAGAATATCCATCATTGTGAAGATCCATGTGAACACAAACCTAAGAAAAGTAATCAAAGGTGATATAGTTTCCTTAGCTAGGATTTTGTAGGTGTAGGGATGGGCACGGGTCGGGTTTTTGGCCCACCTGAACCCGACCCGAAACTAATTATCCTAAAACCGACCCCGACCCAACCCGATCCAATTCTTTAAAGAAACCCGACCCGACCCGACCCGACCCGAAAAATAAATATTCTAAACCCGACCTCGACCCGACCTATAGAAAAAAAATAATTTTAAGGACATAATTGTAAAAAAAATAATTTTAAGAGGCATAATTATAAAAAAATAATATTTTTAAGGACTAAAATGTAAATAAAAAATTAATTTTAATGGCCTAATTATAAAAAAATATATAAAGAGGGGGTATTATTACAAATATCCCTAAAAAATTTAGGGGGAAATTACACTATTAGTCCCGGGTCGGGTCGGATTTTTTCACCCTAAAACCCGAACCCGACCCGACTTCACCCTACACAAAAATTCGACCCGACCCAAACCCGATTTTTTCATAAAAATACCCGACCCAATCAGGCCGGGTCGGGTCAGAAACTGTCGGGTCCGGGTACCGTGCCCATCCTTATGTAGGTGTGCTTTCACCTGAACCATTGATGTAAATCGATCTTGATCATTCATTATAAGGGATTCAACTATAAATAGAGGTCTTCTCCACCTATTTGTGTCATCTAATTCTTGAGTAACACAAAATAATTATTCTAAAATCATCTCTTTTGTTCTTAATTGTTCTTCGTCATCTTTTTTTTGTTTTGACACCGCTGATCAAAGTTTTACACTTTTCAATTTCTTGAAAGAGCTTAATCTTTTACAGAGATTTTTTAGCCTGACTTAGATATCTATCTCGTGAACATTATCTAAAGTTCGACCAAACTCAATCTCAGTACCGTCATTATTGTTATTTTTGCAATCACGTCTAATATTAACACCCCTTCATCGATCTAAAGAATAAATTGTATTTTCAATCGAGAAATTGATCTGCAACATCCTCATAAAATAAATGATATACTTTGCATCGTCGTTCATTGCTTCGATAATCAATTTCTGCTCCAAGAAACCTGCACACATTGTTTTTAAAACTTTGTTCAAAAAATTCACCGAGATCCACAACGATAGTACATGAACCGCATCGAAACAGAGCTTCGCTTGAAATTTGCATTGTTCTACGAGAAAATTAGTTTCAAAACAACAAGATTGATCTCAGGAGCTGCCCACGCCACCGAGTTCCCTTGGAGTTTTCGATCGAGAGAACGATGGCGGCTGAGAAGGAACCCTTGTGGATTCCACCCGAGCCTTCGATGCCTTTGTCGTTGATTCCCTGGTTCGGCCACTTGATTTTCTTGAAAGTCTATTTTCCTATTGAGAGGTTGAGAGAAACAAAATGGAGGGAGTACTTTTTCGTTAGTTATCATTTAAGATTCTTAAAAGTTTTAAGTAAAAAAAAACAAGAAAAAATGAGTACCGTTCTGGTATGATACTAGATTGAAAGTGAAAATAGTTAAAAAAAACACGTAATTTGACTAAGATGTATAGGTTCCGACCTGATCCTATAGGAACATGTTTTTTGTTTTGAAATTTTGGTTCAAGATAAGTTTTAAAAAGACGAGATTGGGCTAAGATTATGTTTAGATTTAGATTAAAAATATCTCAATTTGATCCGATATATTTTAGTCATACAAAATATCATAGTATGTGTAGTTTTAAGGGGGGTTATTTCCTTTTTGCCGTTCATTTTACCTTCTTTTTCTTTATTTACTCTTATGGGTGTGAATGAACAGAGTGTCTGATGAATTGTACATATAGCGTTCATTTATTAAGCTAAATAAAACTTGTTATTTATGTTTATTTCTTAGGCGAGTTTGTAGTACACCAGCCTAATTTATGGCTAAAAACGGCACAATAGAAATGTTAGAAAATATAGAACCTAAAATGTTACCACACAACCTAAAATATTATATTTTTTTATAACATTTTAGGTATGTGGTTTTTCGACCAAGTTTCGAAACTTGATTTGTGGTTTTATGACAAGTTTCGAAACTTGTCGTGAAAATACAAAACCTACAATATTATCAAAAAAAATATAACATTTTGATTGTGTAATAACATTTTAAATTTCATATTTTCTAACATTTTAATTATTTTTTTACCTTAAATTAAAACGTCACACTCTAGAGTGTAGACACATCGTTCTTTCTTTCTTCGTTTCATCTCATCATTTGTTTTATTAATTTTATAGTATTTGCCTATTAATATTGAAAAACTACACAGGTGGTTCCCAAACTAGTATAGTCTTTCTATTTTGGTCCCAAAACTATATTTTTTGGCAAAATCGTCCCTTCTGTTACTCGTTAAAAACTAACGGAATTGCTGACGTAGAATTTTTGTTTTTTTTTATTTTCTCTCTCCTATATATGTATTATTTAAATTTTTTATTCAGACTAATGTGGTGGTGACACATAACAAAGCAAATAAATTAAATGTAAAAGAAGGAGCTGGGATTTGAACTCGCGTCCCCAGCATCCCAAGCCAATAAGTTAACCATTGGGCTAAACTCCAATTACTGGCATCTTTTAGCACAAATTACATTTAAAACAATCAAATGAACCCCCAAAACTGTTGTTGCTGTAACTGTTCGAGCGCGTCGTTCAAAGAGACAACCGTTGCTTCGTTCTCTTGCACCACTCTTTGCCATGCTTGGTTCTCCATCTCCAGTTTGTTTACAAGATTTTGTAGCTCCATTGTTTTATTCCTTGCTTTCGCGAGCTCTTCGTCTTTTTGTTTGAGTAAAAGAGTTGCCTTGGATTCAAGCTTTTTCACCATGGCTGCAACAAGTTGGTTCCTTTGCTCTTGCAATAATAATCTCAATCTCTCGTTCTGGAAAACAAAAAACAAACAAATCAAAACACAAATCAACAAAATAGTACAATATTTTCTTGTTATTATTTTCTTGTTACTCAAACAAAAAGACAAAAAAATAATTAGCAATTTTTGTATAAAGATTGAGGCTACTCTTGCATTTGTCAGTGTTTTCACAGTATAATGAACCGCCCCTTTCCCTTGCATTTGAAGGTACTATAACAAACTAAAATGCAAAAGGAAACGAGGGTTTAGCCAGTTTAGTTCATCTAGTCATCATCAAATGTGAAATGTGTCAATTATTGGGACATTGTAGTGCCAGAAGACATTTAATTCTGGGTTCAAACCTTGGATAACCCATTCCCCACAACAAAGAAAAAATTATGATATTTAGTGACAATCGAGATTAGCAAAGTTTGTTCAGACTGTAAAACAAAGAGCTAATCTGTCCAAAAAAAAGAATAATTTTTTCACCATCCCTCTGTTCCAAGGAATGGTTGTACTTCTGGGAATTATGAAAACTGCAATAGTAAGCACTGAGAATATTAACGAAACGTTCAAGTACAATTTATAATACTTATGAAATGTATTATTTTGGGAAGAGCTCGCGAAAGCAAGGAATAAAACAATGGAACTACAAAATTTTGTAAACAAACTGGAGATAGAGAACCAAGCATGGCAAAGAGTGGTGCAAGAGAACGAAGAACGGTTGTCTCTTTGAACAACGCGCTCGAACAATTACAGCAACAACAACGGTTTTTGGAGTTCATTTGATTGTTTTAAATATAATTTGTGTTAAAAGACATTAATAATTAGAGTTTAGCCTAATGGTTAACCCATTGGCTTGAGACACTGGGGATGTGGGTTCAATTCCTAGCTCCCTTTTACATTTAATTTATTTGCTTTGTTATGGTGGTGACAGTCACCACCACATTAGTCTGAATAAAAAAATTAAATAATACATATATAGGAGAGAGAAAATAAAAAAAATCCACTATGTAACAAAAAAGACGATTTTACCAAAAAACATATTTTTGAGACCAAAATAGAAAGACGGTAATAGTTTGGGGACCACCGGTGTAGTTTTCCCTTAATATTATCATTGTCAAATCTTCATTGTTATAGTGGTTTTTGAAGACGAAGAAACAAGGAAAAAAATAAAGGACTTGTTTGTTAAACAGCTTTTTGAACTAAAATTAGATGTTTGAAGTATTTTTAGAGGTTTGATTAGTTAAATCTGCTAATTTCGATGTTTGGTAAATAGAGGATTGTAATAGCGGATTGAAGTGAAACTTTTCATTTTAAAAAACTTCTAAAAAGAACTTTTTGAGTTAAAGGTTTGGATAAAAGACTTATAAAGCCTATTTTGTCCTTGATAGTTATAAAAAATTTCTCAAATAACATAAATTTGATTAACTAATAAAATTTAACAAAATAATTTCATAAATAAAATTTAATATATAAATTAATAAATACATATAAATTTAATTTATATTAAATTTATATTAAAAGGATAATTTAAATAAAAATTAATATGTACATCCTCATATATGTTCAGTAATGATATTAAAAAATTAATTTTCATAATTTAATTAATATTAATAGATAAAAATGTTAATAACTAATAAATTATTCAAACAAGTATTAAATATAATCATGTACTTATATGTCATTTTGCTTGTTCAAATAATCAAACAACTATCAGCTATCAAATAAGCTAATGCTATCAGCTATCCGCTATAAGCTAATGTGATCCGCTAACCACTATCAGCTATCCGCTAATTGCCAAACAAGACCAAAGAAAGAAATTAAAACGGAATCTATTGACATCTTTATTTTTTGAATTAGACTCATCAAATCAATTAATTTAAAATTTTATTTAATTCGATCGAATACTTTATAGTTTTAGCAACAATGATCACCACAAAAGGGTTAAGTTTAAAAGGAGAATTTTCAAACTTGTATAATCTTTTGATTATATTTACACTAAGCTAATTGATGATGCGATAGTGCAAGCAATGATTATGATGAGGTTTTCACTTAATTATCACAATTTTAAAAATTATTTATCATTTTGATACTCATACAAAATTATGTTTTTGCATAACACTTTTACAGTAAATTCGGCAGACATGTATGGCTAGTTCTATTTTTAAAAAAAATAATGGAATTCACCAGGTTTGTATGACGGGTTTTATTATAGTAATTTATTTTCTTTAACGCTTAAGGACTCCATTTGAGTGCTATTCAAAAAAAAAATTTGAATGAATGTCAATTTGATAAATTATTTTTTTCGAATGATATTTTGATAAAAATGCCGACTATTCCAATAAGATTCCCATACCGATCCGTAGTTTTACTTTTCTTCCTCCTCTGCAAAAAAGAAGGCAGAAGCCCTGAATTTGATATTCCATAATGAAACTTGATAATAATTCTGTTTGTTCTTGGGAAGAATGGAAATATGAATGTCGAGGAATCGTGCCATTATGAGTTATTGTCCTTTCTCTAGGTGAAAATTGTCCACTTCTATTCTTTGAAAAAACATATTGATAGAAGAAGGGTAGCCCTTTGTTAAGAAGCACCGACTTCTTTCTCCATGCTTCTAGAATTGTCTTCATCTTTTTAGAATTGTCCACTGCTATATACTTATTATAATAATAATGTAAAAATATCACAATGTCCACCGACATAGTGAACCAATGTCCACCGACTTATAAGCCTATATATATAGGCTAAGCCTTTGTGTGTTCGTGTGAAAAACGTGAGTGTGGTGCAAGTGTAGTGATGAGTGAAGTGTGATTGAGTGTGTGCAAGTGACGTCAATGTGTAAGTGAGAGTTGAGAGGATATTAAGGTACGGGCTTGTAGTGTAATATATTTGTGTATTGATAAATGTTTTATTTTTGTAATTAAAAGTTTCCCGGTTAAGCCTTAGTTATGTATTTCTTAGTGCACTTGAATTGGTTATTAATGGTCGGCTATGCCGCCTAAGTTATATGGTCGGCTCTGCCGCCTGAATAGTATATGGTCGGTTCTACCGCCTAATTGGTGTATGGTCGGCACTGCCGCCTAAGTTGTGCACTAAGAAATTAAAGATAAAAAGGCTAACCGACTCAGGGAGTTGGTGTAGTGTTAGTGGTCAATCTTAGGTCCTCCATAGTGGGTGTGTTGGGTCCGTCGGTTTTCCAACAATTGGTATCAGAGCGGGCGGTCCGGGACCGTTACCAGTGGAAAAATCTTCGGTAAGCGTTGGACGCTTACATTGGTCGGTGCATCAGTTCAGTGAGGGAAGACTTCGTCGAAATACAGTCAGGGACTGTAAAGTTTCGGTAAGCGTTGGACGCTTACATTAGTCGACGTTACATCAAGGTGCTAAGGGGAGACTCTGCCAGAATACAGTCGGGGACTGTAAAGCTATTGGTTTGGAACCAAGCTTCGTGGACGCCGGGCGTCAAACAGCATGGCAGACTTTGAAAGCACAAGCAACGGGATTAGGAAGCTCAATAACCACAACTACGGTTATTGGGAGACATGCATAGAATCCTACTTACAAGGTCAGGACTTGTGGGAAATAGTCGCAGGCACCGACACAACTCCTCCACCGAGGGAGAATGTTGAAGCCTTGAGAAAATGGAAGATCAAGGCTGGGAAGGCGTTATATATACTGAAGACCACAATCGAGGAGGACCTATTGGAGCATATTCGTGATGAGAAGACACCAAAGGCAGCCTGGGAAACTTTGGCAAAATTATTTTCAAAGAAGAATGAAGCACGCCTCCAACTCTTGGAAAATGAGCTCGCAGGCATCTCACAAGGAAGCTTATCTATTGCTCAGTATTTCACCAAGGTGAAATCTATCTGCCGAGAGATATCTCAACTTGCACCAGAGGAGAAGGTTAGTGAGGCAAGGATGAAAAGAATCATCATCCATGGCCTAAGACCTGAGTACAACGGGTTTATCACCGCAGTAAGGGGATGGCCTACTCAACCATCCTTAGTCGAGTTGGAGAATCTGTTGGCTAATCAGGAGGAATTAGCTAAACAAATGAACGTCGTAACCATAAAAGACGTAGAGGAGGCACTCTTCACCAACAAGAAAAAAGGTACGTCAAGAAGGCAAGGCATGTCAAATGAAATAAGGACGCAAGAAGTCAAGTTTCACTCGAGAGATAGAAGTAACATTTCAGGGGGAGCTCGACATGCGAAAGAAGACTATCACCAACACTACGTGGAGAACGATAGAAGAAAAAGTGGTGAATGCTTCAATTGTGGAAGAAAGGGTCACTTTGCTCGAGATTGTAGATTACCCATGAGGGAGAGTCGTGTATGCTTCAATTGTGGCAAGAAGGGCCACTTTGCTCAAGATTGCAGAGTGCCTAGGAGACAAACTTTTCAAGGAAATATGACCACCACAAAAGAGGAGGAGAATGAGGTCATGTTGGAAGCTTCCATCAGCGAGGAAGAATGGGAAGTAGATGATGGACTTTTTGTTGAAGAATATTTAATATAAGAAATAGAGAAATCATCTCTTGAAGCAACCACATACTCAAAGACGAACTACAATGATGAAGAAGAGTTCGAAGAAGACATGGAGGCACCAACTATCGTTGCAACTACAAACCCAAATATAGACTACAAGGATGAAGAGTTGGAAGAAGACATGGAGAAACCAGCACTTGCAACAATCATGAAGTCAAAAATTGATTACGAGGAGGATTGGTTCGTCAACTCTGGGTGCTCCAATGATGACAGACGTTGGAGATGTTGTGATCCAACCAATTACGAGTGCTACACTTCAAGAAATGTGGTGTTTGATGAAACTTTTTCATGGTGGTCGCCTCAGATGATCGAGCTTCCAGAATCTCATGACTTAGAAGAGATTTCAGAAGATAATAAAGAAGGTAAAGAGCAAGCATCAAATTCAAGTGAAGAAAGAGAAAGCTCAGCCTCGAAAGATGAAAGTTTATGGAAGACGGTTGTATATCAACCTACATCTAAAGAGCTTCGTCCAAGCCAAATGGAAGTCGACGAGCTTCGAGAAGAAATGTCGAGAGCCCTAAACGAGACTACTGGTAAGTGTTCGCAAAAATATGAGACTTTTTCTAGTGAAATCCTTACCCTCAAAGAAGAGAACGAAACTCTAAGGGAAGAGCTTAAGACAGTACGTGGGGAATTGGAAGATATGAAAGAAGAGATGGTGTTTCTTAAGAAGGCACTAGCTCATGATGGGGGAGCTATCTCATTCATCTCAATTCCAACTTCGTCGAGGGTCGAGGCTTCTAAACCCAAGTCTTGTAAAGGGACTAGGAACGTGAAGGATGTAGATAGCTTCTCGAAGAGCTTGGAACAATACATCCAAGCCACAAACGTCGTAGATGGTGCTAAGAAGATCAACCGTGCTAGAAAGATCGACCATGCCTTACTTTATTTGGAAGATACTACGATGCTATGGTTGTGGCGTAAGCATAGTAAAATAAAGAGGAGATTGTTCGAGCAAGTGAAGATTGGAGGACAACCGGTACGTCTCTTAGTCGACAACGGAGCAACAAACAAGTTTATCAAGGAGATCTTTGAAAGAGAGATCAAGACGAGATCAACAAAGACAGATGAACAAGTCGCAGACATATTCATAAAGAGTCTAAGTAAATCAAAGTTCGAAAAATTCAGAGAAGCACTCGGTATGATCTGCAAATCATCTATAGAAAGAAGTCGTTGAGGGGGAGTGTTAAGAAGCACTGACTTCTTTCTCCATGCTTCTAGAATTGTCTTCATCTTTTTAGAATTGTCCACTGCTATATACTTATTATAATAATAATGTAAAAATATCACAATGTCCACCGACATAGTGAACCAATGTCCACCGACTTATAAGCCTATATATATAGGCTAAGCCTTTGTGTGTTCGTGTGAAAAACGTGAGTGTGGTGCAAATGTAGTGATGAGTGAAGTGTGATTGAGTGTGTGCAAGTGACGTCAGTGTGTAAGTGAGAGTTGAGAGGATATTAAGGTACGGGCTTGTAGTGTAATATATTTGTGTATTAATAAATGTTTTATTTTTGTAATTAAAAGTTTCCCGGTTAAGCCTTAGTTATGTATTTCTTAGTGCACTTGAATTGGTTATTAATGGTCGGCTATGCCGCCTAAGTTATATGGTCGGCTCTGCCGCCTGAATAGTATATGGTCGGTTCTACAGCCTAATTGGTGTATGGTCGGCACTGCCGCCTAAGTTGTGCACTAAGAAATTAAAGATAAAAAGGCTAACCGACTCAGGGAGTTGGTGTAGTATTAGTGGTCAGTCTTAGGTCCTCCATAGTGGGTGTGTTGGGTCCGTCGGGTTTCCAACACCCTTTATTATAAAGCCATAGAATAATACTTGATTAGTAAATGTAACACCATTCTTACTTTAAAATTAGACCCATAGTCTATATAACATTATTTTCATAATCAGAAATTTAAATTGCACTTCCGATCATCTTTTTTATTACAATATTTTATTATGATTACATATATAACATATCTTATTACAATTATTGTGAATCGTTATCTTTTATAATAACAACTACGTACTATGTAACTATTATCAACCATAAAAGTTGTTGGAAACTTAAGTTTGGCCCAACAATTTACATTTTAGGCGTTTTAAGTTATGAAAAACCTGTTGTTCTTAATCCCTTATTCCTAATCCAAAAGGACCCAATGAGATGAATCACCTTCGATTTGTCCGACCCAATAACAAAATCCAACATCCCCATCTAAGTTTTCCTGATAAACGATTCATAAATTGTGACCCGTGTCTTATTTCTTTTTGCAAGTATTCAATTCTTAATTATATTTGTGTCAAGTCGAGTTGAATTTTTAAATAAAAGACAAAAAAATAAAATTATTATTTTCATCCACAATATTTAAACTCGAGACTTTACATATTATAATTGATTCTATTAATATCCAATGTGTTTATTTGGTGTTACTTATTCTCAGGTGTACTTCTACTTTATACTAGATTTTATTATGCCCATGATGTAGGTGGTCGAATATATTTTAAGTAAAAAAATATATTTATAAAACTATATAACTAATAATTATATGCGGAAACAGTGGAATAGTGAGAAATTTGTACATAGATTCATTAGACTCGCATTTGAATAGGGGGGGGGGGGGTAGTTATTTTTATTTTAAAATAACATGAACTAATAAAATGATAAAAATATTCTGATAATATTATTATTATTAAGGAAGGTATTTGATATTTCCTCAACCGAGTTGGTAATAACTAATTCAATAACAACAGAAATCATCATGAAATTACATTAAAAATACTCAAAAATATATATTAGGTTGTCAAAATCATGACACCATAAAATGGGTACATGTAATTCCCAGTATATATCCCTTTTTTATGTCTCTCGGCAAAACCCAAATTTTATTTTTAGTTAAAATATGTAACGAGTTTATGTTCTCTTTTCATATATATGAAATTTTAAGTCTATAACTTTTTTTATGATGTTGGCGATGCCATTAGTTTTGTACTTGTTATCAATTGTTGATAATTTTTTTAGTTCACAATAAAAATATTTTGTCTTGGATTCTTCTTTTTCATACATCTTGTGTTTCTTTCGTATAATTTTGTGATACAATTTTTATTTATTTTCTTTGTAATAGTTTTGTGTTCGTGTAGCTATCATCATAGCACACGTCCCTGATCAAAGAAAGTAGGCGGTCTGAATTTCTTTTGGTGGTTGTTTGTCGATGTATTGAAAACTATTCATGTCATGGAGCAGTTATGCAAGATTGATTATGTTTGTGACCTCTCTTACATCACTACATAAGCGTATACTTGGATAGGGACACGAAGATTTTGATGATGGTTGTTGAGTTTCTAAGAAAATTTAAGGTCATATTCAAGGAAAAATTTTATTTTTCTTCGCACCCTTTAGATTTTCAAGGTTTAATTTTATTTATGTATAAGTTCATGGTGGACATAGTTCCCAAGTTTTTCTTTATATTTGATATGTTTTTTTTATTACACCTTTCTTATTTTTAATAAAATTCGGCACTCATTTCCAAAAAAAGAAAACACATACAATTATTAACATTGTAAAATTATTTTGTTAAATTCAGTGATGCGTTTTTTAAATATATTAACTTGGCAATTATGTCATAAAAAAACGATGTTGTCATGAGATTTAGATTCAATATATTACTATTTTTTATTTTTTTAATACATTGATCATCACATACATATGCATTGGATTCATTTATATTTTGTAAATTATAAACGATGATGATAAATGGTGATTAAATTTGTATTGGATAATAATAGATAAAAAAAGATGAGAGCTGAGCAAACACATTTGGTCAGTTGGTTAAGCTGCTTATTTTTATTCCCTCATTTTACTTGGGTCTTGGGTTTTAGACCCACTAAGAGTATACTTTTTTTTCTTTTAAAGTCTCTATTCCCCTACCTCTGAATATGATTAAGATTAAACAAAATTTGTCAACAAAAAAACGAAAGAAAGATAAGAGCTTGGCCAATTATAAACCTAAATTTAACAAAAGAGAGATTAGATTTCTAAAAGTAAAAGTTGTCTTGACTAAATTCTAATTGTGTTGAGAGTACAAGGACTTGGAACCTGATTTCTTAATCTGGTCTATATTTGTAAATAGTTTATTCACTGTTTAGGTCCATATATATATATTAAAAGATATCTTTTTATTTAATATTTTAAGTTTTAAAATCAAATATGATCTAAATTTTAGAAGGGTATAAATCTTTTAGATCTAATATCTTTATTAATTTTTTAAAAATATCATAAGAAATTTTAAATAAGCATTAACTTAATCCTTACGTTATTGTTAAAAAAAACCCTTAATCCTCACGTTAGAGGTGTTCGAATCCATTTATATTGTGTAAATTTCAAATACTTTTATATTTTTTGGACTGTTGGATAATGTTAATAAATGGTTACGATTATTTCTTTATTTTTTCAAATGATAATTTTCACATTTTCTACTGTTAATCCCATCCATCCATTGACCTTCATCCGACGGTCCAAAAAAATATAAAATTCCTTACTTTTTTCAAGTGATAAACTCCACTTACATTGTGTAAAGCTCAATTACTTTACACCTTTTTGGATTGATTAAGGTAATAAATGGCTAAGATTATTTACTTTTTTTTTCAAGTGATAATCTTCACATATTCTACTAGTATTAATTTAAGTCATTCATTTCACCTATCCGATGATCTAAAAAAAAGGTGTAAAACTTTCAAATTTTACATAGGGTAACTGGATCCTATCACACACATATATATGGGATAGGATCCACTTACACTATGTAAAATTTGAAAATTTTATACTATTTTTGACCATATGATGAAGGTAAATGGATGGATGAGATTAACAATGGAAAATGTGATGATTGTCACTTGAAAAAAAGGTGTAAAAGTAATTGAACTTACATTGTGTAAATTTCAATTACTTTTACATCTTTTTTGGACTGTTGAATGATGGTAATAAATTGCTAAGATTATTTTCTTTTTTTTTTCAAGTGATAATCTTCACATTTCCTATTGTTAATCTCATCCATTCATCTACTTCCATCCGACTATTCAAAAAAGTGTAAAATTTTCAAGTTTTACAAAATGTAAGAGGATACTCTTTTATTTGAAATTATAATTCAATCAAATTATAATTCAATCCGGACTAAACAAATCATTCGCCCTTAAACATAGAAGTGAACATTCAATCAAATCGTGTAAAAAATTATTTAAATTTTTTTCGAGTCGAGTCAAAACAAATCAAGTGTTTTCGTGTCGAGTCAAGTCAAATAATTCGATCTTTTTCGAATCGAGTTTTATCCACCTCTACTTAAACATGCTTACATTGTATAGGGCCGCATACTTTTTAGTTATTTTTTATTAAATAGATTAAATAGATAGGTGTTGAATTCTCATATTGAGATTCGACCATATACAACATAAGATAATATGAGTATTCTTAGCCATTAGGCCAATATTAACCTATTTTTTAGTTATTAACATCAAGTTTTCTTTATGAAGTTGGTGCACCTTTTGTGTTTCAATCAAGTCATTAACATCTTATCTGAGTTTCTCTTTTTCTAATACAATATATCTCTAATTCATAATGCTCCCAATTTCCAATTTCTAAATTGAAAATTTTTATGCGAGAGTTAGGAAAATTCTACAGAGAGGTAATTAATAAAAAAAATATTTTTCATTTTCTCGGCGAAAATTGATGCTCAAATTTGCTTTTTGTTTTATTTTGTATCGAGTTCCATTACCATGGATGGCATTACCACTTTCAACTGTGAACTCTACTACTGTTTCATTTGAAAACATTGTAAAGTGGGCAAAATTGGTGGAATAGGCTAAGTAAGAAAAAAAATAGTTTTTAGGGTTGTTTGAATTTTATTTTTTGATTTTTAAGGTTGTTTATAAGATTTTTTGGGAAATAGGCCAAAATCTATAGGACCACGTCATTTTCACATGACGAGGTCGAGGTCCTGTAGATGAACAGCGATATGCATACATTTTTACATGATCCAGTTAGATGAATAGTGACATCGCCATCTCTACATGGTGAGGTCCTGTGGATGAACAGTGACAACGCCATCTCCACACGGCGAAGTCATGTAGATTTTGACCTATTTTCCAAAAAAATTCAAACAACCCTAAAAGCCAATTTTTTTTAACTTCGCCTATTTCACCAATTTTTCCCGTAAAGTGCTTGGCACTGTTAAAAAACCACTTCAACAGAGTTAAGCCACCATTTCTACACAATGGGGGCACACTCATTACACTACTAGCTCAGGTTTTGTTTATGTGGTTAGTGCCATTTTTGGTGTGTTTCAATCAGTCATTATCTTTTGTTTAGCCCACACTTTGGAATTTACTTCCTCTCTCATTTGTCATTTCAGCCACACTCAATCAGCAACCCATCATTGTCTCCTACTTGCCCACACTTTATTTGCTATTTGATTCAGTGAAAGTGCCATCATTAGGTATGTCTTCTTTTCACCCTTGTAGAAACTGCACCTTGTGAGAAGAATACATGTATGCCTACTGTTTGTTAATTTGCCTTCAAGGAACATATATTTCCTAGAAAGCAGCTTCCTGTATCATCCCCTACCTTTGCTGCTGCTGCTGCTTCTTCTTTTATTGGAATGGCCATGGTTGCTTTCATATACCTTGTCTTTTTGGCTAAGAACAATTTCATTGACCATTGCTTTCAACTTTTCTATATGGACTCTCCACCATGCCCTAAATAAATTGTTTTTTTTCCTTCCCAATGAATCTTATTCTTCTTTGGGTCCCTGGAACCACCCACAAAGTTGATAAAGCACAATTCAATTGCCAAGTATATGCACACGTATTTTGGCATTCATTGAAGCAAGTAGCTCTCAATGATGCCTAGGGCATGATCTGGTTACTATAGCTGTGTATTATTACTTTCATAAATCATAATGTTACAGTTGTAAGTTTATAAGATTTTTGAAAAGATTATATCTTTATATTTAACAAAATATTTTGATATATAGATTGTATAAGTTTTGGCAATACATATATGCATATAAAGGCTTGTGCTTTCTTGTCTGTCCCCAACTTAAATGTAGAGGCAAAGATGCATGCTCCTCAATCAATAATTCATCTTTCTCTTGTTGGATATGGTTCATTTTTCATCACGGATATAACATTTAAAAAAAACCTTTAAATACATAAAAAAATTAAAATATATTCATAGCAGATAAATTTATATTCGATACATTCGAATCGGAATAAAATAAGATCTAAGAGATTAGAGTTAGACTGGGTGGAAGAATCATGTCTCCAACTTTATAATCCGAATCAAGAGCCCCACTTGAGATCCTAAAAGAAAGCCTCTTACAAATCCATTTCCAAGTGTTGTTTCTTTCTAAATAAATCTAAAGGAAAAAGGAAAGGGAATGAAAGAAAGAAAGCTATGAAAAGCCATGCAATGATTTCATTCAGATGCTACGCGTTATCATAAAGCAGTTATATTTGATTAAGTCCCTTAGGTCCTTACAAGAGGCGATAAAGAAAAAAATATAGAATCTGCAAGCTATTTATTAGCGGCCTTTCAATATTACTTTAGGAGACCCTACATTTCTATAGAACCTATGTTAATTCACCACAAGCTCCATCATACATCGTCGATCTTGATCATACATCTGTTTGGTTCTTCATTTTTGTGACATTTGATGCATCTTTGGTCTTATCTGTTGAACACTTGTAAGAATCTAATCTGCAAGGATCTGCTGCAATCAGCAGTTGGACAACCTCGTTCATTGTTGGACGTTGGGACGGGTTCTTGCATGTACAACGCATGGCGGTTCTTAGAACCTGAACCATTTCATCCTTAAACGAACCGGACACGCGCTTGTCTAAGGCCTCCATTATACCTTCCTTTGTGTCCAGCTTCGTTGAAATCCAGTAAACAATGTTCTTGTTCTCGCCAAACTCGGACTCCACTGGTTTCTTGCCGGTTATTAGTTCCATCAACACCACTCCGTAACTATAGACATCACACTTTGTTGTTGCTTTGTTTGAATATGCATATTCTGTCAAAAAGTGGTCGTTAGATTTTAATTATAAACTAGATTCATGTTGCCCTAAGGTCAAAACATAATGTAAACTATTGTATCGAATATGAATGAGATGAATCGAAATATTTACCCGGTGCCAAGTAACCATAGGTGCCTGCAATGACAGTATTGGTAGAATCTTTGCCTCCTCTTGCTTGCAAAACCTTGGCTATTCCAAAATCTGCAACTTTGGGTTGATAATTAACATCCAATAGGATATTTGTTGACTTGATATCCCTATGAATAATAGGTGGCATCAGATCATGGTGAAGATAAGCCAAGCCCTGAGCCACCCCAAGTGCAATCTGATGTCTAATTGGCCAGTCAAGATGGAGCCATCCTTTGTGAAGAGCATCCCAAAGGTTCCCATTTGGCATGAACTCATAAACCAACAGGTTACAATCGAAACTCGAGAAGTAGCTATACAGTTTGACTATGTTCTTGTGCCTTATGCTTCCGAGAGTCTCAACTTCAGTCTTCAATCCTTTGTTGAAAATCACCTTATCTTCTGAAAACGAATCTTTGGCTGTTATGCTCCATAGTTTCTTCACTGCAACAACCTCTCCACTCTTCAATTCAATTCTGTATACCGTGCCGGATCCTCCATGGCCAACGATGTTCTTATCGATCATTGCTTCAAGGATCTCATGTTGGTTAAAACATACTCTGTGGAAACTCTTCACATCATATGAAAAGAATGATGAAGATACGGTCTCGTCGTGTTCTATTACAGCTCTTTGTTTCCTTAAACAGCGTTTGAGAAACAGGAGAGCTCCGATAGTGATGACAATGGCTGAAACAATGATTGCCCAGATTGAATTTAGCTTCTTCTGGTTGTAAATGTGTGGACATATGGGGAAATTTTGAACATGGATTGGAACACAAAGACCTGGATTGCCTGAAAAGCTTTCAGCCAACCCTCCTTGAATCAATGAAATTGGGATTGGTCCTGAAAGTTGATTGTTGGAAAAGTTGATGGAATTTGGCAACAAATCACAGAGACTCTCTGGGATTTCCCCGGTCAAACGATTGTTCGAAAGATCAAGAACGTTGAGAGATTTCAGCAGAGAAAGTGAACCGGGGATTGAAGAACCGAGCTTGTTACCTTGCAACAGAAGTAAATTCAGATTCTTCAAATTCCCAATCTCTGAAGGTATTGAACCAGACAGGAGATTGTTACTGAGATCAATCTTCACAAGATTGACAGCTCGAGAGATTTCAGGGGGCAAGAAACCAGACAACTTATTGTTCTGCAAAAACAGTTCAGACAAGTTCCTAGCGTTTTCAACTGATCTTGGAAAAGGGCCAGTAAAATCATTGTCGGCCAAGTCAATGATATAAACATGAGGGAGGGATAGAATTCCGTCTGGTATTGAACCCTCCAAATGATTATTACTGACTCGAAACCGTATCAGAGACTTACAGTTTGCATAACTCTCAGGCAACTTCCCAGAAAGCTTGTTATCTAAGACAAGCAAATACAGCAATTTACCTCCTTCACAAATCTCAGCTGGCAATGGACCCGACAGCTTGTTTTCAGACAAATCAAGAACAATCAATGGTGATGATCTCCCCATATTTTGTGGAATTTGTCCAGACAGGAAATTTCCATAGAGTGAAAGTATGGTCAACGTTGTTGAATCTCCAATAACACCAGGGATTTCTCCGGTAAGACTGTTGTTATAAAGCTGAAGAGCTTGAAGTTTGGGAAGTCGACATATGGACTCTGGAATGGCGCCCCTCAACATGTTGACCGACATATCCAAGTCTGTTAGCTTTGTCAGGTTTCCCAGTTCTTCAGGTATTGTCCCCGACAAGTGCTGATTGTAATAAAGCTCGAGCTGTTCCAAGTCCTTGAGCAAACCAAGCTCCTTCGGAATCTGACCTGAAAGGAAATTCCCACTCAATTCAAGATCGACAAGTGACGTCATGTTTCCGATCGACGTTGGGATCCGACCATACAACATGCATGTCGTTAAGACCATAACTCTGAGCTTTGTCAGCCTCGAGATGTTCTCAGGAAGTTGCCATGGGTTTATTTCATCAACTTCATTGAAGTATAACACTTCAAGATTGGAGAGATTGGTTATGGACATGGGAAAGTCACCTTCAAAGTGATTGTACGACAAATCAAGAACACGTAAAGATGTCATTTTGACGAAATCCGGAAGTTTTGCTCTCAGGTAAACAGAACTCATATTGAACTCTTCCAAGAGAGAGCAGTTGACAACACTGTTAAGAAAGTTTCCATCGAGATCGTTGCTGCTAATATCGAGAACCCGCAACGCCGGAAGGTACGAGCACACGTCGGCCGGGAAATCCCCGGAGAGTGACCAGCCTGAGAGGTTAACTATTTCGACATACCCTTTATCATTGCAGTGAACTCCAGTGAAATTGCAATAACTTTTCCCCTTCAAGTCCCAATAAGCCAAGGCCTTTCCTGATAGAGAAGCTTTCATGGTGTTGAAGAATTGAAACTGGGGATCATCTGTTACAGTTTCAGAAGAACAGAGCATGAAAGTAAGCAGCAGTGTGAGGAGGAGAAAAAGGGCTTTGGGTGCCATTTGATTGGAGAAAAGGTGGCGGTTGTTGCGGAGAAGAAGGTGGAGAAGAGAGGATATATATGAGAAGATTGAAGGAATCATTGATGCAGCTGTAATAATAAGCCTCAATGGTGAAGGAAAAAGAAGAAGCAGACTCCAAGCATTGAGAAAGATGGAGAGCTGTGCATTGTGCTTATCTTTTCCATAAAGAGACTTTTTTTTTTGTTGTTTTTATCCCAACACCTTAGAAATTTATAAGCGTTAGAGATAGATAGAGTTAAATATCGGTTTAATTTTTTACACAAGTATAACTACTAAACTCCAACATATAACATCTACCATCATCCCCACCCGACACGAACTACTCACCACCAAAAACAGGCTCATCACTAAAGTCATTACCACTCAAATTGAGATGTACAGTTTCTTCATCTTCATTTTCAGTAGAATCAGCAAGCATTTTTTTCAATCGACTTTGAAGATTTTCAACGTTAATGTCAACTCTCGGATCAATTATCGGCTCAACCGTTAGGAACGTCGAAGGTCCGGCATATGGATGAAATGCATTTGATGTCACCATACAGGCATTAATTTTATTGACACTCTTTGACTTAAAGATCTTTATATTTGACTAGTTAAGGCGTTCGATCATCTTGTGGGCCAGTCTCAGGAGGGACATCTGCGATGCCTGGGTTCCAGGGATGGCTCCATCTCGGTTGTGGATCTAATCAGCTCCATCAGACCGCCCGCCTCCACAGTGAAGCTTTCGGCCACTGCTTCCACAGCAGGACAGGAGTAGAAGTGAGCGCTTCAGGTGGATAAGCTTCGACGCTCTCAACCTGGTTTGGATCGTTTGACTATGGCTCCGCAACAGAACAACAAAATTGTCTCCAAACCTATATGACTAGTCCTCAACCGCACTATCAAAACCCATTTGAGAAGAACTTTCATATATATTTTTAGATGGCCCGAGTCGTCATATCTCCCACGCAACTTAGCATGTAACTCAACACTTCGAATACGTATTGAATAATGCTCTGCAATCATGAGTCCAACATCTTCATCATCTTTAAGAGCTATTGCAGAATATCTGACTGGATCATCAGAGGTCTTCCACAAACGAATATTGTTTCTTCCACCGGTACCGCAAACGAATAATCTCAGCTCTTATTTTTCTTTCTATGTTTTGCTTCAGCTCTCGAAGGGAAATGTTCTTTGAAAATTTCATCTTTGTAGTGTTTTTCGAGTTAAATACGAAATCGGTATCAATTTTTACAATTTCTCCACCGTAATAACGGCGACAAAACGTTATTCATTGTCTCTGCATATTCAAAATCATATATAATTTTTAATAAAATTACAGAAATTAAAACTATCATAATGTTATATTATATTTTCAAGAAATTTTACCTAAGCAACAAAACAAAAATAAACAAACAATATACGTATTCAAAACAAAATGTTAAAATCGACTTACTGAAATTTTCTTTAAAATTTCTTCCTCCACTTTCTTCTTCTCTTTTTTCACTCAATTTTTTTCAGACTTCCTTCAAGTTTTACCTTTAACATCACTTATTTAACACAAAAACACAACACCAAAATAATACAAAAAAAAATTGTTATTTACCCCTACAATCTATTTAATAAACATTCAAAATTCTAATTCAATACCGCTACAATCTGTTTTTTTGCACTGCACGATGGGTCATTCACACTGTCATCCACTATATTTTTAGCACTGTATGATGGGTCGTTCACACTGCCATTACTAGTAATTTACCATGCACTAGTGTTTTTAGTGTAACAACACCCTATTCCCCAAAATCAATCTCAATTATTCAACCCCTATTACCCGTGTTCAGCACTGCCACGAGCCTGCCATGAGGTAGGATAGAAATTAACATGCCCTCAACTTTTCTAAATATATTTTGAACATGAAGTCGGGTTGCATTTATTGAGACCTCAAAAGAAATTTCTTGTTGAGATAATTTTTTAAAAAATTTATTTTTTCATGAGGTCGGACTGAAATCAGTTTGCCCTCAATTTTTTTACTGTAGAAATCACAATAGATTCGAAAATAATTTGGAGATTGCAATAGATTTCGATTTATTTTTTTGAGAACAATATCCTCCCAATTTAGCCAAGTGGTAAGTAGCTTGGTAGCAAGTCTTGAGTTCAAAGTTTTATGTATGTAAAAAAAATTTATTGAAAGACTTACCCACCAAAGTCAAATATACAACATGAGTCGATTCGTATTAGTTAGAATAAAACCTTCGAGAACCGGAAGGACAACAAAAAAATTTACTCATTTTAAATCCAAAATTCTAAACACTTGTCTAAATTCTAAAATTAAACTCTAGATTCAAAACTTTAAATTAAACATTAAAATAAACTCGTTTATAAAAAAATATTTTTTTATTGTTAATGTATAAAAAAAAAATTCAATATAAACAAAACAAACCATCAGAACCTCAATATCTAAAGAAATGAGAATGATGGTTCATGGTTTTGCAGTTTGTACTTTCAATTTTTTTCTCGTTTTCAGAAATCCCTTAGTGCGACTGGGATTTCATCTTTTTTAAGTGTCAATTTTATAGTTTTAAGTTTAAAATTTATTCAAATCTTATAGTTTGAATCAAGCTGTATAGTTTTAAGTTTCTATTTCATGTGCTCTATAGTTTATCGAGTACAATTCCTTTGAGGTATTAAAAAGAAAAGATAATTATCGTGATGATGAGAACAAATTAGGAGAGTATTTTTAGAATTAAATTTAGAGAAATGGAGTCTTTAAGTAGATGTGGAAGACGCCACTTCAGGTGGTGTCATGAGTTTATTTAATATTTTTTTAAAGTAAATAATGATGAAAAATGTCACATGTATCATGGGTTTATTTAATATTTTTATAACATAAAATGCTTAGTACATGGTACATTGCGGAAAATTAATTAAAAATATCAAGTGATCATCTGCAGGTGACGTCTTGGACCTGCATTGTAGAATTTATCATAAATTTTTAAATATATTTTAATGTCCTATATTTTTTAAAATTTAATCTCTAAACACTTAACGAAGCAGGTAAAAAAAGGTGAAAAGTCAATAATTTGGTGGATGAAAAAAATATTTAAATTTTTAATCCACTTGAAAATAAAAATAAATAAATAGTATACCACATGTCAATTGTTGATTAGTCAATTGTTGATTAGTCAATTATTATCATATTAGATTTTGTAAAGGCATGAACTAATGTGGTTGATAAAATGAATTCACACGTGTCAAAAAATATATACATATATATATATATATATACCATATTAAGAAATGAGATATAATTCGTGTAACATGTCATTAGAGTGACAGAAATGTGCCGTTAAAATAGAACAGAGAAAGTCGAAAAAACTTTAGTTTTTTTTTTTCAGGATAAAGATGGGGAATAATATATTCCATTAAAAATCCTGTCTGTGAGAATTTGCATTATGCAAGTATGGACCAATTGTTGAAAATAAATTGTTTTAAAATGACATTTTAGAATTAAAATTAATTAAGGTACAGAAAGAGTACAGTTGATGAAGATTTTGGGACCACCATTACTGAAACTCGTGTGGATCCGTAGGATCAAGTTAAGGTACCCAAGAATAATTCCACGTAAGCTTCGCTTTTTATTTCATTATGTATAATTAATGTAAACGGATTAGTCTAAATGGTAAATAGTTTTTAATCGTATAATTTATTTTTGAGTTTTAGATTTTGTGATGCAGAAAAATTTTGTTAGAAAATGTGTAACGCGAGTTAGTCCGAATTAGTCATCGCAAAGCTTGAGGAATCGAAAGAGCAACTAAAATTTTAATATATTTTGCTATGTCTAGTACATATGTACTCTGAAACGAACCCCGTCGTTTTCGCACTCGATAACTCCAAAGGTAGCCCCTGACAATTCCTCCTAACCTTGCAATGCCAGAGACAATGAAATCAAATGCCTAAACGGTTTTTGAAACATACACTATTAGACATAGTATTAAATTGCGACCATAACGCAACAACCACATCATAATAGTTTTAGAGGTCGTCACGACACCGCAAACTGCAACCGTATTTAGAATTATAGTTATTTTTTAAAAGAAAAATCATACCGCAATGACTGTAACAGTCGCAACTGCGACATTAGAATCATATCTGCAAGTGCGACCGCAACTGCAATTTAATAATATTAAGGTGCTACAGCATACCCACGTGATCGGACTACAAAGCCTGATACTTAGAAGTTGAGTTTATCTCTGTCGACTCGTTCATAAGCTATCATTAGTTTCACATCATCCAATCACCAACAATTCCAAATATTATAAATACTCATGTAACTGAAGAGAAAATGAAGGTTAAATCAAGATGGGCAATACTCTTCTTCTCCTTCCATTTCCTACTTCTACTATCATACTGTACTGTCTGTGACTTTTTTCCGTAAATTTACAACGAATGAACCGTATAAAATCGCCTCTAATAACCTTAGTTTTTTTTTCACTTCTTTTATATGGTGTCTGATCATTTAAGCATCAGCAAATATTAAATATTGTTTGTTTTTAAAATAAATAAATATTTAACTGGGTTCATAGGTATTGATTAAACAGACTTTTTAGAAAAGTACTCATTTTTCATTAAAGGGTTTCTTGAACGTCTTATTTGAAGGGTGGGAATCTGTTTATTGGATGATGTGATGAATGGTGAAGGGCAAAGCAAAGATGCCCACTTCTCAGTTCTCATAAAGTGTTTGGTGTTGATTTGGCAACTCTTTGCTCCTATCTTACTTGTCAATTCCTCATTATCACCTCATCTTTCCTTTTTCATTTATAATTATTTACTTTAGTATGAGAATTCTAAAATTAAACATAAAATTAAAGAATGATTTTATGAACCCATTAAATTAAATTTAAAACAATATTGAAAAACATTCTCGATTAGGTCAATTAATTAGTTGAGTGGCTAAATTACTCATGTTGTCTTATTTTGTATGGTTCAAATATTTTTCAACATTTTTTTCTCGTGTTAGAATGTGCGAAATTAAAAGCTTAACTGATCACTTTGCTCTGGTGTTGAAATTGACAACCATTTTGAATTTGATTTTGGTGAGTCTCTGAGCACAATATCTCATGTTATTCCCTCTCCTATTTGCATAGTAATATCAGTTTTATTAAAAAGGGAGAATAAGATTATTCTTTTGGATGGTCAAATATTTTCTTAGTTTGTCAAGCATTATCATTTGTGCAATTTTATGGTATACGTTAGGTTTTGGCTTGCCCTGTTTTATTTTATTGCATTTTTAGTTTATTTTTTAAAAATAAGTGTAAATTGTATATTTTTAAGATGTTTTAATTTTTTTTATCAATTTAGGTGTCTAATATTTCATTTCGTTATCATTTTAAGGTCGAACTGCTAATATTCGTTAAAAAATCGTCACTCAATCATTAATTAACACATGACCTAATTTTTTATTTCCTTTAATTTTTTATTTTAAAAAACTAAAATTCTTAGTTGTTTTTTTAAACAAACTCATTAAATCATTTTAATTAAAAATATGACCAAATTGATATATTGTGTTAATAATGAGGGTTAAATTTATTAATTTTTTCGAATTAAGACTAAATTGTTTGAATGTATAAATAAAGAAGACTAAATGTGTTATTATACAGATTTATTAACTGTCAGATCACTCCTTTAATAGCAGTTAATGACTCAATGATCATTTTATAATAAAAACTAAAATTTAATAAAATTCGGCCACTAAAAGAAAAAATAAAAAAATAAAAAAAAATGTTGAAAATATTCTTCTTTTAAGTGGTAAGTAGGTCTTATCTATTTGATAAATTCTATATCATTGAAAAAAAAAATATAAATGAATGATTTGATTTTTAAATTATCAAATATGCTTAAAAATATTAAATCGCTGAAATTATTATTTTTAATATATTGAAATTTACATTGGATTATAGATAGACTCTTAGCTTGACTCAACTTGACTAATGAGTCATGAACATTTTTTAATAATATTTGATTGAGTCAACTTACATATAGTAATATATTCAATAATTTCTAGGGCTAATTGCACGTTCAACCCTTGAAGTTTTCAAAAATGTCATTTTAGTCCTTAATCTTTTATCAAATTAAAACAACTGATAGAAAAAAGCAACGGATTTTTAATACTATTTTTTTTACAAATTTTCATATTTTTCCAAATTTTATATTTCCCCCAATTTTTGATAATATATTAAAATTGTTGGGTTATATGATGCTCGATTCTTTCAACCGTTCTTGCTCGACAAGTGTGGAGAAGTTCGATAATTAGGTGTTTTAGTGGGAGTTGAAAAATAGACAATAAGACACAAAAATTTATAGTGGTTCAGCCTTCTAACAAGCAAATTCACTAAGAATTTCGTCCCCTTTTCTAGGCTAATGAGGCAATCTTTACAACCCTCAAAGCTTTCTACTCAAAGCTTGAGTAAACCCTCTTTACAAGAGAAATTCTAAGCAAACTTGAAATCCCTCTAATAGGTATTTGTTTGCACTATTTAGCTCTCACCCAAAACCTAAACACTTGAGCAAATTTAACAATGTTTAGCTCATTAGTGTTGTCTATACAAGAAAATGGACAATTACGCTCTAAGACAAAATCTTAATCATAGTGTTGTTGACAATAGAAGCAATAGCATTCTCTTGATGCTTGGAGGTTCCTTTTATACTCCTAATTGAGTTTGTATCCGTTACTAGCCGTTGGGGATAAATTGGAGTCGTTGGATATTTTTTTCCCCACATTAATTGCAGTTCTGGTGCCTACCGTGTCGGTACACGGGTACCCGTATCAGTACGCCCTTCTTCAGAACTAGCTGTTGGGCTCTTGCCAGCATATGCGTATCGATACGCTAGGGAGTGTATCGGTACGATATGCACTTTAAAAGACCGTTAGAAAATAACCGTTGGGGGTTGTTAAAGCAGGGATCGGTACGCTTAAAGGCGTATCGGTACAACCCCTTTTCGTATCGATACGGGCAAGCCTGTATCGGTACAGGTTTTGACAGAATCAAATCTGGAGTAAAAAGGTATCGATACGGGGTATACCGTATCGGTACGGTAGTGCTGAAAAGCCAGGTTTGACTACTGTAAAGCATTCCAAACTTTGCCAAAAACCTTTTTTAAACACATCAAACTTATTTTCAAGTTGTTTGGATTTAAAGAAATGTTTTAAATTCTTTTCAATTTTTTCCAAAACATTTTTCAATTATTATATCAAAACACTTAGTTCTTCAATCTCCCCTTTTTGATATAATAAAAACCAACTTGAAAAGGTTGTTTGGGATTCTTCCCCTTTAAGTTTAAAAATTTGAATAAGAGATGAAATATAGAAAGTAATAAAAGCTCCCCCTTATTCATTTGAAAAACACAATTTTTCAAACCAATCTCTCCCATTTTTGTTATATCAAAAAGAATTTAAAATACTTTTAGGCTCAAAATAAAAATGGAGGTTTAATGTAACTCCCTGGTTTAGGGCCCGAGAGTTATCGGTTTTGATCTAGGATTAGTTTCGGGTTAAATTTAGATTAAAATGATAATTTTATAAAAATTTGCCACTATTTACAAAAATACCATTAATGAAATTTGAAGATGGGAATTTGAGTAAAAAGAATAAAGAAAAGAAGTTTGAAAAAAAGGTGTCATCTTCTCCAAAAGAAAATCCCTTTTTTTCACAAAACCTCTCCTAAACCCTAAACCACTATTTCATTGCCTCAAATTCCTCATCCAAGCAAGATTTTTGAAGGTAATTTCTTCCTTGTTTAAGTTCTTACATATTTAGCTTGTACTCTTTGAAAACATTCTTTTAAAACCCATTAAAATACATTTAATTTGGTGCTGGGTTTGAGAAATGGGTGTTTCTATGGGATTTTCGTATGAGTAGTTAAATATCGTGTTTATGTGTGTTTTTAATCTTGTTTTGGTGTCTTAAAAATGCTAAAATAGAGGTTAAAAGTGGGCAACCCGAAATGAGTATAAAAATAGGATTTATTAGGTTGAAAAGGTTGAGTTTTGGGTTGAAAACGTGGCTGGTGGTTTCTTTGATATTGAGGGATGTTTCTAGATGATTTTGGATGTGTTTTGATGGTTGAAATGGCTGGTTTCAGTGTGGGGTTTGTCTAGAACGAAAATGGTGAAGTTTTGGATGAAATTTGGGTTTGAATCAATGTGTTTTGGTTGCAAGGAATAGATTTTTGGGTTGTTGCTGGTTTACAAGTGTATTAGCATCCTAATAGTTTGTTTTGGGTTGTCTTGAAGCAGAGGATATTGATTCGGGTACTTCGGGTGCGATACCGGGTGCTACGGAGGCTTGAGAACGGTGTTTCGGCTTTCGTTTGGGCTTAATCGGTGAGTGGTAATGTTTAAAGTTTTAAATGATTTCAAAGTGGGTTCTTGGGGGTTTGGGTGGAGCCTTGAGAGTTAACCTAAACCCAAGTGTAAGTTTGCTAATTCACCTTGTTTGTTAAGTGTTGGTGTATGCGATTATTTGTGATGTTGTGGGAAATGTGGATTACCTTTACTCTTTGTTTAATGTTGTTGTGTAGTCGATGTTGGTGTCGAGCCTCACGTGATGGTTATCGTTGCTACGGTGATGTGTAGTCCCATCGGTAGTGACTAGTAGAAGAGTATGGTAATGTGTAGTCTCATCAGAAAATTACTAGTTGTTGTGAACGGTGATGTGTAGTCCCACCGGGTTTTGGTTATGCATGTGCATACCATGTATTGTTTATGTTTGTGTTTCATTACATCTTTTCCTTACATGGTTGCTTTAAATCTAAAAATATAGTTTAAAACTACATTGTTGTTGTGTTTTAGAGCTCCGCTCACTAAGCTTTAAGCTTACACTCTCCATTTTCAGCAATGCAGATCGTTAGAGACTTCGGGGGGCAAGTGGGCAAGGGAGGAGTTCTTGGAGTTTCTTACTAGCTCAATGTATGATTTTGTGTTTGTAATAATGCTTAGACAATGAGAATACTAGATTTGTATGTTAAGGAGTTGGTGTTCAAACTTCTATACTTTGGCTTTGTTCATGTTGCTAGCATGTTTTAAATGTTGGTACTATGCTATGTTGATGCTCTTTGTGGCCATGGATGAATTGCTATGCATTTTGACTTGTTAGTATTTTGAAACTAAGTGTCCTTGTGAGCTTGGGACTTGAAATCCATTTTGTTGCTTGAATGTATGTATGATGATGTGATTGGGATGTCTTACCTCTATATTGTATGTATGATATGTTGCTATGTGATCTTTGATGTTTCGAGGCGAGTTTGGGGATGTTTGGGGATGCCAAAACATGTTTTCGGGCCAAACTGTGTGCAGGCATTTCGAAACGCCTGATATGGTTTCGGAACGGTCGAGCTCCAGGGGTACCCGTATCGGAACGAGGGTGGTGTCGTTTCGGTATGATTTGCCACTGGAGGCTCCTGTTTCGGAACCATGTAGGGCTGTTTCGGTACGATTTTCCACTGGAGGCCCCCGTTCGAGAACAGGGTGGGACCGTTTCGGAACGGTCTGGTTTTACCTTTTGAAATGGAGCCCGCATTTCTAAATGGGCAAGCCTGTTTCGAAACACATGCAGCAAAAATGGATTTTCGGCATCTTCGAGGGTTTTCAAACGTTGTACCTTAGTCCCTATAGCTTGTATGCTTCTTATTTGAGTTGTATGTGCCCCTTTGTAAATATTTTACCTCGTGAGCATGAAAATTGACAAATGAACTATTGGTAAGTTTACGATATCATATGCCATGCTCAGTTCGTATCTGTGTCCGCTTTTCCGCTGTTGTTTTTACACTTAGGATTAAATGTGGTATTTAGACAAGATAAATAAATGAAAAAATATGGTTGCTAATCGGAGTGAGGCCTTAGTGGGTTTTGCTTCAGTTTTCCCTGTGTAACCTGTTCGGTCCGTTCTGTTGGCTAGGCTGGGACGAGGGGGTTACATTTGGTGGTATCAGAGCCTCGGTTACGAGGTCTCCCGGGAAGGTAAGTTAGGTAAGTTGGTTTGTTTGGTTGGTTGGTTGTTGGTTGAAGTTTAGTCGAGTGTTCCCATTGCTAGGTGTTGTTATCGGAAAATAGTTTTGGTTTAAAGAGCTTGAGAACTTGGATCATTTCCCTTGCTAACCTAATGTTTTCTTGTGTGTGATGTGTTTGATGTTTTAGATTTTATCTTCGTTATGGTAAGACCGAGAGGACGGCCTAGAGCGGGTGACCAGACACCCTGGGATGTGCCTCATGTTCCTCCTGCTCCCGATGGTAATGGGGTGGGTGGCGAAGGTAATGTGCCTCAGGCCGGTGCGAATGTTGGAGGTGATGATAATGGAACTCAGGCCAGTGCAAATGTTGGGGGTAATGGAGCTCAGGCAGGTCAGGGTCCGACAGGCGCGGACATGACTCATTTGATTCAGACTATAGCCGAGGCTTTTCAGACAGCTTTAGCCGGTATGCATGCTGCAGCACCACCTTAGGGTGCGGGGACTGGTTTACCCCTTGAGAGGCTTCGTAGTTTGGGCGGATTTGAGTTCTGTGGTTTGACTCCCGAGGGTTCAAAAGCTTGGCTCGAGAGTACTACACGCATCTTGGGTCAGATGGAGTGCCCAGACACTTGTAAGTTAGGTTGTGTTGTCTCCTTGTTTCAGGGAGATGCGTATGCTTGGTGGACCACCGTTACTTCGGGTATGGCAGAGGCGGATGTCACTTGGGAATTCTTTAGAAATGCCTTTAAGAAGAAGTATCTCAGAGTCCGATATCAGGATGAGAAGAAGATATAATTTATGGCCTTAGTTCAGGGTAGCAAAACGGTGTCGGAGTACGAGGTTTAGTTTGTGAGGTTGAGCCAGTATGCTCCCGAGTTGGTTCCAGTGAGAGGGAACGGTGTGAGCATTTCCGATATGGTTTGACTAGAGACGTGAAGACATATATGCTTGCTTCTGATTACACCGAGATTTATGTTTTGGTCTCTAGGGCCAAGGATATTGAGCAGAACTTAGGCTCGAGTGCTCGTGCTAATGAGTCCAATTTCGGGAAGAGACATACGGATTGGGACAGAAATCATGCCAAGAGGCATAGAGATAGGAGGTATCAGCCCGATTCGAGGCATAGGGGCGGTAACCATAGACGGGGCCATCAGGGCCAAGGAGCTGTTGTTCACACTCCTGACTGCAATAGATACGTGAGACGCCATCAGGGCGAGTGTATGGGTACCTTTGGGGTATGTTGAAATGGAGCCCGCGTTTCGGAACGGGCAAGCCTGTTTCAAAACGCATGCAGCAAAAATGGATTTTCGGCATCTTCGAGGGTTTTCAAACGTTGTACCTTAGTTTCTATAGCTTGTATGCTTCCTATTTGAGTTGTATGTGCCCCTTTGTAAATATTTTGCCTCGTGAGCATGAAAATTGACAAACGAACTATTGGTAAGTTTAAGATATCGTATGCCTTGCTCGGTCCGTATCTGTGTCCGCTTTTCCGTTGTTGTTTTTACCCTTAGGATTAAATATGGTATTTAGACAAGATAAATAAACGAAAAAAATATGGTTGCTAATCGAAGTGAGACCTTAGCGGGTTTCGCTTCGGTTTTCCCCGTGTAACTCGTTCAGTCCAGTCTGTTGGCTAGACCGGGACTAGGGGTTACATTTAAATTTTGAAACTATTAAAAATGTTTGGTTTTAAAAGTGGCTCCCTTACTCATTGCATCATATTAGGCTTAACAATAATCCAAGACTTTAAACAAAAATTAGATAACCAAATGTACAAAATGAAAGCACTAAGCTTAGAGGTTACCCAATCTTCTTCTCATGTGTGATTTGAGCATTCTTTAATTTTGCTTTCCTTGCCATTACTCGAACACACTTACAAAAGACATTTACTTGGATTTTGGTATCCAAATTGCTTTGGATCCATTAACGTTAATTTCAATGTCTTTAGTTCCTTTAAGAACTCATACTTGTCTAATTCTATAAGATTTTCTCTTCTTTATATGACAAGTATGTAAGGAATGACAATGATAATTGCAATGTGAGCATTTTACCATCATGTGACAAGATGAATTATTAAAAATGATTTCTGTTTCTTTTGTTAAGCTTTCAAGCTTAACTTTCAAATCAAGATTTTCTTTTTCTAAAATATATTTATTGAAAACTCTAAATTATTTTTTAAAATTTTATTTTGGTTTTTAAAATCTAATAATTTTGTTTTCAAAAGAAAATCATTTTCAAATTCAAGTTTTGAAATTATTTTCTTAAATTTGGAATTCATGGTCTCAAATTCCAAAAATAATTCATCGAAAGCATCTTGCAACTCATCAAAAGAGTAAGAATAAAGCTCACTTGAGTTAGAAGATACCTTAGGCTCATCGAGAGCCAAAACACCATCCACCTTTGGATTGGAGAGAAAGTTTGCACATGATTGAACATCATCTTTTTTTTTCTTCCTTTTTGTTGTCATAAAGCTTCTCAAGTTTCTCCCACAATTCTTTGACACTTTTACATGTGAAAATCCTCTTGAAATTTTTTTCGTTAAGGCCACAATAGATAATGTGCATCACCTTGATGTTTAGCTTTGCCTTGGTCTCGTCCCCGCCAAGCCAATGGTCGTAACAAGCAGCCATAGCTTTGAACAATATTTCTTAAAAAAGGACATGAAATTGTTTTTTATAAGGAAAGAGGGACGAATTTATTTAAGTTGAGAGAGACATTCTTATAATAAACTTATGTAATACCTAATTTGAATTAGTTAATCAATAAATTAAATATCAATTATTAAAAAAAACTAATCAGTAATTAACATTTACTCTTCTTAATGGCAAATTGAATGAGATAAATTAACCACTTTGGTATATATACGGGGCGTTTTGAGAAAAAGAATAAAAGATCGAATTTCCAACTATACCCTCATTAATCCGTTATAACAACAGGTCTTTTGCCCCTCTCGGAAGAATAACTGAACCTTTAACAGGCGGGCAGGCAGCTAATACTTGAGATTCCCGGGAAATTATCTAGGGTTTGCAAAAGAGGTGAAACCCGAAAATGGAAGGCTGGGACCCGAACACGAAGTCGACGCTGACCCAGATCCCGCTACTCACGACGAAGGCAGGTCCCAGAGACGGTTCAGCGTGGACTCAGCGGCTGAAAGAGGAGTATAAAGCTTTGATCGCCTACACGCAGATGAACAAATCCAACGACAACGATTGGTTCCGGATATCCGCCGCCAACCCCGAAGGGACTCGTTGGACCGGAAAGTGTTGGTACGTCCATAACCTTCTCAAGTACGAATTCGATCTTCAGTTTGATATCCCCGTTACTTATCCGGCCACTGCTCCCGAACTCGAATTGCCCGAACTCGATGGCAAGACTCAGAAGGTGAAGTCTTTTTTTCTAATTTTTTTTTATTTATTTTCTCTCTTGTTAATTTCTTGTTTTGTTGATTACTTTGTTTTCTGTTGGTAGATGTATAGAGGAGGGAAGATTTGTTTGACCGTGCATTTCAAGCCACTTTGGGCTAAAAATTGGTATGTTGAATTGTGGGGTTTCTTTTTGTTTTTTAAAGTTCGTAGATTTGGTGATTTAATCTATTGAATTTTTATGCTCTCGTGATTTATTTCAGTGTGGAAAGATATTAGTGGTATAGGCAATAGAAGATTTTTTGTTTTAATTTTATTTGATGTTCTTGAAGTCTACAATTATTAATCTAGCTGTTAGGTTCTATCATATGTACTCAGACTCCGGCACCGGAGGAGTCGATGATTTTTTCCTTTTTAAAGTTTTTCATGTATTTGAAGAGTATTCCGAAGATCATGCAATCCCCATACCTATGTTTAATTATGAGTCCGGCATGAATGCCGCAAGAAAAATAAAGAGTTGGGGCAATATAAGTTAGGGTTTGATGGAAAATGAATCCCAAAATCTATACTAGAAGTGACTTGAGTTTCGTAGGCATCAGTGGAATCCAATATCTAAAATGAAAGCTTTGATCAAGGAACTTTACCCAACATTGTGTTCATGACATTTTATTGGAAGATTTCTCATTTTGCGTATACAAATCATCCTTGAGCTATTGCTAGATGTTCAATTTCATGGTTAAATAGATTATTTGTCCTTTCATGAACTTGATGAGTTTGTCAAGTTCTGTCAAATGATCTAAATAAATGTTAGTTCTTGACGACACAGTCTAAAATGTAGTATCAAAACTAGGTTGACTTTTATTTAAAAGGAAGAATAAAACCCGAAGTTATATGCAACTTTGTAAGGTTTAAGGAAGTTATAGAGGACAATTTTGAGCTAATCATGGGGCAGAAGGGACTGGCAATTCTTCATCCACCTCTGTTCCTACCGGTGGATGAATTTTGCAAACATCAGTTTCTATCGATGTGGATTGTTCATTGTTTCTATCATTCCGATCTAGCACACACTTTCTGCTGGAATTGTTACTCAATGGTTGTATCTTCTCTGATCTTGTTGTGCAGTCCTAGGTTTGGTATGGCACATGCACTTTGTTTGGGACTTGCTCCATGGCTTGCTGCAGAGATTCCGATTCTCGT
This sequence comes from Hibiscus tridactylites, assembly GCA_958450335.1. Taxonomy (NCBI): domain Eukaryota; kingdom Viridiplantae; phylum Streptophyta; class Magnoliopsida; order Malvales; family Malvaceae; genus Hibiscus; species Hibiscus tridactylites. Next base: position 16,976,075 of record OY288277.1, read on the forward strand.
TGATTCTGGGATGATCAAGCATAAGGATGATGCAGCCTCATCAAACGAGTCTTAGCTTTTCTGATGTTAAAGGTGAACCCTGAGTTTTTTTTCATAAATAAACGCACAAGTAATGATTATACAATTTCATGGACAAACTCATCTGTATTATGATCAAATGCTTAATTCCCTACTTTTTTCAAGATCTTATTGAATGACTGTATCAAAGTTTAGCTATTTTCTTAAGTGGTGGGTGAGCATTCTAATTCAATTAGAATGTAGAATTTTTAGTACGATTTCAAATTTGAATGAACTCACGCACACATGTCTTGTCTGCTCGAACCCAGGTTCACGGTTCACCTAGGAGAAACAACACCATCCTTTATCACGGACCACTCAATGGGTTTTAATTTCTATACATTCTAAATTGCCATTTATGTTTTCAAACCGTATAGACCAAGTGAATTGAGGTGGCCTTTGTAAAGCACTTTTCAACCAATCTCGCGTCTTCCATTTCAAAAGCAAAAGGGAATAAGGGTGTATACGCTGGAGCCATGTTCGCGGGTAATATGGTAAAAAGCTCACCTCTTCTGAGTTGTCCCCCCGTCTTGCCCCCAGCACCTTTTTTTTTTCATTTTTACAAAATTTAAATTTAATCTTAATCCTATCTAAAGAGGGAAAGAAAACTCTAAGAAAAAGAATGAGAATGTTTCTAGTGTGTTTATAACTTATGATGTAAAAGAATATGAGAATAAATATATGTAGCTTGAACGATTGACAAATGTATTTTTTCATATATTTCCATTTAAATTTTAATCATTATTTTAATAACGGCCATTAGCCTTTTTTATCTTATAGTTCACATTTTTTTTATTAAAACCAAAATTGGATTAAAAAAATTAAAGCAACAGTTGCATTATACATATGTATGCAAAATTGGTAAAATTATTACCTAAAGTAAACGCAAGATTGGTAAAATTATTACCTATAGTAAATATTTTTAATCATTTGATAATACATACCTCTTGTAAATAGAGTAATTTAAACTCGAATTTCCTAAGATAAACATCATCAATTTTTTTACTGGGACTAATTGGATCAAACAAAAAGAGAATTTGATTATGTTAATATACTAATCAATTTAATTGTAACTTAAATTGTTGGGTTTTTAGGTGCTCGATTTTTTAACCGTTCTTGATCGTCAAGTGGTGCAGAAGTGAAATATTAGGTGATAGAGGTGTGAAAGCTAAAAATGATAAAGACAATATTATTTATAGTGGTTCAACCTTCTAACCAAGGTCTACATCCACTACCTTAGCTTCCCACTAAGGATTTTCACTATTGATTCGTCTCCTTTTCTAGGCTTAGGAAGAAACCCTTACAAAACCGATCAAGCTTTCTACCCAAAGCTTTGATCAAACTCTCTTTACAAAGAGATAAAAATAAGCAAACTCAAATCCCTCTAATAGGTATTTTTTTTTTGATCAAAAGAACTTTCATATTACTGAACTCAAGATTACAAAAGATGAGGTGGAAAGACTGCAGGGTCCCAAACAACTTGACCCTGCTCAGTCTTTGCGACCTTGGCAAGCCAATCGGCTATCTGATTACAAACACGGCGGGCAAAGGAAAAGGAACACGTCTCGAAAGACTTGGCAACATTCAAAATATCTTCCTCTAAAGCAGAGGAGACCCAATCCGAACAACAGCCTGAACACAATCTATCAATGACAGCTTTGTTATCTGACTCAATGATAATCCTAGAAAAATCTTTGTGGATTGCCATTGCCAAGCCTAACTTGATTGCATGGGCTTCTTCTGCTGCAGTAGATGGTGCCCTGCATGAAGCAGAAACCCCAAGAACACAAGAACTCGAAGAATCTCTGAAGACAGCAGCGATTGAGGCTTCCCCTGTTCCACGGTCAAAAGCTGCGTCGCAGTTGATCTTAATAACCCCTGGGGGGGTGGGATCCACTTATGATCATAAGAAACAACAGCCGAACTACCCAAAGTGTCCGAGTGATTTGCGGTCTGGAATTCCAAGAAGTCTTCGTCCGCCTTTAGCCAAACATCCCATGGGGAGTCTCTGCGCCCTTCAAAGATCCAGGCATTTCTTGATTTCCAAATGTTCCATAGAAAGAAGGCAATATGAGCACGCCCCTCGCTTGCAAGACCAAGGTTACTATCATGAACGACTTTGCACCACCACTTAGGAAAACCTGGGAAACCTTCAACGGAAGGAGAATAGCTAAACCCCGATGCCCTCCAGATAGCCTGGGCGAAGGGACAGAAGAAAAGAATATGTTCGGCCGTTTCCCCTGCATACTCACAATGGTGACAGACATCTGGTTCCCTAAAGTTCCCATGAAACCGTGCTTTCAAGGAGCTTTTGGTTGGGATGATATTGTGACATAACCTCCACAAGAAGGAACGAATCTTAGAGGGGACTCTCAAGGTCCAGATGGAATTCCATAACTCCTTTTTGGATAGAGTGCCTTCGCTAGAGGATGGGCAAGGGGCAGCTCTAGAATCCTCCTCCATGAATCGATAACCCGACTTGACCGTATATTCACCATTTGTGGTACCAGCCCAAATGAGAATATCCTTGACATTTGGACCTCCTATCGGAATAGTCAATATTGCCTTTGCTTCCGAAGGAGAACATAGCTCATTGATTTTTGTTTCATTCCAGGTCCCGTTTGGATTAATAAGAGAGCTAACTGAGGGGGCTGGAAAGCCTTGAGGCGGCTGAGTCGTTAACCTGTAGTCTTGAATCTTAGGGATCCAGTTGTCAAACCAAGTTGCAATGCTCTTGCCATTCCCGACTCTCCAAAGAGAACCCTTCTTGATGATCTTGATCCCTTCCCTTATGCTCGACCAAGCCCACGACGGGTTAGAACAGTTAGGGGCGTCGAAGATGTTTCCATTTGGGTAGTAGATTCCTCTGAGAACTTGAGCTAGGAGGGAATCCGGGTTTTTAATTAATTTCCAGGTAACCTTGGAGACCAGGGCTTTATTGAACATTCTGAGGTTCCTAAATCCCATTCCCCCTTTTTCTTTAGGTCTGCAAAGATTCTTCCAATTTATTCAGTGAATTCCCTTCTCCTTCTCAGAACAGTTATTCCACCAAAATCTTGCCACAGTAGAACTAATTTCATCGCAGAAGGTAACTGGGAGCAAGAAAGATTGCATCACATATGTGGGAATAGCCTGAGCTACTGCTTTTATGAGAATCTCTTTCCCAGCACTCGTTAAGAATTTGGTTTTCCATCCTCTGAGTCTTTTCTGAACCCGTTCTTTTATAAAACTCAAGGCTTCTTTTTTACTTCGGCCCCAAAAGGATGGGAGGCCGAGATATTTAGTGTCCTCCTCCATAGCCTTGAAACCCATAATGTTATGAAGATGGGCTTTGAGTCTGCTGCTGACATTTGATGAGAAAAATACGGAGGACTTCATGTGGCTAACTGATTGGCCTGTAGAGGACTGAAAAAGCTGGAGAATTTGAAGCAATTTTAAACAATTATCCTCATCCGCTTCTGTAAAAACCAGGCAGTCATCCGCGAACAGAAGGTGACTCAAGATGGGACATCTTCGTTTAATTCTTAGCCCAGCAAAAAGATCCCTTTCTATTTCTTTTTTGATTATCCAAGATAGGACGCTCGAAATAAAGGTGAATAGAAATGGGGAGAGTGGGTCCCCTGTCTCAGCCCTCTACCTGCTTGAAAATCCCCTTTACGTTCTCCATTTACCACTAGGGAAAAGGAAACCGTCGAAACACAGCTCATCACTCTTTTTATCCACCATTCTTCAAACCCCATTTCCTTCATCACAAATTGCAGTAGACTCCAATCCACTTTGTCATAAGCTTTTTCCAAGTCAATCTTTAGAGCCATGAGACCCTTTTTGCCTTTTTTTGTTCGCTTTATCGCATGAAAAGCTTCATTTGCCAGGATGATATTGTCGTGGATAGATCTACCTTTCACAAAGGCAAATTGAGCTTGAGGAATAATGTCAAGGAGGAAAATTTTCAGTCTCGAGGCAAGAATCTTGGTAATCACCTTTAGGGAGAAATTACATAAACTTATCGGTCTCAGGTGGGAGATTTCCGTGGGACTGGGTCTCTTAGGAATGAGCACAATGTTGGTTTTGTTGATTGAAGGATCCATAGCACCTTCTCTGAAAAAGGTTGTAACCAACCCAATGAGGTCTTCCTTTACCGTGTCCCAAAAAGTCTGATAAAAGCAACCTGGGAAGCCGTCGGGACCGGGAGCTTTCGTTGCACCCATCTCAAACACAGCCTTCTTAATTTCATCTTCATTAATCGGTCTACAAAGAGCTGTGTTCATTTCCTGAGTGATTACTTTGGGGATATAATCTCTAAGGCAACGGTAGTCAACTACCTTATCTTTGGTGAACACTTGTTGAAAATGATTAAGTAGGGCATTGGCTATCTCCTCCGGCTCCTCAAGCCAAGATCCATTCCCATCTTTAATTTTGACAATAGAATTAGAACTCCGGTGCTGAATTGTTGTAGCATGAAAGAATTTAGTGTTTTTATCTCCCCATTTCAGCCAATTCACTCTAGATCGTTGGTGCCAGAATCTTTCCTCTCTTTCCCATTCAGCATCAATTTCTTGTTTCAGCTTTTTGTATTCTTCCAGTTCCTGGTTAGAAAGTTTCTTACCATGGAGTCTTGCAAATCTATCCATCAGTCCCTGCTTTTTTTCATTCTTCTTCTTCATCTTCTCTTTGTTCCATTTTACAAGAGCTAATCTGGTGTTACAGATTTTCCTCCTAAATCTGGGGACCACTCTTTCCCCGGGCGCAACCTTCCACCCCTTCTCCACAACCTTAGAGCAATCCTCTTCCAGGAGCCATTTAGATTCAAATTTGAATTCTTTTTTGTATTTCCTTTGTAACCCTTTTGTCAGAAGAGCGATGGGGGCATGGTCAGATTCTGTGGCTATCTCCATTATTCCCAGGGCTTTAGGAAAAGCAAAGCTCCATTCCGGCGAGCAGAGAATCCGATCAAGTTTCTCGAGGACGGCATGATCCCCCCTCTCTGGTTAAACCAGGAGAATTTATCTCCTTTTATCGTTACTTCCACCAAACCGGAGGAATTAACGAAATCATCATACCATCTCGCATCCGACGGGTTGAAGGGATTTCCGCCTACCTTCTCTTCCTGACATGTCACCGTATTAGAGTCTCCTATTATAACCCATTTTTCATGAGTAGACTCCCGGAGATATGAGAGCCCTTCCCAGAACTCTTTTCGGTCTTCTCTATTAGGGGGACCATAAATAAAAGTGTTGAACCACTCATCCTCTTCCGGCATAATAATCTTTGTGTCAATAAAGTTGTGATTATAGCTCAGGATATTAACATTTGAATCTGAGTTCCACCATAAAGCGAGGCCCTCGGACAAACCCTGTGGATCCACGTAGAAGGAATGGGCCATTTTCATCTTCATTTTTAGTATTTGTTTGCACAATTAACCTCTCACCCAATCCTAAAACACTTGAGCAAATATCACAATATTTGCTCACTAGTATTTGTCTATACAAGGAATTGACAATTAGGCACTAAGACACATTTTGATCATATGTTGTATTACAATTAAAGTATTAAAGTATTAGCCTTCTCTTGATGCTTGAAGGTCTCTTTTATACTCCTTAATGAGTTTGTAGCCGTTACTAGCCGTTGGAGTTGGATTAGAGCCGTTGGAGCCTTTATTTCTACCATAAATGCAGTTTCTGCAGCTTGGCGTATTGATACCCTTCAAACCGTATCGATACAGTCGCGATAAGAAAGTAGTCGTTGTGCACTTCAGCTGATGCGTATCGATACGCTTACCTAGCGTATCGGTATGGTCCTGCAGTTTAAAAGTTCGTTGGGAAATATGACCGTTGAGGGTAGCTAGGCGTATCGGTACGCGACTAGCCATTGGGTTGTTTTAAAACACACCGTATCGGTACGGCTAAGCGTATCGGTACGAATTTTGGCTACTGAAAATTTTTTGTAGTTGAAACCCTAGGGCGTATCGATACGGTACCAGACCGTATCGGTACGGGTACTTGAAAAGCTCAGTTTTGACCACTTTAAATGTACTTTAAATCATTCCAAAACCTTGTAAAACCCTTAAACATATTTTCATGTTATTTTTGACTAAAAACATATTTTAAAATCTTTTCAATAACATTTTTCAAATATTATATCAAAACACTTAGTTCTACAATCTCTCATTTTTTATATAATAAAACCAACTTAAAAAATTATTTGGGATTCTCTCCCCTTTGTATTTTAACTTCACTTGATATTTTCTCCTTTTTAGCTAAATCTCAGTGCTCGGAAAGCTATGAAAACACTAGTTTCCGATGTTGTTGTCCGTAATAATGCTCTCTTGAAAGTTGTTGGTTAATTTCTTTTGGTAGCTTAACAACGTTGGTAGCATTTTAATTTCAACAGAAACTTCAAATTGTTTCCCCAATAAGAATAGGAAATATAGTGACTCTAGTTGTCCTAAAAAATCATTACATCTTTGCTTACTTCCCGACTGCTATTAATATTCTCTAAAGACATTGTTAATTCTTTGTTGGATTAGATTGATAGATGATGAAGCAGGGTGTATACAAATCTCACCGTTTTTCTTTCTGACCAGACACCTACTATCTATTCTAATTGTCATATACTTTGTCTAATGATTTTTTTTTTCTGTTAAGTTTTAATCCATGGCATCAGCAGGCTCTTTTTTTCTGCTTTCTGTCTTAAATACTATTTATATATTTGTTATTCCATGAATCCATCACTGTGGGATCTTGTTAATTGTCTTTACTTACGACAATGCAGTAGCCGGTAGTCAATGGGTACTTTCACTTGTCTGAAAGATAAAAATGAGTAAACTACAACTATCGTCCCCTAATGTTTTAGTCAGTTTACATTTTCACTACTAAAATTTGAAAAGTTGCATTGTAATCGATTTATAACAAAATGGACATGAATTGGGCTTCTTTTTGCATGCATTTCCAATTTCTGTGTTACTTTCCTCTAATGGCTGCCCTTTGGTGTTACAAATCAAAGAGCATACTCCCATGCCTTACATGTCTTTTTGGTAAACAAATAATCCGAAACTCTTCACCTTCACAATTTCATACATAAATTAGATGCGATTATGGCTGATATAGATGTCAAACTAGACGAGATTATGGTTTTTGATATTATAAAAACCATGAATTTATTTGTCATTGTTGATGAATGTGAGGAGAGTTTGGGAGAATGAGAGAGAAAAGAAGAAGACACGAGAATATGTATGAATGAAAAAGGAAGTTTAAGGACTAAATTTGATATTAATTTTATTAATGCGTTACATTATTAATGTAAGGGGTAACGATTCAATGACCATTTTATTATAAATTGATGACATTGGTGATCATAACATAAATTTAAAACTTTAGTGATGAAAATATAAAATACTAAAACATTAGTGACCATAAGTGTAATTTATCCAATAAAAAAGATAAACTTTTACTAGTTCAAATAATGGCAAAATTGGCTGATAATGTTGTGGGAATAAATAATTCGTTATTTGGGTTTGGTTTTGTTGTGAATAAAATAACAAAGAACAACGAACAAGAATAAAAGATCAAAGAGATGAGAGAGAGGGAGATTTGTATTATTCTCAAATATAGAATTCGTGTACAATGCCTTCAATGAATCATCTATTTATAGGCATAAGAAGTACATAATACATTAAACTCTAATTCATAGAGATAATATTCTTAATAATAAATAAATCAAACTCCTTTGATAAAGTTCTAATCATGATAGACGTCCACATAGATAAATATTCATAACACTCCCCTTGGATGTCTATGAAGATAATGTGCCTCGTTAAAACCTTACTAAGATAAAAACTCAGTGGGAAAAAAATTCTTTAGTGAAGGAAAAAGAGTACACACATCTTTGATACGCATAACATGTTGCCTCATTAAAAACCTTACCAGGAAAACCCATTGGGACAAAACCTCAGTTAAGGGAAAAAGAGTGCAACGCGTATTTACTCCCTCTCATGCAAACATCACAGAAGATCTTTGAATCTTCATAATTTAATCTTGAATATCATTTTTCTAAAGATCGTGAGGGATGAAAACTTAGGAGTAATATGTTCCATGATGTATCCACTTTCAAACTGAGATATACATCTTGCGTTATCTTCACACAAGATAGCTTTTATCATATCTTGTAAAAGTAAATCCACATATCTTTTGGATATGTTGGGTCAATAGTCTTAGCCAAACACATTTTTTTGGCTTGCCTCGTGCATAACAATTATTTCTACGACATTTGAGGAGGCATCAACGAATGTTTGAAGATCTAAATGTAATGATCTTTGTATATTCATAGATATTTCTTGACCAACTAATATATAGTGCTTCAAGACCAAGAAAAGATATAATTATCTTTATTCACATCCAACAATCTTACAACTATTGGGATACTCAATAGATATGCTTTATTCATATTGAATCTTCTTCAAGATTCTTTCAGCTTATGTCTATTCATAGACAAAAGAAATATATAAAAATGTTCGATCTTGAGGTCGAGATAAACTTGATGTCAAGATTCAAGTACTTGTATTGAAAGTACTTCATAAGTTTCCAATTTGAAGCTCTTTAGGAGTTCTAAAATTATCATAATGGATCTTGATCCAAACTCTTTTATAAAATACATAAGGAAATCTGATCATTCTTATAGTATTTTCTCAATTAGTATTCACTAAGGCGATTATACCAAATGCGCCAAAATATTCATGAGACATGTCTAAATAAATTTCCTCAGAAATTTCCAAATGCTTATAGCATTTTAGATCCTTCAAGGATAAATATGGATCCACAAATAACTAGACCCATGCAAAATTTTCATAACTGCCAAAGTAATTGCATCCACCATGAAGTAATTAAAATTTTTCATAAATTATAGTTCAAGTCGTATTTACGACTACTTATTTGTGCCTCACTTGTATTACACCTTTAGGTGTTTGGACTGCTAGTCCAAATACTTCTATTTTAGAAGTTCAAAGCGTCTTTCAACATCGACCAATTCAATATATATACTTCTGGATAGATTTTATACAAGATCCTCGATTTCTTTCTTTACTTCTATAGAAGTATTTTATGTAAAATTGTTTGTAAAATCGTTGTCGACAACTTTCCAATTTTCTGGTTCCATTCTCGTAATGACATAACTCATCGAGATCTCTTCAAGATTTCAATCTTTATTTCAGGTACCTGAAACTCTTCTAGAGTTTTATTATTTGTTATGTGTTGGGATGTGTGGGGCTCGATTCGATCAACCAATTAAGCTCACCAAGTGGTGGAGAGGTGGATATTTGGGTGGAAGGATTTAGGAAGCTAGAATGAAAAGTGACACAAAGATTTATAGTGGTTCGGCCTTCTAACAAGCACCTACATCCACTACCTTAGCTTCCCACTAAGGATTTCACAATCAATCCACTAATTGATTCGTCCCCTTTTCTAGGATTAGGAGGAAACCCTTACAACCGATCAAGCTTCTACCCAAGCCTTGATCAAAACCCTCTTTTCAAAGAGATAAATAAAGCAAACTTAAACCCTCTAATAGGTGTTTGTTTGCACAATGAAGCACTCACCCAAAACCTAAAACACTTGAGCAAATTTGACAATTTTGGCTCACTAGTGTTTGTCTATACAAGAAATGACAACTTTAAGCACTAAGACAATTCTTGATTATTTGTTGATTGACAATTGAAGCATTAACCTTCTCTTGATGCTTGGAGGTCCCTTTTATACTCCCAATTGAGTTTGTAGCCGTTACTAGCCGTTGGGGATGAATTGGAGCCGTTGAGGACTTTATTTCCCTTCATTAATGCTGTTTTGCAGCTACCAGTATCGATACACGTGGAACGGTATCGATACGGCCTTCATAGGAACTAGCCGTTGGGCTCTTGCCAGCAAAGGCGTATCGATACGCTTGAGGGCGTATCGGTACGGGTCCACATTTGAATGGCCGTTGGGAAATAGCCGTTGGGGTAGTTGAAATGGGATCGGTACGCTGACGTGGCGTATCGAAACGACCCCGACCGTATCGATACTCTAAACCCTTGTATCGATACGGGTCTTGACAGTGGCCAAACTGAGGCAAAATGGTATCGGTACGGGTACAACCGTATCGATACTGGGACGTTGAAAATTCAAGTTTGGCTGTTTAAAACGTGAAAAATCTTTGCCAAAAACCTCTTAAAATACCTCAAACATAAATTCAAGTTGTTTGGACTTAAAACCAAGTTTTAAATTCTTTTCAAATTAGTCCAAAACATTTTTCAATTATTATATCAAAACATAAGTTCTACATTATGTCTTGGGTCTCTTCAAGAGCACCCGCCTCCAATATATGACCATCTCATATTACTTTCTATTTACGAGAATTTTGATCATTGGAACCATTTCAACTATCATGCTTCAGGCATGATTTACATTCTCTCGCTCTAACATGTAATTTAAACTTAGAGCGTTTCAGCTGGTATATGAGACTTAATTACTCTCATTGGGTCAGTAAATATGTCTGGCAATTGACATATAATAACATGAATTATCTTATGAACTTCTAGTTCATATACGAGGATCTAGATAATGATAATTCATTTTCCTTTATCCAGCTGATTATTATTTCCCCCTGATGTTGAGAAAAATCATGTCATAAATGATTTTCCAATTAATGTTTAAGAATTTAAACATAAAAGGAGACTCGTACTCAATATATATTCTCAACCCCTTTTATTTACCCATTTTGTGCGTTGTGGTGGAGCAATTCATATCGCACATTCAAAAATCATAAAATGGGAAATGTATGGTTTCTGACCAAAAACCAATCATAACGGGGAGTTTATTATAACTTGTTGGCTTGATGCGTATAAGTGTTGCTATATGAAAACACCATATAAATAATAACTCTTTTGTTCTCATAGTTTAGCTATTAAATAGGAGGCATCCAATTAAAATTTTGCTAAACTATATTTTTCATAATCAGTAGGCTTTGTAACAACTGATATAGCCTAAAATAAAAACCCACTAGTTTTTCAAGACGAATAGTCTAACTGCATAATCTGAATCTTTTAGAATCAATCTCACAGACTTCTGGTTGTAAGTCGATAAAACAATGTAGATGCATCTACTAAAATCATATAACACTTTCCATATTTGTGGATATATGGGCCCATATTTCGTTCAGATGTGCAAGACATACAGTCTCAACTTCAGTACAAGAACTTTAAGTTCTAATTCTTTTGGTAAGTGGGATCATCTATATCCTTTGAGAACAAACAACACAAGAACTTCAGGTTCTTTTAGTAAGTGGAATTAATCAATTCCTTTAAGTAACACAAGAACTTCACATTCTTTAATAAGTGGAATTTAATCCATTCCTTTGAGAATAAGCACTACAAGAACTACAGGTTCTTTTAATACACGTGCATGTAAATCTCAATAATTTCTGCACCATTATTGATCAAGATGGTCTAACCGATCATGCCAACTATATATATATATATATATATATATATATATATGTATATATCTCTGAATTTGTAAACTCCTTATTTACCATAACATGTAATTCAATCTCACTCGTACATGTCTAGTACGACCATCAAAATTGTTCCTTTAAATAGGAATATATTTAGCTCTTTCAGAGCTTTCAATTGAAATTATCTTTTGGTAGCAATATATAGCTCTTCTAGAGCTTTCAACTGACTTTTTAGCTACCAAAACTTATATCCATATTGGCTTATTTCAAATGCCAATTGATAACATATGTTATCTATAATTCCCAAAGGGATAGTTTGCGAACTCATATTGCTCTCTTTATGACTTTGACGAGTATAACGCACTGTGAATATGGAATAAAGTTCCATTTGACAATAACATATTTGCTCAACCAGAGCCTTTTGTGATATTAGTACTTCCAGATATAATACTCACATTATTCCCTTACATTTTAATCGAGAAATGCATAATTGTGCACCTTTCAAAATGTGCTTTGTTTCATTTACTTCAGGTAATGAAAATATGTACTTTGTATCATTCACTTCGAGTAAAATATAACACATCATATCAAGTCGATTATCTATCAGAGATAAACTTTCAAGTGCTCTTCCGAAGTATTGATATTTTAGTACTTTGAGATATACTACTCATATTTCCCCTTGCATTTAAATGGAAAAAATATTTCTTTTGCTTAAGTACAATATGAGTACTTGCATTATTTGCTAGGCATAAATAGCCACAATTCTAGGCATAAATAGCCACAATTCATTGTATATTTTATTCCGGAAGTAATCATATTCTTCAAATAATAAATTAACATAAAGCGTAAATAAATAATATGTGAAATAAATAAACATAAAACAAACTAACATAAATAAATAATAAATAAAATGAATTAACATAAAAAAATAAAAAAAAATAAAAACCAATTATTCCTGTTAGAGGTTATAAGGGAAATAAAATAAATGGTAAATTATTCCCTTCAAGGGTTATGAGAAAATTAACAATATCCAATTGAGTTGGACCAATAAGGTCATAATTATTTTCGCCATAAACAAATTTTGTTTATATTTTATTTCATTTATCATTCATGTTATGGATAAAGTCCATAATACTTTGGCGTTTGACAAGTACGAAACCAATGATTTATAACATCACATTGGTAAAAGGATTTCACTTCCTTAGAATGATCTTTATCACTCTTGTCATCCTTATAATTTCGCTACCAGGGGGTAAAAGTATTCTTAAAACGACTATATTTTTCATGTGTATATTCATAGCCTCGACCACGACCACAACTTTTAATGTGATTTTTTATTCCTTCCATAATATAATTTCACATTCACTTCAGGGAATGGAGTAGAGCCAATGGGCCTTTAAAATTTTTTTTACATATCCTTATCACAGAGAACAAAGATTTAATCCTCGTACGCGGCATTGTTAAACCTGTCCATAATGTCATTTAAAAACCTCCTTTGAGACCAGTAGCCTCGCAGAACGGGATGTCCAGCCAATTATACTTGAATTATATCGAAATTATGTCTCTAATTGAATAATGATTTATCATGTTTGCATTCACTTCAGGGAATGAAACAGATGCAATAATCGCATAGAATAAACATCATGCTTGCATTCACTTCAAGGAATGCCCCATCATTGATAATTGCATGGAACAAACATCATGCTTGCATTCACTTCAGGGAATGCCCCATCATTGATAATCGCATGGAATAAACATCATGCTTTGCATTCACTTCAAGGAATGCCTCCCATAAAATTTTTTGGATCAAGAAGAATTTTCGTAACTTGAAATTGGGAGAAGTCTATGGTCAAGTTTTTCAACGAAGAAGAAATATTGCTTTCGAGCAAATATAGACTTTATAATAATCTTCTTGTAAATTCAAAATCATCATGATTTATCGCACTTTAAAATAATAATATAAAGAATAAAAATAAAACCAAAATTTACCGGTATTGATTTTTCTCTCGTGGACAATAGAGACATAGCATGTGACCGAGATAACTTCTCATAGTCCCTTTATATCACATCTCTTTCCAAGCCATTTAAGCATATCATGTAAAACTCAAAACACGGTTAAAAATATTAACTTTTACCAAATAAAATGACATAAATAATAATATGAAAAATATCAAAAATAATCATATAAGTAAAAGTATGAATAAGCATACCGCTAATTAACCCTTTTAGGAACAAGAGAAAACACACGTAATTTACACCAAACGCAACCTCTTCGTCTCTGTCGATTCGTCTTTTGGTTTGTGAGAAGCCACAAATTTATCTCTTTCCAATGTTCGAATAAAATCAAACATACTTCCAAAATTTTCAAAAATTAAAACAAAGTTAAAATATAAAGAGAAAGACAATCGATAACTAAAAAAATAAGGAAAAAAAAAACTTATCTTTGGTTTATTCTATAATCGAATTCTTCCTGGTAACTTCTTTTGAATTATAACGATGAAGACCTCGGTTGATTAGAGTCTCGTGCTGATAACGTGTTGTGAATAAAATAACAAAGAACAACGAACAAGAATAAAAGATCAAAGAGATGAGAGAGAGTGAGATTTGTATTATTCTCAAATATAGAATTCGTGTACAATGCCTTCAATGAATCATCTATTTATAGGCATAAAAAGTACATAATACATTAAATTCTAATTCATAGAGATAATATTCCTAATAATAAATAAATCAAACTCCTTTGATAAATTTCTAATCATGATAGATATCCACATAGACAAATATTCATAACAGGTTTTAAATTTTTTTGTGAACTAAAGATTTTTTTGCAGTGTATGAAAAAATCGTTGTGAAATGTATACAAGTTTGGAGAAGGTGTTGAGAAGTGTTGGTGACTTTTGGAGAGATTATTTAAATTCAAAATATTTGGTGAAGTGCAGACGGAGAAGGGACGAAGAAAAAATACAATAAATTTATTAGGGTTTTCTAACGGCTTTCAGAAGACGTATGAAAAGTATCACGATATTTATGTTTACTGTAGAAAGATCTCTATCTCATGAAATAATTTGGAACCGGCCACAATATTTTTCAAACGCCGGCTGTGTTGTTGAACGAAGAAGCAATTTCGAACGGTCACGTTAAGTATATTGAGCGGACGTTTAAAATATCGACTTAAAATCAAACGCAAAAATAAAAGATTCTAACTTATGTCAAAATACGAATTAGATGAAATTTTCAAATTTGACAACTACTTTTCACGTTTATTGTCAAAAATGATGATTCACTATAATTATATCGGTAAACAACCAAAAAGGGGATTAAACTCTATGTGACCACCGATAATCGCGAATCAGAAACAAAATGTTGTGAGGGTTACCGTACGAACACCAAAAACCTACAAAAGTAACAATAGTGTAACCCCTTGTCCCGGTCTGTCCGGATGACCGGTCCGAGTGGGCTACACGGGGAAAACCGAGTGAAAACCCCTAAAGGATTCCCCCTCGGTTAGCAACCCTATTTTTTTTAAAATCTTGTCTAGATGAGTAATTAATCCTATGTGGTCATACAGCGGAACAACATTCACGAGACAAACAAACGAACTCAGTCCAACATCTTACAGCCCAATTTTAAGCTTTAACTACATGTGGTATCGATACCCTTAAGGGGTGTATCGATACCCCCTTGACTAGGTCAACTGGTCAAAGTCAACCCGTAGAGACCGTATCGATACACCCAAGGAGTGTATCGATACCTTCCCCAATGGTTGACTTCCCATGGTCAACGCTAAGATGATCGTATCGATACACCAAAGGCTCGTATCGATACCGAACTGGACAGTAACTCCAGTGGCCAAAATGGTATCGGTACGCCCCCTCGCGTATCGAAACACTAGGCCTGAAACATGAAGGTCGTATCGATACGGGACCAACCGTATCGATACCCCTGCTACGAAATTACAGGTTTGAGCTGATTTAAGGCACAAGGAGGCCCTTAAATCCCTCTCAAACCTCAACCAACACACTAACATGTATCCTATGTCAAACCAAGAGTATAGGCATGCTTAAACTTGAAACTAATGACACATTTCAACACAAGGTGATGATTCAATCATACAAGCAACTTGGCATAAAAACATGGAACAAGGCATGCATACTTGACATTCCAACAAGGCAATTAGGCATACATGGAACTCAAAGGCCTTAAAAGGCACAAGGAAAGCATATGAGGTTTGGCCCTCTCTAACAAGGCAACCTAAACACCAATAGACATGCCAACACACACAACATCCATCATAGCATATCATGTATTACAAACCATAATCAAACCAAAACATCAATATAAGGCATTAACAACATGTGGTCAATACAAAGGAGACTAGATACAAGCTCCTAAAACACGTAGCATTTCCCATTGCTAAACTACTACATTATTTATTAAGCCATACTTGAGCAATTACCACACGCTTGGACGCCCTTTTCTTGCTCCTTGCTAACTCCAAGCTAAAGATCTGCATTGTCGGAAAAAGGAGAGCGTAAGCATAAAGCTTAGTGAGCGGAGCTCTAAAACATAACTACGACAATGTAGGGTTCAAAGCTTTCTTTAAAAAATAAAGGTCAACGCATACAAATCATCCAACGACCTAATCCTTCTACCAACATACAAGTTCAACCACAATTCAACAATATAGGCATTTAACATGGCATTACACTTCATGGTATGCAGGAGGACATAATCCTAGAATAAAGCAAAACATAAAAGAGAATGATATAGTGAGATACAACATGAGCACACATGGTATGCACAAGCATAACCAAAACACACACGGTGGGACTACACATCACCGTTTCGACTAGTAGTTTTCCAATGGGACTACACATCAAAGTACTCTTCTACTAGTCACTACCGGTGGGACTACACATCACCGGAGTCTTATACCATTCGCTACCGGCGGGACTACACATCACCGGAGCAACGACAACCATCACGTGAGGTTCGACACCAACCATGCAACACGATATACAATCACTACCATACGACATGTACTCACTATATAATGCACAACCAATTCAAGATGTAACAAAATCCACAATTAGGCATCACTTACTACTTGGAACCTTACCAAACACAAATGGTCTTACTCACCATTTTTGTGCACAACCTGCACCAACTTACAGACATCTCACAAGGTATAACAACGTCACCATTATTACCATCATACATCATTAACGATATAGAAATAAGCAACATGCTTCTACTCAAGTATTTAAATTTCATGTTTAACAAACCATCATTTCAAGCAATGAAAACAATGATAAAAAGGGAAATTAAAGAGGCATTTCACATCAACTTACTCTTTGAGTTTAAGTCACCTTCAAGCCCAAATCTAAACCACTTTAAAAATTACCTTTGAACCAAAACGATTCTTGAAAACATTTCCACACCCACGTGCTTGAACCAAATCTTAGAAAATCAAATTAAAACATTAACCACTCACCTCATTTCCTTAAGCAAAACAAGCAAAGCCGACTCAAGCCTCCTCACTTCCGGATTCGATCCCAAAGCTTTACCAACGCAAATCCTTGCTTCTAATCGCCTCAACACAAGTAAATTAACCTCAAATCAGTCCACAACACAACGTAGCAAACCCGGAATACAATTTAAACTTCAAACACTTATTTTTCGAACCAAGAACAACCCCCTAAAAGCCATTCCCGAGCAGCCCCTTTGCACAATCCAAAACTTGTGATTTCAACACATTTAACACTTCCAAATGCTTCCAAAACGACCCCCAACCAATGCCCTAACATCAACCCTCAATTTCCAACACAAACCACACCCAAAACTCAACTAAAAACCCTTCTAAAAACCCACCAAAACCCAAATTCGGGAATTCATTTAAAACACTATAAAAATCTTATATGTTGGACTATTTGATTCATAGACACCATATCTAACCATTATAAATCAAAAACTTTAGTAAAAACCCATAAAGCTCCATCCTTTAACATAAACTTTTAAAAACCCAAATTACAAAATACATAGTTTTAGTGAAATCTAAAGTTACCAAAATGAAGAGGAGACCAAGGCCAAGTCAAAAACACAATTTCCTTTTGAAAAGCTCCAAAGATGAAGTTGGAAGAGATGAAATGGTGAAAGGGGGAGGGGGAGGGCTTCCATGTCGTTGGAAAATTGAAGAAGAAGAAGATGATGGGATTTTTGGGGTTTATTTGAATTATAAGGTAATTAAAAAATGGGTTTTATTTGATATTTACACAAATGCCATTAATGAATGGCTATTGGGCTTGGTTTAAAAATTGGGTCCAACACCTTGTTTTATTTGTAAACAAAACCCGAACCATTATTTAATTTATTTAAATTATAAAACCGAACCCGAATAATATTAACACATTATTTTCACCCGACCCCTAAACCCGGGTGTTACAACTCTCCCCCACTTAAGGAAATTTCGTCCCCGAAATTTATCGGACATGAACCCACTTTCTTTCACATCACAACACACTAACCAATCTCGGTGGACTTACCACACAACCATAGATATCTGATTTTAAGATCTCAACTGATTTTTCGTTGCACGCAATTTCAAACTCAACTCAATCTCTTCGACAAACATAGCACGACACAGATCTGACTCACATTCCCGAATCACAGATACACAAAACACATCACAGATCCCCTCCCTAACTCTAGTGGTAACTGCAACAAATAAACAACAGAACTAGCCCGATTCACAATCTCATACAACACTGTTTGAACACTTGGTTCATAACTTTCTCTAACTGATCCTCTGTCTTCAACAAGTAATCAAACACTATGCAGACGCCTTCAAAAATCTAGCAGAAAACTCGAATCTCTACTGGCCACTATCAAACACAAGACACTGTACAACTCACACTCTTGCTAAGGCACAACTCCGCCATCTTACACAAGGTACAAGTAACGTGAACATGTATAAAGGACCACATACAGTGCAACTAACATTAATTACTCAACTAAGTTCTCACGAAGGAAATCGAAGGCGAATCAGACACAAGATCTCTCGAATCTATTACCCACTTTCATTACGAATCTCCCACAGATGTAACAAACTAGAAGAAAACTGATGCTCGGTCTTGACACGCTAGCAAATTACACACTTACTTTCACACTGAACCACATCATCCATCAACTCAATCCAGAAGTACTCATCTTCAACTCACAATACGTCTTCATACTACTCTGATGCAATACCAATGAACTGTCGTATGCTTCAGCCAACACAATACGTCTCAAAACACTATGTCAATCAGTACAACAATTCTGTCTCTAACAATACAAATTCTATCATCTTTGAACTGTACTCTGAAGGTTTTCTTCCTGATATGCCTTGCACGTGAGGTGCCAAGAACCTGTCTTGCAACTGCCTCTCTTCAAGCATTCTGACTCAATGTAGGTTTAACATGTAACTCGGCCACAGGATTACTATCATTTGGTAAACTTAATCCGACAAATACAACTCGCAACTCAACTACTAATCTAACAACAATATAACTCGAAGCATCGGTTACTACGTTAATCATCTTCGGATGGTACTCAATCTTGATATTACATTCTTCAAGCAGTTCTAACACTTATGCTGTTCAAGTTTCAACCCTTCCTAAGTCTTCAAATACTTCAAGTCCTGACGATACGTACATACACACTGTGCATTTCTTACTATACAAGCTTTGTCTCTAAGTCTTCGAAACAAATACAACTGTAACTAACTCTAAGTCTAGTGTCGGATAACTATTTTCTCGGTCTTTCAACTATCTCGCTGATCAAGTCACAATATTCTGTCTTGCATAAGCACACAACCTAACCCTACATGTAACACATCACTACAGTTCACAAGTTCTTTCTCTAGTATGGGCTGAATCAAGGTCAAAGTCCTCTTCAAGGTTTCTCTCAGTTTCTCAAGGGTTCATTGTCTCGCATCTAACCACACAACTGAACATTCTTCTGTAGCACTTGTCAAAGGAGCAGCTGTCTTCAAAAGACTATTTACAATTCTTTGAAAGTAACAATGCTAAACCTAAGAACTATAGATATATGTCACAGTCTTCGATTTCTCCCCACTCACGTCTTCTTCTGTCTACTTGGGATTTACTCTAATACACTCGGATGATCTACATGTCCTAGGAAAACATCTTCATTAACTTGGAGTTCACGCTTGCTCAACTTGGCATACAACTGATTCTCAAAAAGGATCTACCACCCTAACTTCAAGGCTTGTCATGGTCTTCTTCGGTACGTGAATATACCCACGTATCATCTAAGAGGGCTACTACAAACTAATCGAGGACTTAGGAAAACATTCTGCTCAACATCTCTATCAAAGTAACTAACACACTAGTAAATCAAAACGGCATAACTCAGACTCAAGCGATCACCTCTTGCCCCGAAAGCTGTCTTCGGTACATCAACTTCTCTCATTTTCAACTGGTAATGAACGAATCTCAATTTAATCTTCAAATAGACTGAAGCACACACTAACTGACCAACAAATCACTGACACTCGAAAACGGATACTAATTATTCACTGTCACTCGTTTCAACTGTCTAAATTCGAACATATTCTCGTACGGTCACTCTTTCTTCTTCACAATTTGTACTGTCATACTCTAAGATGACGTACTAGGCTTAACGAGTCTAAGGTCTAACAAATCTCAAATTTGGTTCTTCAACATTCTCAATTCCTTCGGAAATCACAAGATATAGAGCAATCAAAACATGAGCGAACTCGAAGACGATCTCAAAAACAAATTCTTCTTCTCTAACAGGAGACAAACCGGGAAATTCTTCCAAACACTTTTAGGAAAACACAAACTGTTCTAACATTCTGTGGTCTAATCCTCATTCAAAATCAAATCCATCACATTTGCTAGGCAAGCCTGTCAACTAACTCAATCAATCTTTGACCTCTAAGGCTGGATCAACATTCGATACGAAATCCACATTCCCACCTACCATTACAATCTCATAGTCATCCGTAAGCTTTAAGAAAACTCCCATTATCTCAAAGTCCACCCTAACTCCATGTTCTACAAGCCATTTCATGCACCGACTTACATCAAAACTGAAAAAGGTAATTCCATCGCATCTACTGGAAACACGTGCCACTGAACCATCAACGGACATTTCTTGTACAACTTTCTGACCACGACTGTATCCCCGAAGGAGCTAGCAACACTAACACCTACCTCTAGTACCTCACAAGGTAGATTCAACAACTTCGTATGTTCACTCAAAATACACAGATGCGTAGATCCAGAATCAATCAGAAAAACAAGCCCAATGACTGTGTCGAGGAATTACTTGCTACAACATCGACATCCTTCCGAAGCCAACTCTTAAGTCTTCACTTCTATTACCATCTCATATCTAGATCGGTCACATTGTTCTCCCCCAACAGAAACCAACTCATGTGCCTGTTGACCCAAACAAACAAACTGCACTCCAAACTCTGGTATGGTCATAATGGCCTGAACTAAAGCGACGAACTCTCTCATCGTTCACATCCTCTAAAACCTCAGATTCACGATTACCAGCTCTAGGCCCACGCCTCGCCCTCAAACTTACCAAAGACAACAATACAAGAATAAACAAAACACACAAGAAAGAATATTTAGGGTTAGCAAGAGCAAGGGTCCAAAGTGCTCAAGTATATTCCCTTACAAAAATCTTTTCACATAAGTAATAGTAGCAATGGGAACTCGACACTACGCTTTAACACAACCATCATGCTAACACATGCTTTCAAACACCGTACAAGCAAGCAAACATTAAACATACATGGCAAAACATTCACCGAGACATAACGACAACATAACACATCAAACTTACCTCACTTACCTACCCGAGGTCTCGGAAACCTCAGGCTCTGATACCAATAAATGTAACCCCCTCGTCCCGGTCTGGCCGGATGACCGGTCCGAGTGGGCTACACGGGGAAAACCGAGTGAAAACCCCTAAAGGATTCCCCCTCGGTTAGCAACCCTATTTTTTTTAAATCTTGTCTAGATGAGTAATTAATCATATGTGGTCATACAGCGGAACAACATTCACGAGACAAACAAACGAACTCAGCCCAACATCTTACAGCCCAATTTTAAGCTTTAACTACAGGCGGTATCGATACCCTTAAGGGGTGTATCGATACCCCCTTGACTAGGTCAACTGGTCAAAGTCAACCCGTAGAGACCGTATCGATACACCCAAGGAGTGTATCGATACCCTCCCTAATGGTTGACTTCCCATGGTCAACGCTAAGATGACCGTATCGATACGCCAAAGGCCCGTATCGATACCGAACTGGACAGTAACTCCAATGGCCAAAATGGTATCGGTACGCCCCCTCGCGTATCGAAACACGAGGCCTGAAACATGAAGGTCGTATCGATACGGGACCAACCGTATCGATACCCCTGCTACGAAATTACAGGTTTGAGCTGATTTAAGGCACAAGGAGGCCCTTAAATCCCTCTCAAACCTCAACCAACACACTAACATGTATCCTATGTCAAACCAAGAGTATAGGCATGCTTAAACTTGAAACTAATGACACATTTCAACACAAGGTGATGATTCAATCATACAAGCAACTTGGCATAAAAACATGGAACAAGGCATGCATACTTGACATTCCAACAAGGCAATTAGGCGTACATGGAACTCAAATGCCTTAAAAGGCACAAGGAAAGCATATGAGGTTTGGCCCTCTCTAACAAGGCAACCTAAACACCAATAGACATGCCAACACACACAACATCCATCATAGCATATCATGTATTACAAACCATAATCAAACCAAAACATCAATATAAAGGCATTAAAAACATGTGGCCAATACAAAGGAGACTAGATACAAGCTCCTAAAACACGTAGCATTTCCCATTGCTAAACTACTACATTATTTATTAAGCCATACTTGAGCAATTACCACACGCTTGGACGCCCTTTTCTTGCTCCTTGCTAACTCCAAGCTAAAGATCTGCATTGTCGAAAAAAGGAGAGCGTAAGCATAAAGCTTAGTGAGCGGAGCTCTAAAACATAACTACGACAATGCAGGGTTCAAAGCTTTCTTTAAAAAATAAAGGTCAACGCATACAAATCATCCAACGACCTAATCCTTCTACCAACATACAAGTTCAACCACAATTCAACAATATAGGCATTTAACATGGCATTACACTTCATGGTATGCAGGAGGACATAATCCTAGAATAAAGCAAAACATAAAAGAGAATGATATAGTGAGATACAACATGAGCACACATGGTATGCACAAGCATAACCAAAACACACACGGTGGGACTACACATCACCGTTTCGACTAGTAGTTTTCCAATGGGACTACACATCAAAGTACTCTTCTACTAGTCACTACCGGTGGGACTACACATCAACGAAGTCTTATACCATTCGCTA
The DNA here is from genome assembly GCA_958450335.1 of Hibiscus tridactylites. Lineage (NCBI taxonomy): Eukaryota > Viridiplantae > Streptophyta > Magnoliopsida > Malvales > Malvaceae > Hibiscus > Hibiscus tridactylites. Next base: position 16,999,079 of record OY288277.1, read on the forward strand.
CCGGCGGGACTACACATCACCGGAGCAACGACAACCATCACGTGAAGTTTGACACCAACCATGCAACACGATATACAATCACTATCATACGACATGTACTCACTATATCATGCACAACCAATTCAAGATGTAACAAAATCCACAATTAGGCATCACTTACTACTTGGAACCTTACCAAACACAAATGGTCTTACTCACCATTTTTGTGCACAACCTGCACCAACTTACAGACATCTCACAAGGTATAACAACGTCACCATTATTACCATCATACATCATTAACGATATAGAAATAGGCAACATGCTTCTACTCAAGTATTTAAATTTCATGCTTAACAAACCATCATTTCAAGCAATGAAAACAATGATAAAAAGGGAAATTAAAGAGGCATTTCACATCAACTTACTCTTTGAGTTTAAGTCACCTTCAAGCCCAAATCTAAACCACTTTAAAAATTACCTTTGAACCAAAACGATTCTTGAAAACATTTCCACACCCACGTGCTTGAACTAAATCTTAGAAAATCAAATTAAAACATTAACCACTCACCTCATTTCCTTAAGCAAAACAAGCAAAGCCGACTCAAGCCTCCTCACTTCCGGATTCGATCCCAAAGCTTTACCAACGCAAATCCTTGCTTCTAATCGCCTCAACACAAGTAAATTAACCTCAAATCAGTCCACAACACAACGTAGCAAACCCGGAATACAATTTAAACTTCAAACACTTATTTTTCGAACCAAGAACAACCTCCTAAAAGCCATTCCCGAGCAGCCCCTTTGCACAGTCCAAAACTTGTGATTTCAACACATTTAACACTTCCAAATGCTTCCAAAACGACCCCCAACCAATGCCCTAACATCAACCCTCAATTTCCAACACAAACCACACCCAAAACTCAACTAAAAACCCTCTTAAAAACCCACCAAAACCCAAATTCGGGAATTCATTTAAAACACTATAAAAATCATATATGTTGGACTATTTGATTCATAGACACCATATCTAACCATTATAAATCAAAAACTTTAGTAAAAACCCATAAAGCTCCATCCTTTAACATAAACTTTCAAAAACCCAAATTACAAAATACATAGTTTTAGTGAAATCTAAAGTTACCAAAATGAAGAGGAGACCAAGGCCAAGTCAAAAACACAATTACCTTTTGAAAAGCTCCAAAGATGAAGTTGGAAGAGATGAAATGGTGAAAGGGGGAGGGGGAGGGCTTCCATGTCGTTGGAAAATTGAAGAAGAAGAAGAAGATGATGGGATTTTTGGGGTTTATTTGAATTATAAGGTAATTAAAAAATGGGTTTTATTTGATATTTACACAAATGCCATTAATGAATGGCTATTGGGCTTGGTTTAAAAATTGGGTCTAACACCTTGTTTTATTTGTAAACAAAACCCGAACCATTATTTAATTTATTTAAATTATAAAATCGAACCCGAATAATATTAAAACATTATTTTCACCCGACCCCTAAACCCGGGTGTTACAACTCTCTCCCACTTAAGGAAATTTCGTCCCCGAAATTTATCGGACATGAACCCACTTTCTTTCACATCACAACACACTAACCAATCTCGGTGGACTTACCACACAACCATAGATATCTGATTTTAAGATCTCAACTGATTTTTCGTTGCACGCAATTTCAAACTCAACTCAATCTCTTCGACAAACATAGCACGACACAGATCTGACTCACATTCCCGAATCACAGATACACAAAACACATCACAGATCCCCTCCCTAACTCTGGTGGTAACTGCAACAAATAAACAACAGAACTAGCCCGATTCACAATCTCATACAACACTGTTTGAACACTTGGTTCATAACTTTCTCTAACTGATCCTCTGTCTTCAACAAGTAATCAAACACTATGCAGACGTCTTCAAAAATCTAGCAGAAAACTCGAATCTCTACTGGCCACTATCAAACACAAGACACTGTACAACTCACACTCTTGCTAAGGCACAACTCCGCCATCTTACACAAGGTACAAGTAACGTGAACATGTATAAAGGACCACATACAGTGCAACTAACATTAATTACTCAACTAAGTTCTCACGAAGGAAATCGAAGGCGAATCAGACACAAGATCTCTCGAATCTATTACCCACTTTCATTACGAATCTCCCACAGATGTAACAAACTAGAAGAAAACTGATGCTCGGTCTTGACACGCTAGCAAATTACACACTTACTTTCACACTGAACCACATCATCCATCAACTCAATCCAGAAGTACTCATCTTCAACTCACAATACGTCTTCATACTACTCTGATGCAATACCAATGAACTGTCGTATGCTTCAGCCAACACAATACGTCTCAAAACACTATGTCAATCAGTACAACAATTCTGTCTCTAACAATACAAATTCTATCATCTTTGAACTGTACTCTGAAGGTTTTCTTCCTGATATGCCTTGCACGTGAGGTGCCAAGAACCTGTCTTGCAACTGTCTCTCTTCAAGCATTCTGACTCAATGTAGGTTTAACATGTAACTCGGCCACAGGATTACTATCATTTGGTAAACTTAATCCGACAAATACAACTCGCAACTCAACTACTAATCTAACAACAATATAACTCGAAGCATCGGTTACTACGTTAATCATCTTCGGATGGTACTCAATCTTGATATTACATTCTTCAAGCAGTTCTAACACTTATGCTGTTCAAGTTTCAACCCTTCCTAAGTCTTCAAATACTTCAAGTCCTGACGATACGTACATACACACTGTGCATTTCTTACTATACAAGCTTTGTCTCTAAGTCTTCGAAGCAAATACAACTGTAACTAACTCTAAGTCTAGTGTCGGATAACTATTTTCTCGGTCTTTCAACTATCTCGCTGATCAAGTCACAATATTCTGTCTTGCATAAGCACACAACCTAACCCTACATGTAACACATCACTACAGTTCACAAGTTCCTTCTCTAGTATGGGCTGAATCAAGGTCAAAGTCCTCTTCAAGGTTTCTCTCAGTTTCTCAAGGGTTCATTGTCTCGCATCTAACCACACAACTGAACATTCTTCTGTAGCATTATTCAAAGGAGCAGCTGTCTTCAAAATACTATTTACAATTCTTTGAAAGTAACAATGCTAAACCTAAGAACTATAGATATATGTCACAGTCTTCGATTTCTCCCCACTCACGTCTTCTTCTGTCTACTTGGGATTTACTCTAATACACTCGGCTGATCTACATGTCCTAGGAAAACATCTTCATTAACTTGGAGTTCACGCTTGCTCAACTTGGCATACAACTGATTCTCAAAAAGGATCTACCACCCTAACTTCAAGGCTTGTCATGGTCTTCTTCGGTACGTGAATATACCCACGTATCATCTAAGAGGGCTACTACAAACTAATCGAGGACTTAGGAAAACATTCTGCTCAACATCTCTATCAAAGTAACTAACACACTAGTAAATCAAAATGGCATAACTCAGACTCAAGCGATCACCTCTTGCCCCGAAAGCTGTCTTCGGTACATCAACTTCTCTCATTTTCAACTGGTAATGAACGAATCTCAATTTAATCTTCAAATAGACTGAAGCACACACTAACTGACCAACAAATCACTGACACTTGAAAACGGATACTAATTATTCACTGTCACTCGTTTCAACTGTCTAAATTCGAACATATTCTCGTACGGTCACTCTTTCTTCTTCACAATTTGTACTGTCATACTCTAAGATGACGTACTAGGCTTAACGAGTCTAAGGTCTAACAAATCTCAAATTTGGTTCTTCAACATTCTCAATTCCTTCGGAAATCACAAGATATAGAGCAATCAAAACAGGAGCGAACTCGAAGATGATCTCAAAAACAAACTCTTCTTCTCTAACAGGAGACAAACCGGGAAATTCTTCCAAACACTTTTAGGAAAACACAAACTGTTCTAACATTCTGTGGTCTAATCCTCATTCAAAATCAAATCCATCACATTTGCTAGGCAAGCCTGTCAACTAACTCAATCAATCTTTGACCTCTAAGGCTGGATCAACATTCGATACGAAATCCACATTCCCACCTACCATTACAATCTCATAGTCATCCGTAAGCTTTAAGAAAACTCCCATTATCTCAAAGTCCACCCTAACTCCATGTTCTACAAGCCATTTCATACACCGACTTACATCAAAACCGAAAAAGGCAATTCCATCGCATCTACTGGAAACACGTGCCACTGAACCATCAACGGACATTTCTTGTACAACTTTCTGACCACGACTGTATCCCCGAAGGAACTAGCAACACTAACACCTACCTCTAGTACCTCACAAGGTAGATTCAACAACTTCGTATGTTCACTCAAAATACACAGATGCGTAGATCCAGAATCAATCAGAAAAACAAGCCCAATGACTGTGTCGAGGAATTACTTGCTACAACATCGACATCCTTCCGAAGCCAACTCTTAAGTCTTCACTTCTATTACCATCTCATATCTAGATCGGTCACATTGTTCTCCCTCAACAGAAACCAACTCATGTGCCTGTTGACCCAAACAAACAAACTGCACTCCAAACTCTGGTATGGTCATAATGGCCTGAACTAAAGCGACGAACTCTCTCATCGTTCACATCCTCTAAAACCTCAGATTCACGATTACCAGCTCTAGGCCCACGCCTCGCCCTCAAACTTACCAAAGACAACAATACAAGAATAAACAAAACACACAAGAAAGAATATTTAGGGTTAGCAAGAGCAAGGGTCCAAGGTGCTCAAGTATATTCCTTTACAAAAATCTTTTCACATAAGTAATAGTAGCAATGGGAACTCGACACTACGCTTTAACACAACCATCATGCTAACACATGCTTTCAAACACCGTACAAGCAAGCAAACATTAAACATACATCGCAAAACATTCACCGAGACATAACGACAACATAACACATCAAACTTACCTCACTTACCTACCCGAGGTCTCGGAAACCTCAGGCTCTGATACCAATAAATGTAACCCCCTCGTCCCGGTCTGGCCGGATGACCGGTCCGAGTGGGCTACACGGGGAAAACCGAGTGAAAACCCCTAAAGGATTCCCCCTCGGTTAGCAACCCTATTTTTTTTAAATCTTGTCTAGATGAGTAATTAATCCTATGTGGTCATACAGCGGAACAACATTCACGAGACAAACAAACGAACTCAGCCCAACATCTTACAGCCCAATTTTAAGCTTTAACTACAGGCGGTATCGATACCCTTAAGGGGTGTATCGATACCCCCTTGACTAGGTCAACTGGTCAAAGTCAACCCGTAGAGACCGTATCGATACACCCAAGGAGTGTATCGATACCCTCCCCAATGGTTGACTTTCCATGGTCAACGCTAAGATGACCGTATCGATACGCCAAAGGCCCGTATCGATACCGAACTGGACAGTAACTCCAGTGGCCAAAATGGTATCGGTACGCCCCCTCGCGTATCGAAACACGAGGCCTGAAACATGAAGGTCGTATCGATACGGGACCAACCGTATCGATACCCCTGCTACGAAATTACAGGTTTGAGCTGATTTAAGGCACAAGGAGGCCCTTAAATCCCTCTCAAACCTCAACCAACACACTAACATGTATCCTATGTCAAACCAAGAGTATAGGCATGCTTAAACTTGAAACTAATGACACATTTCAACACAAGGTGATGATTCAATCATACAAGCAACTTGGCATAAAAACATGGAACAAGGCATGCATACTTGACATTCCAACAAGGCAATTAGGCGTACATGGAACTCAAAGGCCTTAAAAGGCACAAGGAAAAATATGAGGTTTGGCCCTCTCTAACAAGGCAACCTAAACACCAATAGACATGCCAACACACACAACATCCATCATAGCATATCATGTATTACAAACCATAATCAAACCAAAACATCAATATAAAGGCATTAACAACATGTGGCCAATACAAAGGAGACTAGATACAAGCTCCTAAAACACGTAGCATTTCCCATTGCTAAACTACTACATTATTTATTAAGCCATACTTGAGCAATTACCACACGCTTGGACGCCCTTTTCTTGCTCCTTGCTAACTCCAAGCTAAAGATCTGCATTGCCGGAAAAAGGAGAGCGTAAGCATAAAGCTTAGTGAGCGGAGCTCTAAAACATAACTACGACAATGCAGGGTTCAAAGCTTTCTTTAAAAAATAAAGGTCAACGCATACAAATCATCCAACGACCTAATCCTTCTACCAACATACAAGTTCAACCACAATTCAACAATATAGGCATTTAACATGGCATTACACTTCATGGTATGCAGGAGGACATAATCCTAGAATAAAGCAAAACATAAAAGAGAATGATATAGTGAGATACAACATGAGCACACATGGTATGCACAAGCATAACCAAAACACACACGGTGGGACTACACATCACCGTTTCGACTAGTAGTTTTCCAATGGGACTACACATCAAAGTACTCTTCTACTAGTCACTACCGGTGGGACTACACATCACCGGAGTCTTATACCATTCGCTACCGGCGGGACTACACATCACCGGAGCAACGACAACCATCACGTGAGGTTCGACACCAACCATGCAACACGATATACAATCACTATCATACGACATGTACTCACTATATCATGCACAACCAATTCAAGATGTAAAAAAATCCACAATTAGGCATCACTTACTACTTGGAACCTTACCAAACACAAATGGTCTTACTCACCATTTTTGTGCACAACCTGCACCAACTTACAGACATCTCACAAGGTATAACAACGTCACCATTATTACCATCATACATCATTAACGATATAGAAATAGGCAACATGATTCTACTCAAGTATTTAAATTTCATGCTTAACAAACCATCATTTCAAGCAGTGAAAACAATGATAAAAAGGGAAATTAAAGAGGCATTTCACATCAACTTACTCTTTGAGTTTAAGTCACCTTCAAGCCCAAATCTAAACCACTTTAAAAATTACCTTTGAACCAAAACGATTCTTGAAAACATTTCCACACCCACGTGCTTGAACCAAATCTTAGAAAATCAAATTAAAACATTAACCACTCACCTCATTTCCTTAAGCAAAACAAGCAAAGCCGACTCAAGCCTCCTCACTTCCGGATTCGATCCCAAAGCTTTACCAACGCAAATCCTTGCTTCTAATCGCCTCAACACAAGTAAATTAACCTCAAATCAGTCCACAACACAACGTAGCAAACCCGGAATACAATTTAAACTTCAAACACTTATTTTTCGAACCAAGAACAACCCCCTAAAAGCCATTCCCGAGCAGCCCCTTTGCACAGTCCAAAACTTGTGATTTCAACACATTTAACACTTCCAAATGCTTCCAAAATGACCCCCAACCAATGCCCTAACATCAACCCTCAATTTCCAACACAAACCACACCCAAAACTCAACTAAAAACCCTCCTAAAAACCCACCAAAACCCAAATTCGGGAATTCATTTAAAACACTATAAAAATCATATATGTTGGACTATTTGATTCATAGACACCATATCTAACCATTATAAATCAAAAACTTTAGTAAAAACCCATAAAGCTCCATCCTTTAACATAAACTTTCAAAAACCCAAATTATAAAATACATAGTTTTAGTGAAATCTAAAGTTACCAAAATGAAGAGGAGACCAAGGCCAAGTCAAAAACACAATTACCTTTTGAAAAGCTCCAAAGATGAAGTTGGAAGAGATGAAATGGTGAAAGGGGGAGGGGGAGGGCTTCCATGTCGTTGGAAAATTGAAGAAGAAGAAGATGATGAGATTTTTGGGGTTTATTTGAATTATAAGGTAATTAAAAAATGGGTTTTATTTGATATTTACACAAATGCCATTAATGAATGGCTATTGGGCTTGGTTTAAAAATTGGGTCTAACACCTTGTTTTATTTGTAAACAAAACCCGAACCATTATTTAATTTATTTAAATTATAAAACCGAACCCGAATAATATTAAAACATTATTTTCACCCGACCCCTAAACCCGGGTGTTACAAATAGAAACGAGTTATAAGGCAAAACTATAAAGGCAGAGAAAATGTGTCACAAAGGCAGCGAAAAAACGCAACAAAATATACGAAGAAAAAATAAAAGAAATATGAATCACCGACGATCGACAACTAACATCATGACTGAAGTTGCCAATTAAAAAAAATAAAACAAGCTACTAATTTATTTAATTTTTTAAAACTAAAAGTACTTTTTTTTCTTTTATACTTTATATACACATATATATTTTATCTCAAGAAAAAAAATAGTGGATGTCTAGGATAGTTAAAAAAGGATAAATAAGAACCAAGTATGACATATACTCATGTACAGTAGTGGAGGATTATGTGACAAAATAAATTTATTTGATTGTAGATTTAGCACAAATCATTCTATTCGATTAATTTTTTTAACAATTTTTACCAATGAGAGGAGAAAGAGAAAATTTTACTTATAATAAATTTAAAACCAACAACTTAAAGGATAAAGAAATATCAAATAATTTTTAACCAAATACTTTAGAGATTATTAACATTCTATTTAGTTAGTTAAATCCGGATTCAATTTAAAAAATAATGCATTTATCGTTTTTCAAGCAGTAAAATCTTATCATAACACGTGCTATTAGCAGTGACAAAGGACATGACACTACAGCAAAATAGCTCTTTAGCGGCCTTTTTTTAACTCTATAGCGGCGTTTTTTAGCGCCGCTAAAAACTTTCCCGGTGCTTAAAAAAGCGCCGCAAAAAATGCCGCCTAAAGCAGTGTCGCAATAGTTCGCGGCGTTTTTAGATACAAAATGCCGCAAAAAGTCAAGATCTATAGCGGCGTTTGTATTTACAAACGCCGCAAATAAGTGTTCTTTAGTGGCGTTTATTTTTGCAAACGCCGCAAAAAATCAAGTTTTGTAGCGGCATTTTAAACACAAACGCCGCGAATAACTGTTCTTTAGTGGCGTTTTTTATTGCAAACGCCGCGAAAGCCTGACTTTTAGTGGCGTTTTGTTTTTCAAACGCCGCTAAGCTTAATTGTAGGGAAAATAAAATAATAATTAATTTTTCCCAATTTCTTTTTCGTCAAAAAATGTAAATTACATATTCAAAATATTTGTTAAATAAAATATTTATTTCATACCAAAAATATATTGTTACAATTAACTTAAAATATCGGTTAAAGAAAATATTTATTTCATTACAAAAAGTACATTTTGTCACAATTTAATCCCTCTACATATTTCGTTCCTATGCCTCTCTTTCCCGATCCACTAGCTCTTGGTCAACACTACTACCAACCACCATCTCGAATCCCTATACCAAAAAAAATTAGATATGAGAAGTTAATAGCAGTTTCAGATGGTTAAAACAATTAATATGCTTTCTACCACCGGGAACAAGCTTTAGATTCTTGATCATGTTTCTTGAAACAAACATGGTGACAATTATATACTTCAGATTCTTGGTTGGCAATTGAGACAATGATATACATTTCAAAGGAAACAATGAGTACAAGAACTGTAAATAGACAATCCAAATCCAACTTAATCATTTGAGATTATTAACCAATTTAAAGGAAACAATAATGTGCCTTTTTTTCAAAGAAGAAATGCATGGTGACAATGATATACATTTCATGTTTCCACAAAGTTATAAAGGGAAAATATTAGAAAATATAATTACCGCACTAGCTCTTCCACTTTCAAACCACTGCCTGCCTGTGAGCTTCTTCTCTTTGGGTGCCATGAAAGCAGACTCGGACATTAACCTGAAAATTGAAGTATATAAAATTAGTTATGACATAACAAACCAAGAAAACTCTCCATGAGCTTAACCAAAAGAGAGAAAATTAGCACGGAATTATTTCTTGATCCAGGCTATGTTGTTGCCTCTATTAGCATTTTAACAAGTATCATACACCTAATGGCTCAAAGTAAGTGCAGTTATGAGGCATTATCCTCCACATTTAAGGGAGGTTGAATTGCCTCTATTAGCATTTTAACAAGTAATAGTTAAATAATATAAAATATTCTCAGAAAGAATTTCTTTCAATTCATTCAAAGAATGGAACTGCAATGTTTATTACAGAATGGAGGTTGAAGCTATCATGTTATTTTAATCTACTTGTACGGGCTACTGAAGGTAATCAGCTATACATTAATGGACTTGTGCTCGAAATAATTTCATACAAAACAAAGTCAAACGTTATCTTTTGCTGCAATTAATATAGATCAGTTCTTCATACGGTCGGATTAATCCAGGCAATACCATTAAGATAGAAAAAAATACTTGCTGGAAACTATCTATTCTCAAGATTGTAGGAGACGTCCTTTTGCATGGTTAGTGCATCTTACCTCTGTGTGGAACTCTTTTTTCCCCTGGTGAGAATCAGAAGCAAGCACCTTTACAGTAGCTATGCCACCGGTAGGCATCGTAGCTTTATAGACCAGACCAAACGATCCTTCTCCTAAAATTGTTGTAAAATTTTGTGTATATTTCTGTACATCCCTGAAAAGCAAAATGAATAAGTTAAACATAATTTCACAAACAAACATTGAACAATAATCATTTATCTTAAAATATGAGCAGTAAACTGAAATTCATGTATTTCTTATCATTATAAGAAATGTGAAATTAGTAAGTCTCTAAGCATGAATTGGCTTTGATATTCTACACAAGTATAATGTGTATGCTCAAATTAGAAATGAGCTTACTTATAGGAATATTTAGGCAAGCCAGAAGCAGAAGCAGAAGCAACCCGATCTTTACTACGAGGACTCCGCCAAGATTTCGGAGAACTTTTCTGATGATATTCTTTTACCTCAACAGCTACAGAATTCGAGAGAGATGCATTGATGTCGGTGCTTGTACCAAAGCCATTCGTTCTTATTGGAAGAACCGTAACACTACGTTCATTTGAACGTCTCAGTTTTACATACTTTCTGTACCACCTTAGTCCGAAAAACACCAATGAAGCTATCAAGATACCAAGGGCCAAGCCAACGGAGATGCCAATGACAACTAAGTCAGCTTTATGAACCATGCTTTGGTCTCTTTAAGTATCCAGGCGATGATAACATCTTGCAATGCACAAATTCAGCAGGGTCACTGTCATAAGATGAATAAATCACCATATCCATTTCAAATTAGAAAGCCTTGATACCCTAATTGTATCTTGAAGGCAGGCAAAGAGGAAGCTGTAGCAAATAAAATCTAAAGACAATAATGAACTAAAAATTGTACCATTTAGACAAGTAAAACCTTAATTAACAAAACAAATTACTTAAATAGAGCAAGCACTATGAGATTTAACACAATTTAATGTGATAAATGCATATACTAGGATTTCGCGAAGAAAACCCCTTACAGTTAAAGAAGTTTGATGTTCACCATTCGGATGTTTTCTATACCTTCACTCAAGTTCACTGTTTCCAACAGAAAAAATAACAAAATTCATCATGCAATCATTCGATCATAGTAACTAAATATTTAACGAGCAACTAAACAGAAAAATGTAATCACCAGATATTCTCCAACTCTGGTCACCTAAAATGCTACATTCGATCACTAAAAATACACCATTAATCACCAAGAAGAGAATCATTTTAACGAAAAGATACACTTTTCAATATTTAAAAAAACTAACCTTGTGTTTGGAGTTCCGGCAGCGGGAGCGAATCGTTGGCGTGAATTGTTTACAGAAGAGAGAGGGAAAGATTCTAGTAGCGTCGCCGGCTATGAGAAGGTTTTTCTACTTACTTTGGGTCACCGTTGAAGAGGCCGAGTCGTTTCCACTACTACCGACAGCGAAGGATGGGACGACGAGTTGACGATGAGGCCTGAATGGTGAATGAAAAACATAGAGATGCATTAGGGATTTCACGATATCTGATTTAGGAGTGGTGAAAATATGAGATTGAGTTATCCTCTATTAAAACCTAGAGTTTACCTATTACGGGGTTTTCAAAACAAAAGGCCACTAACATGACGCCTATCGCGGCGTTTATCTTTTTAAACGCCAGTAAAACGATATTTATTGCAGCGTTTTTTACTAAAACGCCACTATATGTATTCTTTTAGCGGCGTTTGTCTTACAAACGCCACAAATTGTGTTCTTTAGTGGCGTCTAAATTGAAAACGCCGCGATATGTAAAATTTTAGTGGCGTTTACTCCAAAAACGCCGCTAAATATCGTGTCACTCAAGCCCACAAAATTTTAGAAAATTAAATTTTAATCTTTTAAAATTTTCAAAAAAATAATTTGTTCCTTCAAATTTTTTAAAAATTTATGTTAACTTTTAAACATTTTTGATTAAATCTTAAGATTAAAATTTCATTGAAAAAATAAATGATTAAAATTGACCGATTAAAGTAAAAATACTAAATCTACAAACCATGGATAGTACAGGCAATAATCATATAATTTAACAACAACAAAAATGTGGATAAAGATATGGGCCATAACTGAACTATATCTGTGAGTGTAAGAGGCCCGGTCTCATAAAGAGAGAAAGGGGTAAAAGAATCATATCACTTATCCCAGACTGTCGCTTCTATATATACCTTCATCTACAAAATCTAGGGTATAAAAAGCCCCAAATCGTCTCCGCCAAAAGAAAAATTATTTTCCCCTTTCACCATAATTGAACGTTGAACTCCTGAAAATTCTTCAAAGCTCCAACATTTCCAGACATCCGCAATCCCTTTGACTCCTGATTTTGTAATTCCTTCCTCCGAAATTCATATCTCTGAATTGACTTTTATCAAATTTTTCTTTAAATTTCTCGATATCGAGATTCAAGATTTACAATTTGTTTTTTTTAATGCGCAGATCGGGTGAATAATGGCGACGTTTGAGCTTTACCGGAGGTCAACAATCGGGATGTGTTTGACGGAGACTTTAGATGAGATGGTTTCAAGCAGTACTCTAAGCCCTGAGCTCGCTATTCAGGTTCTCGTCCAGTTCGATAAGGTACTGTTACAAACTTGTTCCGATTTTCTCTTATTTTTGGTGGATGGTTTATTCATTTGTTTTGTTTACATTTTTTGTTAGTCTATGACTGAAGCCCTGGAAAGTCAAGTGAAGAGCAAGGTTTCCATTAAGGTACATTCTTTCTACTTAAGTAGAAAATGGAGATCTCTGTGTTTTATTTATGCGGTGATCCGATGTTTCTATGAACAACTGTGGTGAAATGTTTTGTTTTAGATCTATTAGAACATGTTTAATCCGATAGTTTAATATGCCCCCTTAACCTTCCCATCCCTGAAGAAAGATAATTTTCACCATTCATGAATGATGAAACATCCCTGCATTTTATTTTACAAGTATTTGCAGGGATCAAAATCTTGCTAGGGTCTTAAATGTAATGTGACCAGAGTTGCATATTCCTTATTGTGGTAGTAATTAGTTATTGTTTATCTTCAGTATGTGTGTTTTGCACTTATCTGATGGTAGTACTAGCAAGCAAAACACATTATTGCCTTTTCTTTTTCTTTTTTGGTATCCTCGCTTGTATGACATGTATTTCATCATGTCAGATACATTTTTGACACTTGGACACTCCCTTGACCGCAATGTCCGTGCTTGATAGGCCTATTAATATTATTTCCAAAATGCTTTCTAGGTTCGGTATTGATGATTCGAAGTACAGGGTGATCACATCTTAATTATATATTCAAAGCTTCAACTATGCCAAAAAAATTGGGTTATTTTAGTATATGCTAGAGAAACATTTTCAGGGGACCTGAAATCATAGACCCGTGGAAAGCTTACTTTTTTGGTAAAGTTATTTTTCTATCGGACATAATAATGTATTTTTTGTTTTGTTACATATTTCCTTGCTTTCCGAAAACAGTCAACTTATAGTTGGTAATGTGGACCCTCTGATTGCTCATCAGTATGTTATCTAATTTGTGTTTCTTTTCTTATGTAGCTAAACTTTTAGCTTTCTTCTAGTAGGTTGCTTCAATTTTCTTTTCTTTTAAGTACCCATGTTTGAAATGTATCCATATATTTAAGGATATGCTCCTCAAAGGACTCCAACTACTTGGAAACTTAAAAAAAAATTTGAGCTTGTTCACGTTTGAGATGTACCTGTATCTGTATTTCACACTCGAGTCTGAGTAATATAGGGTTGTTGCTACTTGTTTTGACCATTCACCATTTATAAATATGTTATTTGAGGGCTTTTGTTTTCTTTGGTGACGAGCATTTTAATCAACATAAGATCTAGCATTGCCATGCAAAAGCCTGTGCTGTTATTTGCATTTGAATGCTGATCTTGTCTTGTATGTTTATGCTACAGGGGCATCTGCACACCTATAGATTCTGCGACAATGTTTGGACCTTCATCTTACAGGATGCTTTGTTTAAGAACGAGGATTCTCAGGAAAATGTTGGTCGAGTCAAAATAGTAGCATGCGACTCAAAGCTGCTCTCACAATGAAATGTCAAATCAGTGTTGGTCTGATGATGATGGTGTAAGGGAATGGTTGACTGAAGATTGGACTGCATATATATTACATATATATATATTAATTGTAAGCCATCAACCTTTATGGATGATTTTTTCTTTGTTCTTCATTCTATTTTTCTTTCTTATGGAGGTGAAGAATTTTAGAACAAAAAGATGAAACCTATTTATTTATGACAAGAATGGTTTATATCTATGTTTATTCGAACTCAGTATAGATCTTTGAAGGGTCATACCTTCGTACCCATGTTCGAGTATGACACGAGTCCTTTTGATTTGATATCAAAGTTTTGATACCATTACTGAAGTTGTGCATGTGTTGGCTTGTGAATTACGCTATTTTTTGTGGTCTAATATTAAAACAGGGGTGTCAATTCCTTTGAGGTTGGATGCCTTAACAAATTCCGAGCATATCTAGGTTTTACAAGTAATGTAATTTTGGAAACACGAATGAAGAGTCTACTTAGGATATTTTGCTAAGAAAATCTTACGACAACTTAAATTGAAAATGTCACTCTCTAAAAGCTGTGAAATCGCAGAGGGCGAGTCTTCATAAATGATTAAACCCGTGCGGTGGGGGCTTTGATATTTTGCTAAAGCATTTGCAACTTGCAACAATGTTTCCTTGTCTTGGCGTCCCAAGATTTCTTCCTTAGTTTCTCAATGGCTCTGACCAAAGGGATTGAACAGTGACAAATAAGAATCCCTGTTCCGGAGAAAATTGCCCAAAGAACGTTGACGACACCAACTTGTTTCTGAAATCCCAACATCCAGGAACCTATATGGTCTCGGAAAGCACCCCTAATCAAGTTGAAGAATTTTATTTTATCATTTTAATTTTATTTGAATTTTTTTTATCGAATAAATGTATGGATAGATATTATTATGTAATTACACTAATATATTAAAAAATATTGTTACTTTAATTCTAGTTGATGAGTAGTCCAAAATGCTACAATATCAAAATATTAAACTTTAACAAAATAATTTGTGAACTTGTAGTTGAATTATTTTCCATGGCTGTGACCTTTGACTCCCTGGTATTGGATTACTCGACTGCAATGTCAAAATACAAAACTTTAACAATGTAGAAATAATCTTATTTTTTTGTTTAATTTTCCAATATAATTGTGGACTCAACTTGAATCTAAAGATAATTATCTCCAACATGAGATAACCCGAACTCATCCCTCAACACAGTTATGAATCTCACTTGGAGGTGCTTCAAAAAGCTGCAGAACCAAATCTCCATCCTGATCCGGCTTGCGAATATATCGGCAACTTGATTTGCTTACGACGAACATGTTGTATCACTATTTATCATTTTTTTAATAAATTAATGTCATCTAATAAGATAGTAATGATGGGCTAATTTTGATGATATAACAGTATAGCTGACGTTAATTTTTTTATTGTAATTTTAAAATAATTAATTTATTCTGAAACCCTCCTTTTATATAATGATCAAAGGATGAAATTGATGTAATTCAAAAGTTCATGGCTAAATTAATAAAATTAAAAACAAGAGACAACATTATTGATTTTAAAAAATTAAAAAGACTAAATTGATGAAACTAAAAAAATGAAAAATTATTGACTTAACACTATTACAAGATAAAATTACCCTTTAAATCAAATTTTCAATTAAAATATTTAAATAAGTACTCCAAATCTCCCCTAATTATATTGATATTTTATAGGCAAAATAATACCCAACCCATAACTCCAATCGAGATTACAAAACATTCCACGAAGAAAGAAAGAAACCCTTACCAAACAATAATATACCTAATCTAAATAATTGTAATTTTTTCAACTGGAACAAAATTTAAATAATCGAAATTAGAATTAACGTTGATTGAAAAAAAATAAAATCTTGATTAATTTAAAATTTCAGAAATAAATTGATTTTCAGGTCAAACTAAATTTTACACACTCATAATGATGAGTAGTTTGGATAAAAATTAAATACAGTAATTTAAATGTTTTTTTTTAAATAAAGATAAGGAGAAAATTTATAAAAAAAAAAACTAAAAAATTAACTATTAAAGATAAGGAGAAAATTTATAAAAAAAAACTAAAAAATTAACTATTAAAGATAAGGAGAAAATTTATAAAAAATCTAAAAATTACATATTGAAAATTTTCTTTTTAAATGAAATAAAAAACTTTCAATGGCTTATCAAACACAATACTAATAAACTTGAAAAGAATTTATTAATTTTGTTGTAAACTATAATAAATAAATTGAAATAAAGAAGATGGGATGGGAAGAAAAAAAGCTAGACTGAAAAATAAAAAGAGTAAAATAGAAGGGCCGGAAAGCAAAAACCTAGTTACAAAAATGACCCCTGTATAACAATGTAGTGTCAAAGCACTATGTGTGTGTCAGTTACTCGCTTTTTCTCCCCTCACTAAAGCTTTTATATATTTATATTCCAATCCTTTTACTATTTTTTCCTTTCAGTTTACACCTCAGAGACCCTAAAATTCCCCCTTTTCTCTGATCCCTTGGCCTTCAGTTTCTTCTTAAACAAACACACCAAGTAAAGTCACCCCCCAAACCAAAACACCCATAGCCTCCGTCCCGCTTATATTTTTCCGCTCCTTTTTTCTCGCTTTTGGGGGTTTTTCTCTTTCTGTTTCATCGTTACCTCCGAAAATCTCTCTCAAGTTTTATTGAATTTCATGCTCTATAATTTGAATGTCTAAGCATCCATCGCTCTTCTCCGTCTCCTTTCTCAGGTCCCCTCTCTCGCTCTTTTGGACTATTAGTGTTTCTTTAATATATCATGTAATCTAATATCTGATCTGCTTTGAATTCTTTCGATTCTTTAACAATATTTGATTTTCGTAGTTTAGGTTATGATTTTGTTCTTTCTTTTTATTTATTTATTTTGCTGTTTCTTTGTAGCTATTGAAAGTAGAGAAGTAGGGGTGAGATGGCGAATCTTCGCCAGCTTTTGTTCAGTCCTTCTATCAAACTCGACTCCGAGCCCGTAAGTCATTGTTATCGTTATTTTTTTAAGCTTTTCCTGGAAAAATGCTATCAGGTTAGGGTTTATCAGTGTAGTACTGTTTAGTCGAGCCCATTAGGGTTTTCAATTATTACTCTATTGTCGTAGTAATTAGTATTTTAATAATGTGTTTGTTTCTTCATGCTTCCTCTGTTAAGTTTTGGTTGTTATATTGGACTGTTTGGCAGCTTCACCGACTCTACTGATTTCTTCTCCGCTATTGTACAGACCTGAGAATGTTAGACACCAACATGATTATATGAAAAAAACCACTCCTCCTTGAGTGCTTCAATCTTTTTAGTATGAATTATAAACGTATCAAAATTGATAAAAAAAATAAGGTACTATAAACATGATTACGTCATGGAGAAATACAGGAGCATGACGTGGTCACAAATATTTTATCTAACAATCAGGGCATATAGTTTGGTATCAGTACAATATTGGTTGACAGGATGATGTGCGCTTACACATGAAGATCATTCGTATTGAGTAAGAATATGAGGATTTAAAATTAACCTAAATGAGTTTTTTTTCTTTCAATATGATGCTGGATTAGGAAATTTTTTCATGTAGTTTATTGAGGACAGTCTTCTTATTATGTTCTCACACTATATATATTTTCTTTTTGGGAAAAAAATGTTATGTTAGTAAATTGTGCGTTTTGTGTTATTTTGCGCTTGGTATGAAGTTGTCTTCTTGATTATAAGCTTCCATTCTAGTTCTTAGTATTGTTTTTGTCAATATATGTATGGATTTTTTTGTTAAACATTTTGTATTCTCCCATTCAATGCTTTCTAAACCATTTTTCTAGAGTTTTTAGACAGTTCAAATTTATCCATGCTAGTTCTTTGCCAACCTTTTATTCCTATAATATTTTATTCTTGCGTGGTTTAGTGTTGGGCTTGTAATTGAAGGTCATTTGTTCTGGAATCTTTTTGTTCTACTAATGATCTTTTAGTATTATATATATTGTATGCTATCAAAATGGATATGATATATAATACATTTACATGTTTGTATGTATATATGTATTCTCTATTTAGAGATATTAATAGCTTTTATAAGGTTTCTCAATCTATTTTCAGTTAGGTGTTTGCTTGTTATGCATTCTGGGGGTTTGAAAAGTGCTGCTTATCTCCTTGATAGCATATATTTTCTGTTGCTACATTAGCGTTAGAAGATTTATATAATTTCTTTATCATTTTCTGTGTGAAATTTGACTATGTTTCATAAGAAGGCAATTAGGCAACAAATATTCCAATGTTAATAGTCTTGTAAATATAATTATGATCCACCAGTTAGCCAAATACTTGGAAAACTTTTTTACATTAAATAAAAGGTATTTTTTGAGTACCCAACTCCATTGCATTAAATATTTCCATCAGCTTTCTTCACATCATAAATCTTCAATGTCTCTTTAATTTTATACTTTACAGTAAGTTTAAGTTATTTTTTTATATAAAGAGGGGCCTCATTACCCCCCCCCCCCTCTTAACAGACATTAAACTGAGGTTCGCTGTCGGACAGCGGAAGGAGGAAAAGAGCGCCCAAAACTTACTATATTACTCAAAATTTGGTTTGACTCCACTGTCCCTTTGGGAATAATGAGCCAACACAATTTATGCACATCATTTGGGGAATATATGTATGTATGGCAATTTATATGATGATTGCAGCTAAACTTGCTTAAATGGAATTTATACTGGTTTCAAAGAGCTTGTCGAATGGCTTTCAAAGCTTTGTTCTATGCTCCTCGTTTTTTGTTTAAAATATATGTACTTTCTGGAAATTAACTTTTATATGTACTGTCACCTGCAGCCTCCTCCAATTAAAGCATTTATTGATAAAGTGATCCAGAGTCCATTACAGGATATAGCAATACCTCTTTCAGGCTTTCGATGGGAGTACAGTAAGGTGATTTTTTTTATATATATTTTTAATCTTGTTTATCCTTTATTTTATTTTAAGTTCCTCACTTGCTTGTTGCTTTCAACTCAGGGGAATTTTCATCATTGGAGGCCACTGTTTCTTCATTTTGATACATATTTCAAGACTTACTTGTCTTGTAGGAATGATCTTCTACTATCAGATAAAATTCTAGAAGATGATAGTCCATTTCCCAAACATACTGTTCTTCAAATATTACGCGTAATGCAAACAATCTTGGAGAATTGCCACAACAAGAGTTCATTTGATGGCTTGGAGGTTTGTTGAGATGGAGTCAGAAATTGTTCTTTTAACTACAGTGACTTGCAAACTTGTAAATGTATAGGATGCTCTATCTATGTCATCCAATGTTTTATCTAATACAACTCTGTCATTCTGCTTTCAGCATTTCAAGCTTCTACTTTCATCCACTGATCCCGAAGTTCTTATAGCTGCACTGGAGACTCTTTCTGCTCTGGTTAAAATAAATCCATCTAAGGTCCATGGTAATGGTAAGTTGATTGGATGTGGCTCAGTAAACAGCTATCTTCTGTCTCTTGCTCAGGGGTGGGGGAGCAAGGAGGAGGGATTGGGCCTGTACTCCTGTTTATTAGCAAATGAGATATCACAGGAGGAAGGGCTTAGCTTGTTTCCATCTGACATGGAAAATGGTCGCGATAAGTCTCAACATCGGATCAGGTCTAGCCTTTATTTTGAATTGCATGGGCTCAATTCTCAAAGCACCGAAGAAAACATTGGCAATTCAAGTTCTACTAGAGTCGTACACATTCCAGATCTGCACTTGCAGAAGGAGGATGATCTGTTGATAATGAAGCAGTGTATTGAGCATTATAATGTACCACCTGAGCTCCGGTTTTCGTTGCTAACAAGAATTAGATATGTGCATGCCTTTCGGTCTCCCAAAATATGCAGGCTGTACTGCAGGATTTGCCTTCTTGCATTTATTGTGCTTGTCAAGTCTAATGATGCTAATGATGAGCTGACTTCATTTTTTTCAAATGAACCGGAGTATACAAATGAATTAATCAGGATAGTGCGGTCAGAAGAAACTATTCCGGGAAATATTAGAACTCTTGCGATGCTTGCATTGGGTGCTCAGTTAGCTGCATATTCAGCATCTCATGACCGAGCACGGATTTTGAGTGGATCGAGTATTAGTTTTACTGCAGGGAATCGGATGATCCTCCTGAATGTGCTCCAGAAGGCAGTTTTGTCACTCAAAGGTTCCAGTGATCCATCATCTTTTTCTTTTATTGAGGCTCTTCTTCAGTTCTATCTGCTTCATATCACGTCGTCCTCTGCATCAGGGAGTAATATTAGAGGGTCAGGAATGGTTCCAACCTTTTTACCTTTCTTGGAGGATTCTGACCCGAATCATATGCATCTTGTCTATTTGGCTGTAAAAGCTCTACAGAAGCTAATGGATTACAGTAGTTCAGCTGTAACATTGCTTAGAGAACTGGGTGGAGTGGAGCTTTTAGCTCGGAGGCTACAGATAGAAGTGCATAGAGCTATTGGTATCTCCGGTGGAAATGATAATTCAATGGTCTATGGTGAATGTTCTGGATACAGTGATGATCAGTTGTATTCCCAAAAGAGGCTTATCAAGGTACTTCTGAAGGCTCTTGGTTCTGCTACATATGCACCTGCAAACTCCACTAGACCGCAGAATCCTAATGAAAGTTCACTTCCTGGTACGTTGTCGCTCATTTTCGGGAATGCAGATAAATTTGGAGGGGATACTTACCACTCAGCTGTGACTGTTATGAGTGAAATTATCCATAAAGATCCCACATGTCTTCCTCAACTGCTTGATTTGGGTCTTCCGGATGCCTTTTTGTCTTCAGTGTTATCTGGTATACTTCCATCTTCAAAGGCTATAACATGTGTCCCAAATGGCATTGGTGCCATATGTCTTAATGCCAAAGGCTTGGAGGCTGTGAAAGAAACTTCCGCATTGCGATTCCTTGTTGACATCTTTACTAGCAAGAAGTATGTGCTGGTGATGAATGAAGCAATTGTTCCTTTGGCTAATGCAGTTGAAGAGCTTCTGCGCCATGTATCTTCATTGAGAAGCAGTGGTGTTGATATAATCATTGAAATTGTAAATAAAATTGGTTCCTTTGGGGGCAGTAGTAGTTTCTCCAGGTCATCATCTCTGGAAAAAGTTAATGAGAGCACTGCAATGGAAACTGATTCCGAAGACAAAGCAAATGAAGAGCACCGTTCTGTGGTGGATTTTGTAACTGAAGGAATCAATGATGAGCAATTTCTTCAATTGTGCGTTTTGCATCTGATGGTTTTGCTTCATGGAACTACAGAGAATTCTGAAACATGCCGCCTGTTTGTGGAGAAATCAGGAATTGACTCTCTACTTAAGCTTCTTTTGAGGCCTAGTATTGTAAAATCATCAGAGGGCATGTCTATTGCTTTATATAGCACCATGGTTTTTAAAGGGTTTACTCAGCATCACTCTGCTCCTCTAGCTCGCGCCTTCTGTTCTTCTCTTAGGGAACATTTGAAGAATGCTTTGAGTGGATTTGGTTCAGCTTCAGGGTCCTTTTTACTTGATCCCAAGGTGATGCCTGAAGATCGAGTCTTTTCTCCCCTTTTCCTCGTTGAGTTCCTTCTATTTCTTGCTGCTTCCAAAGATAATCGTTGGGTTAGTGCTTTGCTTGCTGAACTTGGAACTGGCAGCAAAGATATTCTGGAAGACCTTGGTTGTGTTCATCGTGAAATTTTATGGCAGATCGCTCTCCTTGAAGATGCCAAGCTTGAACCGGACGATGATGGTGCTAGTGCTAGTTCTGCTGAGCCTGATTCACAGCAACGGGAATCTATTGCAACTGATGCTGAAGAGCAAAGGTTGAACTCCTTTAGACGGTTCCTTGATCCATTATCAAGGAGGACACCAGGATGGAATATTGAATCCATGTTCTCTGACCTCATAAACCTTTATCATGACCTCCGAGCTGGTGGCTTCCATCAGAGAATGGGTATTTATGGTTCAAACATGCGGTTTGGAGCCAATCACTCTACTACATCGAGTGCTTCTGGGACTGCCAACAAAAAGGAACATGACAAGCAGAGATCTTATCACACCTCTTGCTGTGATATGATGAGGTCCCTTTCTTTCCACATCACCCATTTATTTCAAGAGTTGGGAAAAGTGATGTTACTTCCTTCTCATCGTCGGGATGATACTGTTAATGCATCCCCTGCATCAAAATCTGTTTCCTCTACTTTTGCCACTATTGCATTGGGTCACATGAACTCTGGAGGCCATGCAAGTTCTTCAGGTTCAGAAGCATCCATATCAACAAAGTGTCGCTACTTTGGTAAGGTTATCGATTTCATTGATGGTGTTCTCCAGGACAGGCCCGATTCTTGTAATGCTATTATATTAAACTGCTTATATGGATGTGGAGTTATTCAATCAGTTTTGACGACTTTCGAAGCTACCAGCCAATATCTATTTGAAGTTAATAGGGCACCTGCATCTCCAATGGATATGGATGATGGTAATGTAAAGCAGGATGAAAAGGAAGATGGAGATCATGCATGGATTTATGGTGCATTAGCTAGCTGTGGCAAACTTATGTCTCACCTGGTGGCATCTTCTTTTATTTTGTCACCATTCACCAAACACCTGCTTGTGCAACCACTTGGAAGTGGAGATGTTCCTTTCCCAAGGGATGCTGAAACTTTTGTAAAGGTGCTTCAATCTATGGTGCTCAAGGCTGTGCTTCCTGTATGGACGCATCCACAGTTTACTGATTGCAGTTATGATTTCAGCACTACAGTTATTTCTATCATTAGGCACATTTACTCTGGTGTTGAAGTGAAAGATGTTCCCAACAGCAGTAGTGCTCGTATCACGGGGCCCCCTCCTAATGAAACCACCATAGCAACAATTGTAGAAATGGGATTCTCCAGGTCTAGGGCAGAAGAAGCTCTGAGGCAAGTTGGATCTAATAGTGTGGAGTTGGCAATGGAATGGTTATTCTCACATCCGGAGGAAACCCAAGAGGAGGATGAACTTGCTCGTGCACTTGCCATGTCTCTTGGGAACTCTGAAACTGACACAAATGCAGATGTTACAAATGACAGTAGCCAGGAACTTGAAGAAGAGATGGTCAGACTTCCTCCTGTTGAGGAATTGTTGTCAACATGTACAAAGCTGCTTCAGATGAAGGAACCTCTAGCTTTCCCAGTTAGAGATCTCCTTGTATTAATATGCTCCCAAAATGATGGTCAATATAGGTCCAGTGTCATTTCCTTCATTCTTGACCAATTGAGAGATTCTACTTCTGAAAACAGAAACGATTCTCTGCTCTCTGCCCTTTTCCATGTTCTTGCTCTAATTCTTTATGAGGATGTGGGGTCACGGGAAATTGCCTCAAAGGCTGGATTGGTAAAACTTGCGACCGATTTACTTTCTGAGTGGGACTCTGGTTCAGTAGACAAGGAGAAGCGTCAAGCTCCAAAGTGGGTAACAACTGCTTTCCTTGCTCTTGATAGACTACTTCAGGTGGATCAAAAATTGAATACTGAAATTGTTGAGCAGTTGAAAAGGGACAATGTTAGCAATCAGCAGACATCTGTCAGTATTGATGAAGATAAGAAAAATAAGTTGCATTCTTCATTAGCATCTGCAAGACATATTGATCTTCACGAGCAGAAGAGACTAATAGAGATTGCTTGTAGTTGTATAAAAAACCAGTTTCCATCTGAAACAATGCATGCTGTCTTACTGCTATGTGCTACTCTTACTAGAACCCATCCTATTGCTGTTTATTTTCTTGATGGTGGGGGTGTAAGTTCACTTCTTTCATTGCCAACAAGTAGTCTTTTTCCTGGGTTTGATAATGTAGCTGCTACCATTATTCACCATGTCCTTGAAGATCCTCAAACCTTGCAGCAGGCAATGGAAGCTGAGATAAAGCACAGTCTTTCGGCAATGGCTAACAGGCATTCTAATGGAAGAGTCAGTCCACGAAATTTCCTTGTCAACCTAAGTTCTGTCATTTCACGTGACCCAGTTATCTTTATGCAGTCTGTTAAGTCTGTCTGTCAAGTTGAGATGGTTGGTGAGAGACCCTATATTGTTTTGATCAAAGACCGTGACAAAGACAAATTCAAGGACAAAGAAAAAGAGAAGGAGAAAGCATCGGACAAAGATAAAACACAACAAAGTGATGGAAAGGGTAATTTGTGCAATGTGAATTCATCCTGTCCTGGGAATGGGCATGGGAAGTTTAATGATTTGAATTCTAAGTCAGTTAAAATGCATAGAAAATCTCCACAAAGCTTTGTAAGTGTGATTGAGCTTCTTTTGGATTCAGTTAGTGCATTTGTACCTCCCTTGGCAGATGATGTCAGAACAGAGGTGCCTGTTAATGCACCGTCTTCAACTG
Source organism: Hibiscus tridactylites (assembly GCA_958450335.1). Classification (NCBI taxonomy): domain Eukaryota; kingdom Viridiplantae; phylum Streptophyta; class Magnoliopsida; order Malvales; family Malvaceae; genus Hibiscus; species Hibiscus tridactylites. Next base: position 17,023,945 of record OY288277.1, read on the forward strand.
ATATGGAAATTGATGTTTCTGCTAGCAAGAGTAAGGGAAAAGCCATTGTAACTGTGTCCGAGGAGAATGAAGCTTCTGGTCAAGATGCTTCTTCATCACTTGCAAAGATGGTCTTCATCTTGAAACTTTTGTCTGAGATTCTGTTAATGTACGCTTCATCTGTTCAGGTGCTGCTCCGGAGAGATGGTGAAATTAGTAGCTGCAGGGTCCCTCATCAGAGGAGCTTGGCTGGTTTATCCGCTAGTGGAATATTTCACCACTTCCTTCACAATTTTATTTTGTGTTCTCGGAGTTCAAAGAAGGAAAGGAAAATTGATGGTGACTGGAGGCATAAACTGGCAATCAGGGCCAGTCAATTTCTGGTTGCATCTTGTGTGCGTTCTGCAGAGGCCAGGAAGAGAGTATTTGCTGAGATTAATTGTATTTTCAACGACTTTGTTTATTCTTGTGAAGGTTTCAAATCTCCAAGTAGTGATATGCAATCTTTTGTTGATCTGTTGAATGATATACTAGTTGCTCGTACACCAACTGGTTCATGCATCTCAGCAGAAGCTTCTGCCACTTTTATAGATGTTGGTTTGGCTGCATCATTAACACGCATGCTTGAAGTGTTGGATTTGGATCATGATGAGTCACCTAAAGTCGTAACGGGGCTCATCAAAGCTTTGGAACTTGTAACCAAGGAGTATGTTCATTCTGTTGACTCTTCTGCTATCAAAGGTGAGAATTCTGTCAAACCTGCGGATCACAATCAGTCTGGGAGAGCAGATAATATTGCTGCTGCATCACAGTCCATGGAAATTACATCTCAGTCCAATCGTGATGCTGCTGCAGCTGACCATGTTGAATCATTCAATACTGTACCAAATTATGGAGGGTCTGAAGCTGTTACGGATGATATGGAACATGACCAGGATCTTGATGGAAGTTATGCTCCTGCTACTGAAGATGATTATATGCAAGAAACTTCTGAGGATGGAAGGGGTCTTGGAAATGGTGTAGACAATCTGGGGATTCATTTCGAAATCCAGCCCCATGAGCAAGAAAATCTTGATGATGACGAGGATGAGGAAATGTCAGGAGATGAGGGGGATGAAGTGGACGAAGATGACGATGATGAAGATGAGGACCATAATGATTTGGAGGAAGATGATGTACATCACCTGTCTCATCCTGACACAGATCAAGATGATCATGAGATTGATGATGACGATGATGAGTTTGATGATGAAATATTGGATGACGATGATGAGGATGACGGTGATGATGAGGGTGGAGTTATTCTAAGGTTAGAAGAGGGTATCAATGGAATGGATGTGTTTGACCATATTGAGGTGCTTGGCAGAGACCACAGTTTTACCAATGAAACTCTTCATGTAATGCCAGTTGAAGTTTTTGGTTCTAGACGTCATGAACGTACTACATCTATTTACAGTCCTTTGGGGCGCAGTGGTGGGAATTCGGGCTCTGCAACACATCCTCTTTTAGTGGGACCTTCATCACTGCACTCAGCTTCTACAAGGCAGTCAGGTTTTTATTTTCTGTATTTTGATATGTATTTTTTGTAATTTACAATTTAATGCTTATTAATTTAGTAGTTCTACATGGATCTCTATTTTTAACAACCCTCCACCCCTCTCTATTTTGGTGTTCTCCAGGAAATTCCCGTGATATGATTCTTTCAAACAGAAACTCGGGCAGCACCTCATCACGGTTGGACACTATTTTCAGGTCTTTAAGGAATGGGCGTCACAGCCATCGTTTGAACTTGTGGGTTGATGAAAGCCAGCAAGGCAGTGGGTCAAGTGCGGTTACTGTACCACAAGCCCTTGAAGAGCTGCTTGTTTCCCAACTCAGACGACCTGTCCCTGATAAATCTTCTGATCACAACGTATCAACAATGGAACCTCAAACCCATGGCGAAGGTAGTCAGTTACAGGGATTAGGGCCTGGTGAAAGACTTGAGATTCCAGTAGTAAACAATGAAAATAGTGAAAATGCTAATGTGCCTCCATCTTCTGCAGTGGTTGATAGCTCTCTCAATGCTGATGGGAGACCTGCAGTTACTGCTTCTCTGCAAGGAACAGATGCATCAACCATACATACACAATCTGTTGAAATGCAATTTGATCAGAATGATGCAGCTGTTCGTGTTATCGAAGCAGTGAGACAAGAAAGTAGTGGCAGAGGGGCTACTTTAGGGGAAAGCCTTCATAGCCTTGATGTTCAGATTGGAAGTGCAGATGGCCGTGATGATGGTGGAGAAAGGCAAGGTTCTTCAGACAGAATTGCTGATCCACAGGCTGCGCTTGCAAGAAGAACAAATGTGGTTTTTGGGAATTCCACTGCTGTTGGTGGGAGAGATGTACCTCTTCATAGTGTTACTGAGGTTTCTGAGAATTCTAGCCGAGAAGCAGATCAGGATAGTACAGCTGCTGAGCAGCAGATGAATAGTGATGGCGGTTCTGGATCAATTGATACTGCATTTTTAGATGCTCTCCCGGAGGAGTTGCGTACTGAAGTTCTTTCAGCTCAGCCGGGTCCAGTGGTGCAACCTTCAAATGCTGAACAACAGAATTCTGGGGATATTGATCCAGAATTTCTTGCTGCCCTTCCCCCAGACATCCGAGCTGAAGTCCTTGCACAACAGGAAGCACAAAGGCTTCATCAATCTCAAGAACTTGAAGGTCAACCAGTTGAAATGGATACAGTCTCAATAATTGCTACATTTCCTTCTGATATACGGGAAGAGGTATGATCTTGTCATATTGTGGTTAAATCTCAAGTGTAAGCTCAAGATGTCTAAACATTTCTCCTTTTGTTATTTTCTATCCTCAGGTTCTATTAACATCTTCTGATGCTATTCTTGCTAATCTCACACCTGCCCTTGTGGCGGAGGCAAACATGTTGCGCGAGAGATTTGCGCATCGCTATCATAATCGTAACTTGTTTGGGATGTACCCTAGGAATCGCAGAGGCGAATCTTCTAGGAGAGGTGAAGGACTTGCATCCACCTTGGACAGGATGGGGGTAAGTATTGTGTCACGCAGATCTGTTTCTACTAAGCTAATTGAAGCTGAAGGCACCCCCTTAATTGGCCCAGAAGCTCTTCAAGCAATGGTTCGGTTACTTCGCATGGTGCAGGTGCTCCCTCAGTTAACTTTTCCTTTTGATGTTTATGTTTGATTTTGATTTATACACAACATTTTTTATCTTGCAGCCACTGTATAAAGGTTCATTGCAGAAGCTTCTCTTGAATTTATGTGCCCATAATGAAACCAGAACAGAACTTGTTAAAATCTTGATGGGCATGTTGACGCTTGATACAAGAAACCCCGTCAGTTATTCAAATTCAATTGAACCACCGTACAGGCTTTATGGTTGCCGGAATAATGTGATGTATTCTCGTCCTCAACATTTTGATGGTGAGATATTATATGTATATATATGAATTGAGTTCCCGGCCCTTAGTAATTCAATGTGGATGCCATCATAACATTTTCATTTTTCTCATCCATTTTTTAGAATGATTTATCCTTTTGTGGTTTTGTTCCCGATTTAATCTGTAGTATTTGGGTTTCGAGTGGTTTATGTTATCCTGTACTTTTTGTCTTTGTAGGAGTTCCTCCTTTGGTGTCTAGACGAGTTCTTGAAACTCTCACTTACTTGACTCGAAATCATCCATATGTTGCTAAGATCTTACTTCAGCTTAGATTGCCGTTTCCCAACTTAAAAGAGCTAAGAAATAGTGATTGGTCACGTGGAAAAGCTTTGATGACGGAGGAGCAGGAGGAAGGAAACATTTCTATTGCATTGCTTTTGAGCCTTCTCCGTCAACCCCTGTACTTGAGAAGTATAGCACATCTTGAGCAGGTGATAAGTGATAACCTTAATAAATTAAACATTTTTACATCTTTGGGCTCATTATTTGCTCATTTATGATTTTGCTACAGTTGCTTAACCTGTTGGACGTCATCATTGACCATGCGGAAAGGAAACCTCTTTCCTCTGAGAAATTGAAGGCATCTTCCACTGAACAAACACCTGCTTTGCAAATTTCAATGTCTGATGCTGACACCAATACTGAGAATCCTGATGCTCCTGTGGTTGCTGAATCACCTTTAAAGACTGTTGATTCATCCACACTCTCTACATCTTGTGCAAGTACGGAATGTGATGCACAGAGTGTACTGACCAATCTCCCACAAACAGAGCTCCGGCTTTTATGTTCATTGCTTGCTCGGGAAGGGTAAGTTATATGTCTTCTTTATGCCATATATTTTGACAGAAGTCTGTTTCCACCATCTCTCTATGCATCAGTGTAGAAAAGTTGTTAACTTGTAAGATTCAACTGACACTCAACACCCCCAACAAACTCCACCAGTCCACCCACCACCACACTCACACATGCCACAGGAATAAATTCAACTTAGAGAACGGATTTTGCAGTTATCACCTCCTACCGAACATTCTATTTGCTTGGACTCATGTTATGTTTCTTACCCAGGTTGTCAGATAATGCATATAGTCTGCTGGCGGAGGTAATAAAAAAGCTGGTTGCTATTGCTCCAAGCCATTGTCATCTTTTTATTTCTGAGCTAGCAGATGCTGTACAAAATTGTATTAAATCTGCCATGGATGAGTTAAAGATGTTCGGTGAAGCTGTGAAAGCTCTACTCAGCACAACATCTTCTGATGGAGCTGCAATTTTAAGGGTTTTACAGGCTCTAAGTTCTCTTGTAACCTCAATAACTGAGAAAGAGAAGGATCTGCAGCTGCTTCCTGAAACAGAGCGTTCTTCTGCTCTTTCTCAGGTGTGTGACATTAATACAGCCTTAGAACCTTTGTGGATAGAGTTGAGCTCTTGCATAAGCAAAATTGAGAGCTATTCAGATTCTGCACCAGATTTATCAGCTCCATCCAGGGCTTCCACATCAAGACAATCTGGTTTAACCCCACCCCTACCTGCAGGCACTCAAAACATCTTACCATATATAGAATCTTTCTTTGTGATGTGTGAGAAATTAAATCCTGCACAACCAGGTTATGGTAGTGATTTTGGCATGTCTGTACTTTCTGATGTTGAGGATGTCAGCACCCCATCTGCCAGCCAGCAGAAAGCTGCTGCTTCTGTCTCAAAATTTGATGAAAAACATGTTGCCTTTGTGAAGTTCTCAGAGAGGCATAGGAAGTTGTTAAATGCTTTCATCCGCCAGAATCCTGGGCTCCTTGAGAAGTCATTTTCACTCATGCTGAAGGTGCCGCGCTTTGTTGATTTTGATAATAAACGTGCTCACTTCAGGTCCAAAATAAAGCATCAACAACATGATCATCATCACAGTTCTCTAAGGATATCGGTTAGAAGAGCTTACATACTTGAGGATTCATATAACCAACTACGGATGCGGTCAACTCAAGACTTGAAGGGGAGGTTGACTGTTCACTTCCAAGGAGAGGAAGGTATTGATGCTGGTGGGCTTACAAGGGAATGGTACCAGCTTTTGTCCAGGGTTATATTTGACAAAGGAGCATTACTTTTCACGACAGTGGGCAATGAGTCAACATTCCAGCCTAATCCCAATTCAGTCTACCAAACTGAACATCTTTCATACTTCAAATTTGTTGGGCGAGTTGTTAGTATCTTCTCTAGTTTCCTATTGGATTGACACTTTTTTCCTTGGAGCTTTTTATTCACTTGTAACTGAAATTTTCCAGGTTGGCAAAGCACTTTTTGATGGGCAGCTCTTGGATGTCCACTTTACTCGATCTTTCTACAAGCATATCTTGGGTGCCAAAGTTACTTATCATGACATTGAAGCAATTGATCCTGATTACTTCAAAAACCTTAAGTGGATGCTTGAGGTCTGTCATATTTCAATTTGCTGCATTGCCCCCCCCCCCCCCCCCCCCCCCCTTTTTCTTAAGTGCAGATCGAGCAATTGAGTTTGTTAGTTTGCTGGCATTTACCTTTCATGGTTCATTTGAGAGTATCATTTTGCAGCTTTTCTTCCCCTTCACTTTTTTCATTGTTTGTTTTCAGAATGATATTAGTGATGTCCTTGATCTTACATTTAGCATTGATGCTGATGAGGAAAAGCTAATATTATATGAAAGGACGCAGGTACTAATTTTTCATGGATCCTTTCATGAAACCCTTAAAACCATTTTCTTGGTTCTAAAATCCTGCTTTACCGTATACGATGCAGGTGACTGACTATGAGCTGATTCCTGGTGGTCGGAACATTAAAGTTACCGAGGAGAATAAACACCAATACGTTGATTTAGTTGCTGAGCATCGTTTGACCACTGCTATCCGTCCTCAAATAAATGCATTTTTGGAAGGATTCAATGAATTAATTCCTAGGGAATTAATATCCATTTTTAATGACAAGGAGATGGAGTTACTGATAAGTGGTCTTCCAGAAATAGATTGTAAGCCAATAAATTTAATGTTTGAATGCTTTATTTTGCCACCGTCGTCTGAATATGACCTGATTTGTGATTTATCTTTCCTAGTGGATGATATGAGGGCAAATACTGAGTACTCTGGTTATAGTGCCGCATCCCCTGTTATACAGTGGTTTTGGGAGGTTGTTCAAGGGTTCAGTAAGGAGGATAAAGCTCGGCTTCTACAGTTTGTGACGGGCACCTCAAAGGTAATTCAGCACCCGGAATTGCCGATAATACTATTTTTATTTTGACATTTCAAGTTAGTAACTGCAACTCAATCTAAAGGTTTGAATGTTTAATGCTTGAAGTAGGATTCATGTAATTGAAATCATGACTTCAAGTTTGTAGAGATATTTGTTTAGAAGACAAGTTTTGTTTCATAACAGGTCTAATTCTCAATATCTGTAATTTCACAGGTGCCTCTAGAAGGTTTTAGTGCACTCCAAGGTATTTCAGGTTCCCAGAAGTTTCAGATACACAAAGCTTATGGTAGTGCTGACCACTTGCCTTCTGCTCACACCTGGTAATCAGTCCTGCCATCTCTTATGTTTAGCCCGGACCCGAACAATATATATTCCGTTAATCATGCTACTCTGTGTTTTGTTAGTAAGAAGAATACCGGTTAATCACACGCAGGTTTTCTGCATTGTGTTACTTGTATAGAGTATAGACCTTTGTTTGTTAATTAGATGCATTTCTTTGTGATAAATGCACAGTTTCAATCAATTGGATTTACCCGAGTATCCATCGAAGGAACATCTAGAAGAGAGATTGCTGCTCGCGATTCACGAAGCCAATGAAGGGTTTGGATTTGGTTAAGATTGTGTTTGTTATGGGGGTGGTATAAAAGGGGAGTTGAGCCGACTTTTGAAGTGATACATGTTTATAATACATTTGTACAGTTACATATTGACTATTGGAATGGCTCTGGCAGTTTTAAATTTGCCATCATTTCTCATTTCTCTCTCCTTTGTTAAGAACAACAAACCAAGGTCCAAGAGGCTCACTCTTAATTTTGAATTTCATCATCCCAATAGCAAAGGTCTTTCCTGCTAAAGATTTTGTCCTTTTCTAAAGGATGAATTTAGAATGGACGATGTACACTGTTTACATCACTTTTATACCCTATACAGCATTAATATTTTTAATAATTTTTAAATAAATATTATAAGACCTTGATAAACAATCAATTATATTTCAAAATAAAGTTAGAATTTAGATTAATAATCTACTCCCTCCGTCCCATTAATTTTGTCCATTATTGACTTTTTTTAGGTCAAATTTTTTAAACTTTGACCTATTATTATATAAAATTTATTAATAAAAAAAATATAAAAGAAATATATTTTATAAACTTTCAATCAAGTAGTTTTAAAATATATATTTTATAAAATGTAATTTTTTAAAATATTTAAAATAATTATGGTGAAAGTTTAAAAATGTTGACTTTTAAAAAGTCAATAAGGGACAAAATTAATAGGACGGAGGGAGTAATATTTTTGTTTTTAGTATTATTTTAATTTTCAATTAAAAATATTAATATTAAATTTTTTATCTCACAAACCCTAGACTTATTCCTAAACCATTCTTTTCCTGTAACCGTCGCCGTCACGGTCAAAAATTGCTATTGTCGTTCACCATTTTTTGCCGCCAGAATTTATATCCGAACAGATAAACGTTCACCATTCTATAAGGATTCTTGTAAGGTCAGCTTGGGGATTGGGTCTGTTTGGGGTAGGAAGTGAAGCTTGTATACTTATCTATGATGAGAAATTGAATCCATGGCTTCTTTGGCGTATGCAGTGTTTTTTTTACTATATATGTCGAGGTTTATTGGTCGAGGGAGCTGGATAAAGAATAAAAATCTCGTCTTTTTTCGATGATTTTATTTATATCATCATATTAAAAAGTTGAGTTTAATGTTAAGGTCTAAAGTTACGGTTTATGATTAAAGTTTAGGGAATTAGGTTATGGTATATTTTTTAAATTTTAGGGTTTAAGATTTAATATTTTAAATTTAAGGTTAAGATTTAAAATTTAAAATGAGATAAGATGTTTGTTACTGAATAATTGTATCCGCTTAAAGGGTCTTTAATTATTAATAAAATGTTTACTATGTTATGATCCATACAATTGTTTCTAAATCAATATTTCTTAACCTACTCATAATGTTGGAGTAGGACCATGCCGTAATGTTATTCGTGAATAAGAGAAACTATAATATTATAGAAGCAGAAAAAATTGTTTTGTATAAATCAATATTTAAGGATGCTTTTAACTTCAATATTTGGGGTTTAGCTACTTGCAGTTATGTTCGGACGAATGTGTTCTTTCTTAGTCTTATCAACTACTCAAAATCTCAGCATAGTAATGTCATTGAATAATTTTTTTAGATGAATTTTGTTCAACAAATAAAATAAAAACATCAATAGTTTACCTGTACAAATGTTATAATGCCTCAACTACTGATTATGTTTAACTTTACTTGGAAGTTTCATATTAACATTTATTCTTCTTGATAACCAGATGAGCAGAGTTTTCAAAATACTGGAAATATTTTTTTGTTTTTTTCTTGCCACACCAAGTATATGCTGTTGTTCCAACTTCCAAACTAACTTCAAGACCATCATCGGGAGTGATTTTTCTTTCAAGTTATAGCACTCCCAACACAACTCCTGGTCCCGGTAAAGAACAGTCCTTCGAACCGGAATCTAAGGCAGCTTCCCAAATTTTTCTGGAAAAGTCAGAATGAAAGAAAAGATGGTGCGCGTTTTCTCTTATATTAGATCAACATTCAACCCCAAAATTAAAGAGCCTATTTCCATCCATGCAATCATGGAACTCCTCGGTGTGTTACACAATTCTTTCCCAAAGAACTTTCTCCCCTTGCACCCAAATAACTTTCCAAATACTAGACTGATTTTAGGGGTGCACTAAGCAAATCAATGTAATATATATACACGAATTAAGAGAAATATTAGATCAACAATAATATTTGTTGTTTAGTTAGATTATAACATTTTTGTATGGTCTTATTTTATGCTTTATGACTAGTTTGTGAACTTTAATAGTTTAAGAGAAATTACCAGTTATTGTGATTAATCCACCTTAATTTTCGTAGACTTATAACTTTATTGTATTTTAATATATTTTAATCCACCTAAATTTTAAAACATTAATTAAAATATATTATTTTTATAAAATTATTTTAATATATTTTAACTAATGTAATTTATGTTGTAAATATCTGTTTATAATAAACATAGTTTATGTTATAAATATATGCAATAATACAACAAGAGGCCTGAACTGTGAAACTGTTCCCAAAATATTAGATAATAACAAGTTTTAATTTATCTGCCCAACTAAGAAGGGAGGGCTACCTGTTACTGGTATTTTATATCATCAAAAATCCATTTAACTAACACAGATCCACCCACCACTACGAACTCATAGATCAGAAGAAGGATTTGACAAAGAAATGGAACAAATGATCTTTACACAAAAAAGATTAGCCATCCTTTACATTAACTAATATGCATTTCATTACTGCATAAAAGGAGGCTTAGATAGTTCGTCTCAGCTAGTTTTTGCGAGGGATAAGACATTGGAGCATACGGCCTCTGAAATTATAAAAGCCAAGATAGATGAAGCTTCTGGTCATACATCCGGATTCCGGAATGGTTTTTTTCCCCTCTAAAAGAGATAATCACATGCAAAGAGTACCCTACACGGAGGAATAGGAGGACAAATCCTCGTATACCGATGAAGGTAGCTATGATATCTGTACATATAGCACAAATTTGAAGGAACCTACTAATCAAGATCTACATGAAACAATGGCCTTATTAGCACCGACAATTAGTGCTCGGCAATTAGCGCGGAGCCATCACCATTTGAGAAAGAAACTATATTGTTTTGTGTAGGAATAGCAGTCCCAGTATCTGAGTCATTTGCTTCACTCTCTCTCTGTCATAAGAAAATGCAAATCACAGATTAGGTTAATGAAAAAATGAGGAGGAAAATTAGAACAGGTGGTCGAGAAGCCTAATATAATAAGTGCATGTGTTAAGAAACTTACGTGCTCGACTAGAGCCGGGGAATGATCCCGAGTTTTCTTGGGAATATCCCTCAAAGTACCCTGCATAAAAGTTCCTTTGTTAAAAACTAAAAAAACTAGTGGCATGCTTCAGCATGGGGAAAAGGCATCGATACACATGCAAAATTAAAAGCAAATGTAAAAGTAAATGCCCAAAAGAAACCGGATAAAACTTAAATGTAACAGAGGGAGGGGCAGGACCCACTTCCTGTACCCAGCACATTGGCAAACCTTATCAATCCGCATTTGTGAACCAGCAAAACAGTTTACCCCCATCCCAGAACTGTGAACTATCAAACACAACAAGAGACACCAACCTTATTTGCCCAAAAAAGACCACAAGCATTGCACAAAGACCTCGGACCTGATGGACCACGTCGCATCATTGGGGTGGAATTTGAGCTGATGCCACAGTGAGTACATCTGGAAAAGTAGAAAATGATATTATATTATAACTCAAATATTATTAAACATATATTGAGATTTCACTGGGAAATTTTGAAACTGACTTTAGTAAATGGAATGCCATATGAAAGAGAGAGATTGGAAATATAGCATGGTTCCGAGAAAGAAAATATAAACAACAACACTCTGAAGTTGGTATAAAACTCACGAAGTATCTGATGGTTTATCATCGTCAGGAGTACCCGAGCTCTTACTTCCATCAGACTTCTTGGAAGATGTAAATTGACCCTTATCACGCTGCATCCTGAAGCACTCACAGGAATCAGAAACATAAATTAGGCAACTATGTGAACAAATATAAAGTTATCAATAAGGACAGTGCCTAATGAGTTTTTTTCTAGATTCTTTCAGTTAAAATAAACCACCCTAGATATTAAGATTCAATTTACATGAACTCAATTAATTTACAAGGACTCAACTATATACATATTTCTAAATTATGCTGTTACTTAATCATTACAACATGTATAATCCTCTCCCATTTGTTCATGCAGTTCTACTGTTGCATTTGCACCTGAAGCAGTGAATTAAAATTTGAAAGAAATAGTATTCTTTGCTGTTTTTTTGAATTCTTTAATTTGTTTTGCCTCTTGAGAGACCCTTATTTGACTTCATCCATTTCTTCTGCATAAGTGCACCTAACTGAGAAAAGTTTAGACATAATCAGTTAAACTTCCCCAACTATAACAGCTTAAACCTTACACTTCCAGTTAAGAACAAAACCACCTAAATCAACAATACTTTTGGATAAATAAATCATTAATGAGTTGATCATTGAACTTTGGTAATATTAAATGCAAAGTTATGAAGGGTGCAAGGCACTAGAACCCTTACATTCTTGATGCAAAAAATGTGCTTGCTTGAGTGAAGGTGCAGCATACATGTGTGTATTTACGTAGGTGTGTCATGTACATAAATAAGATGTACATATATAAAATAAACTCCCATGAAACTGAGCACGTGAAAGGATAAGTAGCACATGAAAGTTAATATAACTCTCATGATATAAACCATGGAATGGAGCAATGGAAAGGACATAAGAAAAACATGCAAAACAAGTGAATAAAAATTATTTACTTCAGCTATTCGTAAAATCAACATAATTCTCATAATATAAAGCATACTCTCCTCAAAGTGTTAATGCTCAGTAATTCCTCAAACCCCAAAAGAGCCATACTCACTGTACTATTAATTCCCAGGCTGTGTTGTTAGCATCAATTGCAAGATCAATAAAAGGATCTTTCTAGTTCGAAATTTGATGAAAACTTTATGAAGCACAGCCAGCTAAACTAACTGCATGTCAGGTAAGTAAAATGCAAACCTAAGGGCAACTTCCTGGCGAACACCATATCTGACTTTCTTATCAAAGCATCGCTCTTTTCTCTTCTGACGAAACCTATCTAACGAAGCTGCCCTGTGTGGTTGATTAGATCTCGGGAAGTCCAAACCACCCTAAGAATGAAAAGAAGGTAATTACAAAGGAATGTAAAATAATTTCTAAATTCAACAAATTTAAGAAAACTACCCTTAGGTTCTGAGATGACATTTCAACGCCATGGGGACCTGAAGTTATTTCGCATCCCCCTAGCAGTAATAACACCGCATGGAACTGCAGAAATTCGATTCAAAATGAAAATCTTTACAATGTGCATTTCACGGGGAAAATATTAGAAACATGAATGCTGAAAAGTATGATGTTGAAGTTCAATATTGCTTTAACAACTTAAATTAAGTGAAAATGAAGTCATATTTCTTTTCAATTTAAGTCGTCTTTTCGTTCTTCAAAAACCAAACATTTCAGCAAACCCTAATTTGGCTAAACGGGAGAGAAAAAAGACTGAAGGGGAAAAATGATACCTTATCCGGACTAATTGCATCGAATACATAGACCTGACCGCGAAACGAGAGAGTGAGCTGACTGGAATCGTCAGCTCGCTGAACGATAGCTAAGTCAGAGGCCGAAGCAGCTGCTGCTGTGGCGTAAATGGGATCGTTGGCGACGCCCTCAACTCCGATGCCGTTGTCAAGAGGGTGAGCGTCGTAACTAATGTTTTGGTGGTCATCGACTGACGCAGAGGCTGATACATCGTCACAGACGTCGGTGCCGGAGTCGCCGATCGGAGCTGGGACATTCATGGGCTGGGACTGTCCGTACATCGAGGAAATTGGGATGTTGAAGCATTACAGGGAACAAATGGGGGGAAAGGAAAGTGAAAGCGAAAGCCCTAATTAAGTACTTTAGTTAATCAATGAGAGGGGTTAATTTTTTAAAAAATGGTTTTTACCCTCTTTACTTTGGTAAAAGGTTTTTTGGGTTAACTACTAGAATAGTCACTTATGTTTCCTTCCAGTACAGAGTTGGTCACCGATTTTGAAAAACGACCAGTAAGGTCACTTACGTTTTCGGGGCGTAAACTTTTGGTCATTCGGCCGTTTGTTGCCGTTAAACTTTGACGGCTTGCTGACATGGCAGCGGAAAATTTAAGGGTAAACTATTGCAATGGCCATTAAAGTTTATCCCATCTACATTTTTGTTCCCTAATTTTAAAAATAAACATTATGATCACTACTGAAAAGGTTTCTTTATAATTTCACCCTTAAATTTTCAAAAATTCATTTTTCAGCCCTAAAACTTTACAATCAATTAGTACAATAATATTATAAAGGCTTAAATGAAAAATAGGTGCTCAAAGTATACCCTTTTTAAATTTTAGGTTCCCAAATTGCTCCTATTTAATAACTAAACTTTCAAATTACTCCTATTTTTCACTCTGAATTATTTTATTATTATTATTATAACATGACATGTCATTTTTTATTATTGTTAAATTAAAAATAATTTAAAAATAAAATAAATTCATTATTATTATTATTAAATTAAAAATATTTTTAAAAAATATCACTTAATTTAGGTGTCTAAAGTATTTTTTGTAAAAATAGGTGCCCAAAGTTTCCATAGTTACAACAATTTTAGGTGTCGGTTGTTAAATGGGTGTAAAAAAAATTGTCAACCAACCGGTGCTTGACACGTGACATTAATTTTATTTTTTAAAAGAATTAATAGAAAATACTCAAAATTTTACAAGTTTCACAAAATAGTCCATAAATCTCTAAAAATTTTCAAACTTCCGCCGTCAATTGTCGTCGCTTCTACCGCCGATAGCCGTCGCTGACCACACCCACATGGTCGCCGAACCAAGTCAACCATTTCCCCTAACACAACGTCGCCGAAAATGCCCAATAACGTGACGTTCGGCTGCACGTCGTTGGGCGTTTCTGGCGACGATGTGTTAGGGAAAATGGTCGCCTTGGTCCGGCGACCATGTGGGTGTGGTCAGCGACGGCGATCGGCGGCTGAAATGGCGACCATCGACGGCGGAAATTTAGAAATTTTTAGGGATTTAGGGACTATTTTGTGGCGTTTGTAAAATTTTGAGATTTTATAAAAAAGTGAGTATTTTTCATTAAAATTTTAAAAAGAAAAATAAAATTAATGCCACGTGTCAAGCACCGATTGGTTGACAATTTTTTAACACCCATTTAACAACCGAGCACCTAAAATTATAACTATGGAAACTTTGAACACCTATTTTTACAAAAAAAAATACTTTAGACACCTAAATTATTCTAAGAAGTGATATTTTAAAAATATTTTAAATTTAATAATAATGATGATTTTATTTTATTTTTAAATTATTTTTAATTTAACAATAATAAAAAATGACATGTAATGTTATAATAATAATAATAATAATAATAATAATAATAATAATAATAATAATAATAATAATAATAAAATAATCCAGAGTGAAAAATAGGAGCAATTTGAAAGTTTAGTTATTAAATAGGAACAATTTGGGCACCTAAAATTTAAAAATAGTATACTTTAGGCACTTATTTTTCATTTAAGCCTTTATAATATTATTGTACTAATTGATTGTAAAGTTTTACGGTTGAAAAATAAATTTTTAAAAATTTAAGGGTGAAATTATAAAGAAACATTTTCAGTAGTGACCATAATATTTATTTTTTAAAATTATGGAGCAAAAATGTACATGAGATATACTTTAGTGGCCATTGCAGTAATTTACCTTTATTTTTTCGATGCTATGTCAGCAAGCCGTCAATGTTTAACGGCAACAAACGGCTGAGTGATCAAAAGTTTACACCCTGAAAACGTAAGTGACCTTACTGGTCGTTTTTCAAAATCGGTGACCAACTCTGTACTGAGGTAAAACATAAGTGACTATTCCAGTAATTAACTTTTTTTTTTACAAGATTTCCTACTTTCTAGTGGTAGGGGATCTAAAGAATCTCCGACAACTTACTTTATTGTAAAAAATATTTTTTTGAACAGTTTTGAAGAAGAAGGAATATGCTCGGATATTAATTTTAAAATCTAAGAGAACGGAACCGGTGTTAGTTTAGACCTTTTAACCAATTGTTTTAAGAGTTGATCATTATTTTAAAATTTGTTAAAATATTTTTAAGTTGTTTTTTGATTTTTCAAGGTCTTGCCCTGATTAATTAGAACCGATGTGCGCTGGTGAGTCTTTCAGTGAAAGTTTTTCGCATACATAATGTCTCGAACTCTAAACTGCTTAAACAATACTAAGCTGCTTAACACTTGGACTAACCCGCTAGTAACTATTATTTTTAAACAATTACTACTTAAGAGAAGAAAAATTTGTTCCTAATAAATTTCGAACATACAACTTAAGAGAAAAGAGAAATTATCAACCGAAATCTTTAACTACTTACTTTATAAAATTGTCGACCCGTTAGTAATCATTAAAATATCTTACTATTAATATTTTGTATATTAAACTTTTCAAGTTACTTTATTATAAATTTGTCACACTTGTAATGCATGTAAATGAACAGAAATATATTATATAATATTTTTAAAAAATATATATTTAATAACTATTATGAGTAGAGAGTGGTAAAAAAATTATAAATAATTATAGTTTGCTATAGAGATGTAATTTTAGGATATAGTCACTCGACCATTAGCTAAATTATGTTTCGATCACTAAATTTAATCATTGTACCCTAAAATAATTGACAAAAACATTTTTTCTTAACCCTAACAACCCGTTGTCGTCAACCCATTTCCATTGTTTTCATACCCGAGCAACTAACTCATTCTCGTAAACCCAAGCTTGGAGCCAAATGGTGTTCACTATCCAGATGCAAACAGAGAGGGGCATTTGATTCTCTGTGTTATTTATCTAACCACGTGTCCTTGATGAGTTCTCAAATATGACATATTTCATTTGCTATTCTTTTAGTTATTGGGACTTCTTGCTGCTTAATACATATTGTTTTTGTTATATTTTGTCATGACTGGCATCATGGGCACGACACCGGCCACGACGCGTCTGACGTGGCGGTGACGTGGCAATGACGTGGCGACTTCTAGAAGCTTCTGGAACGTTATGAGAGATCTTATCAGCTTATCCGTTTAGATTTCCTGCATTTAAATTTCAAAACATTTGAATTGTTTTATCTTTCGTTTATTATTTTAAATTATCTCATCACCTTATCTTTGTAAATCTAAGCCTATAAATACTCTTGGTAAAGGCTTAGATCATCAATCATTTTAGTGATCATCTTCTAGCTTTGAGTTTTTTTATCTTTGTAAACATTTTTCATTTAATCCAAGTTTTTTTCTTTTATTTTCTTTATCTCATTTATTTTATGTTATTTAATTATTTTTCCAAAACCAATAACCAATATCATGTTTACCTAAATCTTTTAAGCCAAGAACCAGCCAAGTCAATTCGATTCGTGAGAATTGAACTTGCTTAAATTCTTTTGGGAAATCATTTTTATCTTTCTGCTTAGATAGTTTGGCAATCGGCCTTACTAAAGGTTTTTAACCGTTTTTCAAATTAAAAAGAGCTCGTTGGTCTGGAATCGTTTAAAAACATAGTTGGGAGGAAGGATCGGCCTGTGGCAAATTTCGACTTCCTGTGAACACTCTTAGCGGCAGTCCGCTAAGGAAAGATAAAATCAGAAGCGATTCTATTTTTTTAGACAATTTTTGAGTCGGGTTTTTCCTACTTTTATTCTAAATACTTTAACGGCGATAGACGTTGTTGATTTATTTAAGAACCATCTTTCGAAGATAGACTTGGGAGGATTGGTTACTTGAGAGAAAAACAAGTTACGACGGGTTGGGCCTCGTAGACTGTAACCGACATGATCCCCGAAATAAAAATCTATTTCAGTGATCGAAAGAATTGAAGGAGCTGGTTCGAGGCTATTTCACATACTTGGTTTTTCTTATTATCTTTAGTTCTTGCATTTTATTTTATTACTTCACTCAAAATCATATCACCCCTTTTTATTTCTTTGTTTTTACAGATATTCTTGAAAATTCAAATCCGACAAATTCAAGTCAAGAATTCTGACTAATCTCCCTGTGGATCGACCCTCTTTCCCTATATCAACTTAATTTCTTTATTTTATTTATTGTTGAAAGGTGTTAATTATTTATTTATTTTTGACCGGTCAATTTTGACAAGTCATCGTTTAACCGGTCAAAAATAAATAAATAATTAACCTCTTTCAAAATCTAAGAGAATGGAAACGATGTTAGTTTAGACCTTTTAACCAACTGTTTTAAGAGTTGTTCATTATTTTAAAATTTGTTAAAATATTTTTAAGTTGTTTTTTGATTTTTCAAAGTTTTGTCCTGATTAATTAGAATCGATGTGCGCGGGTGAGTCTTTCAGTGAAAATTTTCCGCATACATAATGTCTTGAACTCTAAACTGTTTAAGCAATACCAAGCTGCTTAACACTTGACTAACCTGCTAGTAATTATTATTTTTAAACAATTACTACTTAGGGGAAGAAAAATTTGCTCCTAATAAATTTCAAACATACAACTTAAGAGAAAGGAGAAATTATCAACCGAAATCTTTAACTATTTGCTTTATAAAATTGTCGACCCGTTAGTAATCATTAAAATATTTTACTATTAATATTTTGTATATTATAAACTTTTCAAGTTACTTTATTATAAATTTGTCACACTTGTAATGCATGTAAATGAACAGAAATATATTATATAATATTTTTAAAAAATATATATTTAATAACTATTATGAGTAGAGAGTGGTAAAAAATTATAAATAATTATAGTTTGCTATAGAGATGTAATTTTAGGATACAGTCACTCGACCATTAGAGATGTAATTTCTGCATAGTCACTCGACCATTAGCAAATTATAAATAATTATACTATTATGACAAAATTATTTTTTCATAACCCGTCGTCTTTGCTTTCACCATCGTCGTCAACCCATTTCCATTGTTTTCATACCCGAGCAACTAACTCATCATCTCCATTCTCCTAAACCCAAGCTTGGAGCCAAACGGTGTTCACTATCCAGATGCAAACAGAGAGGGGCATTTGATTCTCCGTGTTATTTATCTAACCACGTCTCCTAATACCTTTTACTGATATTGGTGAAGATGGGATGATGATTGAAGACTCTCGAAATCCACAACTGAGAAAGTCTAGAAAAAAAGTGTAACAACTTTAACTGCTCTTTTTGAATTGCAGTTAGGATAGCATTTGATACCTGAAGCTTAGATGGTTCTTGACATTTCAAGAAAGCTATGCAGAAATTAAAAAAAAAAAAAAAAGAGTAGAGATGATAGTAAGAGATTTGCCAGGACCAAAAAGTATAACACTAGCTTTATCATTTCAATCTGATAATTGGCTAGCTTCTAAGAACAGCTCGGTTGCATTCCACCTGGTAGAGTTTAGAAGCATAAGGGGTGAAAAAACATGTGGCTAGTTTTGAGGGAAATGTTAAAAATTGGACCCCAAAATCCAAAAATTTTCATTACACATTTCAAAGGCTGGGGATTTGGGTAGCCAATCTCTATCTTTTGTCTCACTTTAGAGCCAATGGGTTCAGTTCCCATTTGTTTGTGATAGGTGTGTGAGTTTGTTGTTGATCAAAGCAAAAACAAACATTTCACTGGTAAATTACATTGGCTACACTGAATTCTTCGGTGTCAGCCAATTGAAAATATTCAATTAGTTTTGAGGAATCAGATGTGAAAAATACTTAGTCTAATGACTTTCGATTGCTTTCTAAGTTTGGGTTTAGGAAAATGGAGACGATGTGTTAATTGCTCGGGGTATGGAAACAATGGAGATGAGTCAATGGCGGTGGTGAAAGCAAAGGCGATAGGTTGTTAGGTTGAGAGAAAATAATTTTGTTAATAGGCGATGAAACTAAAATTAGGATAATATTGATAAAATAGATAACTAATAAGGATCAAAAGTATAGTTATACAAATTTTTATTAACAGTCACGTCACCTTTTCGTTAGATTTTAATAACCGGTGGTCAAAATAGATCCAATTAAGGTCAAATTATGAATTTTTATAATTCGATGGTCAAAATAAGTCAGACTCAATAGTTGGGTGGCCACCCAGTTAGTTTACCCTTTTAATTATTGTGAGTTGGAGGCTTTCAAGGATTTCGACCAGTTGTGAGTGAAGTGTGGATTTTTTAGAATATGTTTTGAATGAGATTTAATGTTTTGTTGTTGAAAATATAAATTAAATAATTTGCATTGATCCCATCAATGGAGAATGAAAGAATCAACAGAGATAATCATTAAAAAAAACATCACTTAATTCTAGAATAGAACTATAAAATAAGATTTAGAATCCAAAACCATAATGAGTAATGTATGCAGAAAAAGGCTTTTAACCTGTTAGAATCAAAGTAAAAAAGAAGCTAGAAATCTTCCAAATAGTGTCTAAGAAAATTACAGTCTCTCATGAAGGCTCAGTAGGTTCTTTAAGGTAACTGTTTTGTCTCTGAAATTGTGGTTTACTCTGAAATTGTTGTGGCTGCCCGCACATGAACATGGATGACCCCTGCTGCCATGTGTTCTTTAACTTCATTCCAAATAAGAAGGAGCGGAGAGGGATTCTATTCCTTGATTTCGCTCCCGCTCCCGTTCCGGAATCTTGTTGCCTTGATGCGGAGGCCGCTTCGAATCCAGTTTCCAAGTCGGCCATTATATTCTCTATATCTTCCTTGAGTTGTTGCATGCACTCGAAGCCGCCTTCCAATTCGTTCCAAACCTTGTTGTTTTCCTGTTTCATGTTTAGAATCTCACCTTGAAACCTTGCGGCCTGATATCCGTTGAGCTCGGGCACACCTTCATGGCTACTTGAATTGCTCATCCTTGATACCTCTTCTTGGATGTTGCACAAGGAAGAATGTCGACCTCGCACTTCGTCTTTCAACACCACGTTGCTCTCCAACCATAGCGTCAATTCCGTTTGTATTTCTCGCAAATGAGCGTAAATGGGCCGAGCTTCCGATCCCAGAGCTTCCTCTTTTCCGTTTCCTTCTTGCTTCTTTCTTTCCCTCAATGTCGATAACTCTATTTTCAAGTCCTGCACTGAAGTTTGATATTTCTGTATCTGATGAAAACATGTGCAGAACCTCAACCAAAACGCTATATTGTCCTCCAGCAATTCATCGATGTCCGACCGGATTTTAGCTTCCGCGCTTAAGAAAGAACGGGATCGAGATAAAGATACTTTTTCTTTACCTTCTTTTTCAACGGATTCATCTGCTGCTTTTGGTGATACCTGAATAAAATCTGACAACGTAGAGTCCGGGCTGGTGAAGCTATGGGAAGCTTCATATTCTGCCAAGTTCCCATCCTTATTTTCATCAACAAAGCCCGACTTTTGGCGTAACGATTGAATCTCGTCATCTCTGGTAGCAAGAGCATTCTTCAGTTCTCTGATCTCCGATGCCAGTTCCGAGAAACCATCCCGGTTTTTCTGATCTACTTCTTTAAGCTTCTTTCTTACATCCTTGTAATTCCGAAGAACCGAGGAGTATTCATCTAGTAAAATCTTTTCCCTCTCATCCGATCCACTCTTGCACAGCTTCCTCCACTTTTGTAGCTCTTCTTCTTCATCGCTCTCTAATTCCGGATTCTCCGTATCAACTGTACTGCTTGCTGTTTCGGACAATGATTTCTTCTCAGCGTTGTATTTATCCATCTGCTCCTTACCCTTTTCCGAATCAGCATCAATCTTATTGCCTGATTCGGAGTCGACTTCGTTTCTTCCTTCAGCTGAGTCATCTTCACCCTTCCCTTCCGTTTCGACCTCCGTGTCTTTTAAGGCTGAACCATCACCAGGAATCGACTCGATACAATGTCCTTCGGCTTTCCTATCAGGTTTGGCGTCGACCTCGGTTTTTCCTTCTTCGGAGAGTTCCGTATTGTGGACCTCATCACCCATCTTCATAGCATGTAAATTCTCTGATAAATGATTGATGGTACAGTTTGCTTCAGCGAAATGAGCCTTGAGGCGGTTGTTTTGGTCTATAATATTTCTTAGAAGATCTTTAACACTGCTTAATTCACCCTCCAATGTACTAATCCTTTCTGTGCGGTCCAAGGCTCCGACCAGCTCTTCCTCCTCTTGTTCCAGGCTCTTCACGTGATCTTGAATGTCATCGGCATCTGATTTCAATCTCTTTACTGAAGCAGTCTCAGAAAAGACCGCATTTTCCAGATTAACAACTCTTTGTACGAGGTCGTCCATTTTGTCCGCAAGCTCTGACATTGTAAGAGAGGAACTCGAGCTTAATTCGAGCTTCCCTTCGATCTCCTTTCGCAATGATTCCATATACTGACTCCCATTTTCAGCACTCTCGAATTCGTACACCATTTTATGGACATCCGTTGCCGAACTCACCTTCTTTAGCTCCTGTTTATTTGTTGGTGGACACTTAAACTTCCTCCTAAGAGCTTCAAACTCCTCATTTACTTCCTTAATCCTTTTGGATTCAACTCTTCCTTCTTCGGTTGATTGTTCATGTGTTTGTTGCAACTTATCCAGTGACTCTTTGCAAGATTTAAGAACTCGGTTCGCCATTAGAACCCGAGCTTCGTCATCATCAATAGCGGATCCGATATCATACTCATCCTGCAGACTGCATATCCTCTTTTGCTTTTCGGTTATGCCATTTTCGATTTCACATAATCTCTTATACCCTTGCTCATATGAGTTCTTGACCAACTGCCCTTCAGTTTGCATTTCTAAAATCTCCTTTTGAAGCTTGTTTATTTCTTCCAATGCCTCCTCTTTACGCAACCCCGAATTCGGACACGACACAACTTGAACAGAACTAATAGCCTTCTTTAACTGTTCCTTCCGCATGGACAACATCGACTGGCTCGACTGGGTCCGAAAATCTTTCTTCGGAACCGGCAATCTGGATCCCGGTTTCGATGACCCGGTTGTGTCGGGCCTGGAAGAAGCAAGGGTACCATGTTCCTCATCTTCATCATGAATGGAATATGGAACTTGATCAGGGAACATAGAGGCAATGGTGCGATTGGCAGTTTGTAGATCCCTTGATAAGAGATCATACCGTTCGGCTAATGTTCGATAAGCTCGATAAGTTTCTTCAACAATGTTTAAAAGCTCCGGCCTCCTTCTATAATACATATTAGCCCTTTTTGCAAACGACTCTCCATCATCATCAATGATTTCAAGCATGCCAGTGACTCTCTCCTCCATATCTGTGATTTTCAAGTCAAAGTCTCAACCATTACTCCCATATGCTGGATATTAATCATTAGTATGCTTACATTTTATCATATATGTAGAAGGCAATATCATAGTATTCATGTTCGGATATGAAAAGAAAATGTTAGATTAAAAAGAAGGCATTTTATATTACCGTGAAGATTCTGATCCAGCCATTTTGATTGCTTGGTTCTGATATGGCTAGCCCACCACCAGGAATATGCATTGCTGGCAACTTTCTGCAGCATCGTAATTTGTGATATGCGTGGGTAATCTGAAGAAGAAGAGATCCCATCGACAAAGGCGACGAAGGGTTGGTTGATGGATCAAAATGTTGATAATTGGCGATTAAGGGAAATAATTGGAGTGAGAAATGGAGGAGAGGATAGCTCGCCCGGATTATGTGTTCCATCCATTCATAAACTGCTTTAACATAGGAGTTACTATCACCGCCCTTCATTTGCCACATTCTCTACCCCTCTTCTTTTATTTTCTAATTAAAGCTATATATATAATTATTTTCATTTCCATCTTGAATTATTTTCCCTATATTTTGAACAAAAAAATTGTGGCTCGTATTGAATAGGTCTGCAAATTTTTGAAAGGAGAAAGACAATTAACATGACTTGTTTTTGTAATATCAAATTTATTCTCTTAAAATGAAATATTAGTTGATATTATGTTTCAAATTCAATTTTGAATATTTTTATTATCTATAATAATAACAACAATAATAGTTGATAACGGTTAACGGAGCTTAAATTTGAGGTGATTTACATTTTATTTTTGATTATATCTATTTTTATTTACATCACAAATATTTAATTTAATAATATTATATTATTTAGTTTTTATATTTATAATTAAATTACTTATATTGAACACCATTAAATAATTCAATGGAAAAACTTAATATATTTTTTACATGTAATTAATAAATACTGTTTGTCGTTTGTGTCGTTTATTGTATTTGTAAAAAATTATTTTACTGTTTTTAGTGAAAAATCACACCGGGAAACCCTAATGGAAGTGTGTCCTATCGGAAATCCTAATCAAGTTGTTGTCCCACCGGCGGATCCGGTCCTGGCACCGCCGGCCGTTCCCCCGGATCGGACTGCAGTGGCGGCGTCTCACGAGAATTTGTTTGGGTTCCCTCCGTTGTTGGAGCAGCCAGGCTCGTCTCCCTCGTTAGAGGATATCGTGTAGTGAAGAATGGTAGGCATCAACATGTGAACCCGCTTTTTGAGTCTGATGCAGCGGACGGGGTTGATTCTGTTATGTCAGAAGGAGGTGATGATGGTGCCATGGCTGATAGCACCATTGGCGATGGCGGGCGGGAAGGTGCGTTCCCCATCTCGTTTGTCTTATGCAGGGGCTGTTCGCGGCTCGAAGAAATAGTCTCTGGATTCAGAACCGTTACCTGGACTTGACGATGTTGTTGTGGATGATGCTGAAGTGGTTGTTGATCGCAGTGGCCCTTTTCCGTCAGTGACCTTCTTGGAAAAGATTCACGAACGAATCGATCATAGCATGAGGCAATCGGTTATTGTTCGTATGTTGGGTAGGCCAATCGGCTACCGTACTTTATTGGGAAAAATCCGTACTTTGTGGCAATTGCAAGGGCAGTTTCAGGTTGTAGATTTGGAAAATAAATATTATTTGGTTATCTTTGCCAAAGAAGCTGATTACGTGCATGTATTAACGGAGGGTCCTTGGACGATCTTTGAAAGTTATCTTACTGTTCAACCATGGAATCGTCAATTCTCAACGTCTGAAAGTCATCCTTCAAAGGTGGTGGTGTGGGTGAGGTTGTCGGGCCTCCCTTATCGTTATTATTCCAAGGCTTTATTCCGCTACATCGCCAATTTGATTGGCAAGGTTGTCCTAATAGACTATAGTACTCATGCGGGGGATAGGGGGCATTTTGCGAGGCTTGCTGTGATGGTTGACTTAAACAAGCCTTTGATTCCGTGTGTTCAAATTGATGGCGTTATGCAACATTTGGAATACGAAGGTCTTCAAAATATATGCTTCCAGTGTGGGGTGTATGGTCACGTGAAGGAGACATGTGGGATTCACTCCGGGAACACTGTTAGGGTTCCGTCGGCTACTTCGGATGAAGTTACAGGGGCGCTTCAACAAGAGGCGCAGGATCGTGACTCAATGTATAGTCCTTGGATGATAGCTGAAAAGCGGAGAGGTCGCCCTCGTCGTGAGGTCGTAACTCGTAAGGGGTCAAGGACTTGGGTTCGCTTGGTGAAGTTGGCTCGAGGTTCTCTGTGTTGAGAGGGGTTGGTCGAAAGGTGGGAGTGGATGCTCTATCTGCTTCGCATTGGGGTGCTATGCACGTCGAGGGAGTGGCCCGATCGGGTAGTTTGTCAGATAAGTCTCGGGAAGGTGCTGTGTCACCAGGGGTTGAGCTGGGTTCGGACATTGGTAGGCTTGGTGGGGGGCATCGTTCCTCGAGTGTAGCTGCCCCTGTGGAGTCGGACAAGAGCATTAGCAGGCAGGAGATTCAGTCGGGTTCAATTGAAGTTGTGGCGTCGGATACCACTGTGCCTCCCAAAGTTGTTTCGCACGCTGTTACTCATGTGGCGAGGAATCATGCGACACTGTCTATATTAGAGGCATCCAATGAAAAACACCAAGTAAGGTTGTCTCAACGGGGTGGTAAAGATCCTAAGAAATTACTTTTGGACGACATTCGAAAGGGCTCTACTACTCGTAAGGGTAATGAAAATCGAGCCCCCACAACTCGTCGATTATCGGATTGGATGCCGGTTTTTTCCACAGGTTCTCTCCCGGTTGTAGGGGGCGATGTCGTGCTTGATGCTTCACGCGAGCCGATGAACGCAGCAGGGTCTACCTTGGGTCCTTGCGCGGCAGGCGATAGAAGAGCTTTTGGTGAGTGCATCAATAAGGACATGATTGCTAATCCTTTGAATTAGCTTTGCGGGTCGGTTCTTTGTCTTCTATTATTTATTATGATCAATTTTTTATTCTGGAATTGTCAAGGGGCGGCTAGCCCTTTCTTTCGTGGACATTTTAAGGACTTTTGCAGGCAAAGTAGGCCGCATGTTGTTGTTATTCTTGAACCTAGGATTAGTGGCGTCACGGAGGATAGGGTTATTTCCCGTTTGGGCTTTCCTAACTCCTTTCGTGTGGAAGCGAGAGGTCTCAGCGGGGGTGTTTAGATTCTATGGCAACATTTGGTTCAGGTTGACGTGCTCAGAGTATCTAATCAGTTTATTCATGGAAGAGCTCGTAGGACTGGTTCTTCGCGTTGGTTTTTCTTTACAACAGTCTATGCAAGTCCGACGGTATCTGTTCGGAAACATTTGTGGGCTCGATTGACAGGTTTGAATCCTGGGGTTGGAGAACCTTGGTTGTTGGGAGGTGACTTTAACACTATCATGCATAGAGAGGAACGGTTGGGAGGCTCTGCAAGGGGCAATGGTGTTTGTACGCTGTTTAGGGAGTTTATCTTTGATATGGGTTTGATTGAGGTTGAGTACAGGGGTTTTGATTTTACATGGAAACGTGGTGATCTTCACAAGCAGTTGGATAGGTGCCTCTAAAATAACACGTGGGCTAGTTTGTTTCCTACAACAGTGGTGTCACACCTTGACCG
The DNA here is from genome assembly GCA_958450335.1 of Hibiscus tridactylites. NCBI lineage: Eukaryota > Viridiplantae > Streptophyta > Magnoliopsida > Malvales > Malvaceae > Hibiscus > Hibiscus tridactylites. The sequence continues at coordinate 17,050,193 of OY288277.1, forward strand.
GTTTGGGTCAGACCATTGCCCGCTTTGGTTTCATGCTCAACGTCAGGCGGGATTGGTTAGTGAGCGCCCTTTCCGTTTTGTAGCGGCTTGGCAAGATCATCATGAGTTTGCTGATTTTGTACACAACACTTGGGATAACACGTTAGACGTTACGGCTAATGTAGATAATTTTATGAGTAAAGTCCAGGATTGGAATGTTAATGTGTTTGGTCATATCAGCAGGAAAAAAGAAGGAATTGCTTGCGAGGATTAGAGGGATTAATAAAGCTCTTAGGGTGGCACATTCAGATTTTCTAGTTCAGTTGGACGCTACGCTTCGTGCCGAACTAGATACCATCCTTCTTCATGAGGAGAGCATTTGGTTGCAAAAGTCTAGAGAACAGTGGGTTCAATTCGGGGATAAGAACACGGAATATTTCTACAATTGCACCATGCAGCGTCGAAGACAGAATTTTGTGCAGACGCTTAAGTTACCTGACGGTAGTTGGTGTTTGGATCAAGGGGTGTTACAACAATTAGTTGTGGACTATTATAAGACTTTGTTTGCATCGTCGGATGGTGTCGATATCAGTTTTGCGAGTAGGGGCTGTTTTCCCACGGTGGATGCTTCGTTGGCTAGGGGCTTGTTAATGCCGGTTTCGGATGAGGAGGTGAAGGCCGTCGTGTTCGAGATGGCGCCTTTGAAGGCCCCTGGGGAGGACGAACTGCATGTCTTGTTCTATCAACACAATTGGCACATCGTAGGTCCTTCGGTGTGTCGTTTTGTGCGTGAAACCTTTGCCGGGAGGTCTTTCGATCACTCATTGAATCGCACACTTCTTGTCTTGTTGCCGAAGGTGCGTAGTCAGGATTCGATCACTCAATTTCACCCAATTGGTCTTTGTTCGGTCTTATATAAAATAGTCACGAAGACCATCGTGAATAGACTCAAACCATTGTTGCCTTGTTGGATTTATGATAGCCATACGGCTTTTGTCCCTGGGCGTTCCATTACAGATAATATTATTATCGCCCAGGAGGTTATTCACTCCATGCGGCTGAAGAAGGGTAGAGTTGGTTCGATGGCCATCAAAATAGATCTTGAGAAAGCGTACGATAGGCTCGAGTGGGTGTTTATTAGGGACACGCTTGAGGAGATCGACCTTCCCGTGGAGTTTTGTGACTTAATAATGCGATGTGTTTTATCGGTTTCTACTCAAGTTTTATGGAATGGATCTGCTTCGGCTCCTTTCTCTCTGTCTCGAGGAATTCGACAAGGAGACCCGTTGTCGCCATATTTATATGTGTTATGTATGGAAAGACTGGCTCATTCTATTCGCGATAAGGTGTCTTGCAGAGCTTGAAAGTCGATTCGGTTAGTTCGTCGCGGTCCAAAGATTTCACATTTATTCTTTGTCGATGACATGATATTATTTTGTGAGGCCTCTTCATCATAGGTTTCGGTTATAGATGAGGTGTTGCGCCGTTTTAGTATTACATCGAGTCAGAAAGTGAGTATTGCAAAGACTAGCATCTATTTTTCTAAAAACGTGGATCCTATGCTTAAAGATGCTATCAGCTCCTCTTTCGGCTTTCGTCAAGTCGCGGATTTGGGCAGATACTTGGGTGTCCCTTTGTTGCATAGTCGTGTGACTAACGTCTCGTACCAATTTGTCGTACAACGTGTTCGTGATAAACTTTCAGGTTGGATGGCCAAGTCGCTATCGCTCGCAGATAGGATTACACTTGCTAAATCGGTATTATCGGTGATTCCTTATTATGTTATGCAGTCAACTCTTTTGCCCAAAGGCACTTACCGAGAGATTGAACAACTTATCTGAAACTTTATTTGGGGTAATTCTGAAGGTCGAGGGGGTGTGCATCTCGTTAATTGGAAGTCCGTCTGTTCTCCTATTAACGGAGGTGGTCTTGGTTTTAAATCTTTAGTGGTTCAGAATGAGGCCTTTCTAATGAAACTTGCATTCAATCTAGTGAGGAAGTCTGATCAATTTTGGGCGCGGGTTTTGCGCTCTAAATACAAATGGGTAGAGGTCGTTCCAGCTAGCTTATCTCGCCCTCGTTGTTCACAACTTTGGAAGGGGATTAGTTTGGCTTGGGAGGAGGTTCGCGATGGCCTTGTATGGACTGTTGGTGACGGGCGAACAATGGATTTTTGGCGCGATGCTTGGTTGAGTGATGTAGGGGCTTTGGCTGAGCATGTATCAAACGTCACTGAGCGCGCGAGGTTGTCGTGCACTAGCGTGGCTGACATGGCGGATGTACAAGGAGGTTGGAAGTGGCAAGCCTTTGAACACTTGCTGCCGCAAGGGATTTTGTTGCGACTTGCGGCCACGATGTCGCCACAGCAGGTTGAAGCGCTCGATGGTGTGGGCTGGAAATGGACGACGCAACGAGACTTCATGGTTTGCTCAGCTTATCAGGTCTGTTCTGGTACGTGTGAAGAGTCAGCCGAAAAGGTTTGGAGAAGCATCTCGCGTTTTCGAGGTCTTCAACGGATTAAGATTTTTTGTGGCTTCTCGGGTCTGGGAAATTGCTCACTAATGCCAAGCGAGCAAGACGACATATGTCGCAAAGCTCTCGGTGTGGCGTTTGTGGTGCGTCGATGGAATCGATAGATCATTTGTTTCGTGTGTGTTCTCCGGCGATTTCAATTTGGCTTCGCTTGGTTCTTCCTTCTAAGCTTGGTGAATTTGTGTCCATGAATATTCATGATTGGCTGCGTATTAATCTCACGATGCTGGAGTATTTTGCGCGCGAGCCAAGTAATTGGGACCTTAAGTTCAGTGTTGTCCTATGGTCTATCTGGAAGCATAGGAACGCTTGTGTTTTTGACGAGGTTGCAGCGGGCGGTTCGACATTTCTTAACACAGCAGGTTTGTGTTTGAGGAGAGCGTGAGGTCTTTAGCATTGTCGCGTCTGCTGTCCACACCCTCCACTTCTTCATCGCGCGTGACAGTGGCTTGGGACAAACCACCTGTTGGTTGGATAAAGCTGAATTCAGATGGTGCACGAATGTCTTCGAATGGCTTCGCCACTTGCGGAGGTGTCGAACGTAATAGTCAAGGGGAGTGGTTTTTTGGCTTTGCGAAATCCATTGGGATATGTTCATCTTTTGAGGCGGAATTGTGGGGTGTGTATATCGGTTTGTCGCAAGCTTGGTCTCATGGTTGCCGTAAGGTTATATTGGAGGTTGATTGTAAGGAGGCTTTTTCAATGCTTAATAGGATTATGCCGACGACAAACTCTATTGGGTTGTTACCATTCATCCATGAGCTACTGCAACAAGATTGGGAGGTTCTTCTTCAGCATGTGCGCAGAGAGGCGAACAAGGTCGCAGATTCTTTGGCCAAATTGGCTCCTGCAAATTCTCTAGGCTGCCGCTGCTTTGATACTCCACCGGCTGTGGTGTCGGGGTTGCTGCTTGCGGATCAGTTTCAGTTAGTTTAATTTGGTAGTTTTTCTCTCGTATTATAAAAAAATATTGTTTAATTGATTATTTTAAAAAATTCATTACAATTTATAAAAAAAAATAGTTATCTTTTCTTTGAATTTATTTAAATAAAATGTTTATGAAACTTATGCTAAAAACACAATTCAATGAAGGCAATTGATGGTTGACATTATTTGTATTATAAAAATAACTTTTGAAACATGGCTTTTGTTTATTTTAGATACTTAAATTAGTTTTTCTCAAAATATGTATCAAACTTTTTGCATTGTTACCACTTCCACCCTACTCATTGAGTTCGTCCATATTGCATGTGGTTCTTCTAATTCTATAAAAATCAAATAAGTTTCTAATTTAAATCATCGATTAAATGACCTGTTATTTTAAAAATTATGATAAAATAAACTCTTGAAATTACCTTTATACTTTAAAAATGTGTTTTTTATTTTTCAAATAAGGACTCATCGGTCCGTATTTTTTAAGTAAGAATTTATTTCATCACAATATTCATTAAGACTCATTTGATCTATAATTTAAACTGATGTTAAAAAAAACTATAATTTAAACCAAAAATTCAATTGATTTTTAGTACAATTAAAAAGGCTTGTTTTATATATAAGCCCAACTTTTTTCACCCAAAATACCATATAATAAATAGGTTTACTACATTTTTAACCCTCAAACTTTTCAAAAGAAGTCAATTTATCCCTGAAATTTTTTGTCTCTTTAACCTCAAACTTCTTTTTTGTTTATCAAATTGAACGAACATTTCAGTCAATAATATAATTTAACAAAAGAAATAGAAAATTCAAGGGTAAAAATGAAAAAAAAAGTGTACGAATGAAATGAGTTTTTCAAAAACGTTTGAGACGAAAATGTCATTAGCCTAATAAATAAATAAAACACGTGCTGTTCTAAATTCTAATATTCTTCAGCAATTACTCAGAAATTAAAATAAAATAAAAATTAATTCGCCTTCCTTGGATTTTCGATTCCGACATCTTTATGGGACTACAATTCCAAAACTTCTTAAAATGAATCTGATTTGTTGTTTTCTAGGGTTTTAATTCGAGGGGTAGGTGGGATTCTTTTAGGGTTGGCGATATGGAGATAGAGGTATCGGGTTCGAGCAACGAATCTTTAGCTATGGAAGTGAGGCAGATAAAGGGAAAATTTGTGGAAGAGAAAGACCAGATTCTTGTCAAGAGGAAGTCTTTGAAATCTGTGCTGGAAGAGTGCCAAAGAGTTCTCGAGTTGCTTAGCAACTGCGAAGATGGAACCGATGAAGATGATGATGGCAAAGTTGAAGTGAATCCTGAAGTGGGAGTCAGAGGCGTCGGTCTTCGAAGAGATGAAGAAGCCGACGAGGTTTTGTTCAATTCTCTTTGTCCATTTGTTTGTTGTTAGTGTTATTAGGGTTTGATTATGGATTTAGATTTCTGTTTGAGTACTAAGAAAATTTATGGAAACAGAAGGGAAGGAAATCTAAGTGAGACATATAGATACTAATTTTTAGCATATAAAAGCTATTGGTTTTGCTTTTGGTGAATTTGCAACGGTCTTTCTGAAGATTTGGTTTGTTTGAACTTATACTATGTTTCTTTATGGAGATTTCTATGTTCAGAGGAGAAATTTGAATTTTTAATAGAGGTTCAGCTAGCCTTAAGTGATTCATTTGTGGATTATGTTTATGTGTGCCTTTGCTTTCTTCTTTGAGTGATGAATGATTCTTATCCTATTCATACTTGGCTTGCATGAGACAAAAAAAAAAACTTATATTCTAGCTAATAGAATCTCTCATTTGGATAATGGTCTCATTTGTATTGGATACATTGGTTCCATTTCTATGTAAAGTAGTTTACGATGCTGCAGCCTGCATGCTTGGAGCCTTGGAGGGAGTTGTTTTTTGTGGACAATAGTTGCGGGTTGAGCTTGATTTCGGATTGTCTTAGTTATAGATAGGAGTCTGCAGTTTTTCTGTGATGATTGTTTCATTCTTGAGTAAGGGCTAGGTTGATAAGTGTGTATGTTGTTTTAAGATAGAGAGGCCATGTTAATGATTGAAAGCTGATGGTTGTATAACACTTTGGAGAGTTATGTGTTTTTGTTTGTTTGGATTGTATTCCACTTTGCAGTTGCCTGTTTTTTAGATCTCATGGATCAAAATTAAGCTTGTATTCCACTTTTGGAGTTTTATAGTTAACCTTCACCTTTTATTTGCAATAAATTTTAAAACCCCACCTAAATACAGTGATACCTTATGCTTGATTTGATATGCTCTAACCATTTGGCTTTATATTAAAAGAACAGTGTAAATAGCTTTATGACTTAAATTATGTATTTAAAATTAGCAGTGTCATAGAAACTAGATCTAGTTAATTTGCAATACCTGATGAAGTTGGCATTTGCTTTCATATCAATTATTTCAAAATAACTTGGATATCTAATGTGTGCCCCTTTTATTTTAAAAAATGCAGTTGCGTGATCTTCTCAAATCTAGAGTTCAATGCTCTGACTTTCTTGAAAAGCTAGAGTGTGCTCAGGTCCTAGTTCCGGAAAACATTGCCGGTATGCATCGAAAGATGGTCCGCTTTAGACTGTTAGCTCATATCATTTTCAACTCTTAAACGGTCATTTTGTTTAGTATATTGAATTTCATGCTTTAGACCGGTATCATATATCGGCTTTAAAAATGATCTTTGTTGCCTTGATGCTGATGAAATTCTTCTTTGGAACCAGATGACGGTAGTTCTTGGGACATGGTCAATGCAAATGATCTTTGGCAAGATGAAAATGTTGATTTGGGTCAAGAAGATTATGTTCTTGTCAGGCAGGAGGATATTGTAGAAGGCATTGCATGTTTCATGGCTGCATATTTGTTGTCCCTTAAACAGACTAAGGTGTGCAAGATTCTCGCTCTTTGTTTATAGTTTATACTACTATCATTTCGGACTTTAATTTCTCTTTGTAGTCATCCATACATGATAATATGCTTAAGCCAGAATTTTGATTCATTTGTATCAAGGTTTTTCTATGGTTTACTGTTTACATGTTCATCATGGATTATTTTATGTTGCTCTAACTCTTCATTTTTCATAAGTATCCATGTCTTAAACCTGTATCTAACATATATTATGGGTATGAGGATAAGATCCAAGGTCCCTCCAAATACATGGAAAAACTTGGGGGGAAAAATTGAACTACATATACCCAAATCAGACACTCACACCCAAGTCCGAGTAACTTAGGATTATTCAGCTCTGATTGCTAACGATATTTTTCACCCCCAGGATTTGAGCCCCAATCAACTTCAGCAAGGTGAGTTTTTTTGTCTTCATGAGTGAGTTTTAGTATTGGATTATATTCTTTCGTCGATGTTACTAAAATTTTTAAGATACCATGTCCGTGCTGAAGTTATATTTTTCATCTCAAATATCTTTTATTCTATGGTCAATACAACATCCCTGTCCATATTTGGAATAGGGATTCTGATTTGGATTTTCTTGTAGCACTGAGCAAGACCTTCTCCCTTAAAAATAAAAAGGGAAAGCTTCGAAAAGCTTGGGATGGAAGTAAAGTCATTTATAATGTGGCATCTTGGGGGGCAACTGCAATTGGGTAGGTTATAGTTTTGATCTTGACAACTAAACTCAGTTCCTCCATATTCTGCTGGAAGTACCCTCAGTTGGCTATCATGTTCTTCATATTCCCATTGTACCATATTATCTATACGATACAAATATATGTTGCTCCGACTCTTTACTTCTCTTATTGTTCCCATATTCCACACCTGTGTCCAATACATATTTGGACATGATTGTTGAACAGGCTGATGATGACATTATACATTTAATTGTTTGTTCTTAAACAGGGTGTACCAAAACCCTTTACTTGCGAGAGCCGCCTCAAAAGCCTTCTGGACTTCTTGCGAGGTAATATCAAAGCTTCTCTGATTTCCTTGCAATATAATTTGAGAAGCAGTGTGATATTGGAGGAATTCACTGTTGTACATACATATGCCTTCTCACTGCCGAATGCAGCTTGGTGTGGCCATGAATAACATGCATTCTTTCTTTCATCTTTGTAAACATCTCTTGTTGAAGCATTTCCGATTGTAATCGAAATTCCACTGGCATTGTGTGATCAGCATATGCAAATGCCTTGGGTAGTTCTTCTATATATCTAATAGTACTTGTTTTCTACATAGTTTTTAAGCTCAAAATAAATACGTATCAACTGCAAGATTGAATTAATCTTTGGTAACATAATTATCAGTAAAATGTGGTCATCGTTTTTCACTTTATTATTTAATACAATCCAAATCAAACGTTGGGGCTAGGGCCAGGCGTTCGATCGAGTCGAGTTAAAAAAATTCGATTTATTCAAGTTTGCAGGTCATATTTTGCAGTTTAAAATTTTTTCGAATCGAGTTGAGTTAATGAAATTCGAGTGAGTGAGTTTTTGAGTTTCTGTATGCATATATTTAGGGTTGGGCGGTGCACATGTTGATTCTAATTTTAACGGCTTTTTATATGTGCGTGTATATATATATATATATATATTTGTATTTTCACATGTGACATACATAATATATCATGTAGAATTGACAAACTCGACTCAAATATGAAAATTGTTCAATTAATTATTAAAATTTTTGAGTTATTCGAATTTCTATTTCATAATTTAAATTTTATTTAAAAAAATTTCGAAACGAGTCGAGGTTTTTTAGCCTCTATATAAATAATTTAAAATTTTCGAATTGAGCCGAAATTTGATTGGTGAACGCTTGATTTTAATATAAACAATTGATATATTTGTATAATTAAAATTGTATATGCTAATGGCAGCTCATCTTTGGTGCGGTGATGTACATTTGGTACTTGAAAAACTGTGCCAGGTACACTCCCAATGGCTCATGACGCCAAAAAGCTAACAATCGTATCCAGATTCAAGATTTTTATATGATGGAGTCGGAGTAAAATATGAACTACGTGATTCTCATATTAATATAATAAGTATTATTAATTTTATACCTAACAAATCAAGTGAGGTTAATTTTAATATTTTCTTATGAGAAAAAATTAACATTAACTCTTTAAAAAGTTCATTTAACTCCTTGAAAATCTAATATCTTAACAAAATAAATAGAGTCAATTGATTTTCAAAGTTTGAATGTGGGCAGATTTGGGGCAAAAACCCCTTTTTAATAAATATATAAGGTTTTGGCTACCACCAACCTTTATTTGGGAAAATGATCCCTAAACTTGCCATGTCGTTAAACCTCGCGTTATGTGGGAAGCGAGGCTTGATATCGCGTTCTGCAGAACGCGAGTTCTGTCTACGTGGCCTCGTTGTTTGGGTTAACGGTTTTTCAGAACCTCGCGTTGTGCAGAACGCGAGGTCCCCGAGAATTTGAAAGGGCGGCTGAATATATCGCGCAGACCTCGCGTTCTGCAAGTAGCGAGTTCTGTGCAAACCTGGGTTGAAAAACTAGGAAAAACAAGGGTGGGTAGGCCTGTTCGAGCCCAATTTTGGGCTTGTAAATCGTATATTTTTAGCGAACATCGAGTTTGGGGTCGTAGTACTGAAAATTCTCTACTGTATGACACCAACATGGTCAATTTCCGTCCATTCTAAAATGGTTTAAAATGGCTTCCAAAACCCTATGCTATCATCTTTTTTTTGAATGAAATCGCCTTTGAAGAACAATTGAGAGTTTCAGTTTAGTAATCGCATAAAAGTAATTAAAAACTGAAATTAAATAAACATTTAAAAGTTTAACTATAATAGATAAATAAAATTAAAATACGGTATCAAAAAAACAAATGTCTGGAATAAAAATATTAGAAACATAAGTACATATCCATTAAAAAAGACTAATGATGTCTATGTCCACCTGTTCCGCAGTCGGGTGGACGACGATCCCGATCTGGATTCCTCCGAACAACATGTGTTGGGCCATGGTCCTCATCATCATCATCGTCTGCGATACGCGGACCTTTACTGGGCCCGGGCGGGGAGTAAAATAAGCTACCCGGCGGCGTTTGCTCCACAATGCTATAGTCAAACTGAGATGCCAACGGTGGAATATCGATCAGCAGAAGACCACTCGTCGGCATATGGGGACAGTAGGCATCGAAGAAGCCGAACTCGGGTGGAGGCCTCATCTGCTGGAAAGTCGAAGGACTGCTAAAATTATGAAATACTGTGCCAGAAGATGAAGCCCCTGCAGTGTCAGTTCGCGGTCTCGGACCGCGCTGCCTCGCCTGGCTCTGGCTCGCTCAACGTGTGGGGTGTGGGCGGTTTTGGGGAGCCTGAGAAAGCTCTTGCTCGCGCTCCTCGTCAGTAAGGATATACTGCTTCCCATTGACCCCATACCACTGAAAGTAATCGAAAGTAGCCGAATCGGCCCAATCCACAATGGGTCGGAGAATGGGTGGGCGGCGGGCAAATCGATTATCCCAAATCTCTATCCACTCTGCGTGGTAAAGGGCCCAGTCAATCTCCGTATTCCCCTAGCGCGTCAGAAGGTGGAATTGGACCAAATTTGGTGGATTGACGAGTGGAATATTTTGAACGTACCCGAACTGTCGGAGAACCCTATCCGTAGGATGCCACACGAGAATTTCATAGTTGATCAGCGACACTAGGGAAAGCCATACTTGCTGCTCACGCAGAATCTCGGGTGGAGTAATCTGGTGAATATCCACTGAAGCGTAGGGCCTCCACACGAACTAAAAATAATAACGTTTCTAACGGTTATATAAAATATTATTGAAAAAAAATAGTATGAAAAAATTTAAAATAATTTTCGAATTACCTGCTCGTGCCTCAACTTATCCAAAACAAGCATGTACTGTGTTTGGTTTTTCGGCAGGCTGTGGTGGGACAGTGTTTCGCTCCACCTATCAGTAATGGAAAATAAAAACAAATCGTTAAATAAAATAATTTAAAAATATAATAAATATAATAGATTAAATAGTACCTCCGTAGAAGCGGAAATAAATAGGTGGCGGGCTGTCTAGGCTGCGGGTTTAAAAAAGGCATCTGAAACCAAGCCCAAGACTGAAGGAGTAAACATCATCCTCCAATTGCTGCTCTAGAATGGTCGACGTTTCTGTAGAGCTCTCTAAAAAGAAACGCCAAGACAGTTGCTCCCCAATATTTTCCTCTAGCTTCATCGAAATTAGTAAGATGAAGAAACTACATCACGTGCACCTTGGTGCGGAATTTGTCTGGCATTAATATCTCGCCGATAATGCGCAAGATGTGGGCACGTGCAAACCGCTGTGAAAATAATAAATAAAACAAAATTTAATAGTAAAAAAAAGCAAGAAATATGGATATTAAAAAAATAAATATTTATTAAAGGCGTCCTAATTTTCAAAGAAATATTTGTAACTTCATCGTAAATTTAATAAAGGCGTCCTAAATATTTAATAAAGACATCCTAATTTTCAAAAAAATATTTGTAACTTCATTCTAAATTTAATAAAGGCATCCTAAATATTTAATAAAGGCATCTTAATTTTCAAATAAATATTTGTAACTTCATCCTAAATTTAATAAAGGCATATTAATTTTCAAATAAATATTTGTAACTTCATTCTAAATGTAATAAAGGCATCCTAAATATTTAATAAAGGCATCCTAATTTTCAAATAAATATTTGTAACTTCATCTTAAATTTAGTAAAGGCATCCTAAATATTTAATAAAGACATTCTAATTTTCAAATAAATATTTGTAACTTCATCCTAAATTTAATAAAGGCATCTTAAATATTTAATAAAGGCATCCTAATATTTAATAAATGAAATACATTAAAAATATATAAAATAGTGAAAAAAATAAAAAAAATACTTGGAGTGTAACTTCATCCGCATTGGGGGAGGGTTTTCAAATTCAGCCTCCAAATAAGATAGTTCTATTTTCCCACCGTCCCACACATCCTCTGGGGGCTACACTCTCATTTGTTCAGCAAATATAGTTGGCCAATGCCCCAACGCTACACCCGTAATAAGGTTGCCGTCTGTAGGCAACCCCAGATGATAGGCAACATCCTTCAGCGTTATTGTTGCCTCGCCTATCGGGAAATGAAAAGTGTGCGTATCTGGCCTCCACTGTTTTATTAGCGCGCTAATCAACGATGGGTTACACTTCACCTTCTATGATCCTCGCTACGTGGCCAAAACCAGCTCGCTCAATCCACGTCATAATAGCAGGATCAGGTTCGTTGTTGATACGGTTAAGGTAACAAGTTAACTGACGTTCATATGCCTTAAAAAATAATAAAAATAATAAAAAATATAATAGTTGGCAAAATGCATGTAAAATTAAAAAAAGAAAAAAATAATACCTCTTGTGATGATCTGAAATAGTGACATTAGTTATTCGCGTCGTTGCGTAGTAAGCTCGCCATTGTATAGAATGAAAACTACGTAAGTATAGTGTAAAAAACAAAAGAGCTCGCGTTCTGTGTTGATATGAGGGCAGGGCTACCAATTTATAGAAGAGCTTGCGTCCTTTTGGAAGAGATGTTAATGAACCTCGCGTTCTGGGAAACGCGATATTCCAAAGACCTCGCGTTCCACAGGACGCGAGGTTCATTGAAAAGACGCGTCACAGAACAGACGCGTGAACTGAACGGGCAGAAGTGACATCGCGTTCTGCAGAACGCTAGGTCGTGGGTCTTTTAAAAGAAGACTTCCAAGGCGAGAAAGTCATAAAATATCATATTAAATATATATTTATTATTATTATTATTAATAATAATAATAAAAAGTAATGTTATAAAAAATTTATTAGAAATAATTTAATATCCTATTAATTATATATATTTACTATTATTATTATTATTATTATTACATAAATAAATAATGTTATAATAAATTTATTAGCAATAATAATACTAATTTATATTACGATTAAAATATTGTTATAAATACAGTGTAAGTAAATAATGTTATAAATATTATTATTTATTAAAAATAATAATATTTTTTACAATTGAACGAATTTGAGTATTTCATAACAATTGAATTTATAAAATCGTAGTTACATCGAACCTGCGATGAAAAAATTACGCATAATAAACCCAAGGGGACGTATATATGCAACTACAAATAACAACATATCGCAATATTCGGGAAATTAGTTTGAAAAAAAACTTTCCAAATACGCGATATGTTGCCATTAGTAGCTGCAATCGAAAATTGCTGACGTGGATATGGTGACGTATATATGAAACTACAAATACCAACATATCGCAATATTCGATAAATTAGTTTGAAAAAAAACTTCCCAAATACGCGATATGTTGCCATTAGTAGCTGCGATCGAAAATTGCTGACGTGGATATGGTGACGTATATATGCAACTACAAAGAACAACATATCGTAATATTCGGGAAATTAGTTTGAAAAAAAACTTCTCAAATACGCGATATGTTGCCATTAGTAGCTACGATCGAAATTTTTTAAAATTGATGGGTGGGTGGTCCTTGCCTCCACAGGAGTTTGCTATTTATAGATGAAGGTGGATATGCTGACGTGGCATACTCGCGTTGTGTAGGACGTGAGGTCTTTTGAAACTCGCGTTATACAGAATGCGAGTTCACTGAAAATCGCTTTATTCAAAAAGCGAGGTTGGTTTATATATTTGCACGCTGATTGATTTTCATAACCAGTGAAGTTGTTTCATGATTTCGTGTTATGCTGCGTTTTGCAGTTGAAGTTTTTATGTATTTTTTGTTCCTTCATGATAGTTGGAGTTCTGTCATGATTTTGTGTTTTGCTGGGTTTAGACCCCGCATGGTACGTTGATTGAAAAATACTTACCGACATATCACAATATTCGGGAGCTTGTGGGAAGCTGCCATTTACCGCGAAAAAGTGCCTCGAAAGTTTCCAGTAAAACTTTCGAGGCACTTCTTGGGGACTCTTTTCTAAAGTTCGCAGCTTGCCCACACAATCTGCATAAAGTCCAGAGTCAAAGAAGCGAGGTTGGATTTAGATCGACCATATTGCCAATGCAGCCCTATTTTGCGAATGCGGCCGGTGCCGATTACATTTGCTAATGTGGATCAAAGCTGCTACCATTTAAGAAGAAATCTGATTATCGCGCTCTGCTTCTTTCACTTGGGACTTTTTGCAGATAATGTATCGACCGATTGACATGCAGATGCAACCCTATTTTGCTAAGGAAGACTTGTTTAAAGTTTTTTTAAATGAAAGTTTGTCCTTCGAATTACCTATAGGAAGACTTGTTGAAAGTTTTGTTAAATGAAATTTTTGTTAAATGAAATGCGAATTAAATGTTTCATTCGAATTAAATTTACTTATGTGGTGTTTTTATTTTACTATAAATACCGAACAATTCCACAATCATTTATTCATTCATGTTTCCCCCGAAAACACCCAATGTAAATCTTTGCTCCTCTTATGGAAAAATTTCACGCATTATTTTATTTTCGCGGTACTTATTTCGAATCAACAATCATATAGAAAATGTCACTTAAAGATTTGTTAAAGTTGACATCAAGCTAGGTTAGTAAACGCGTTAAATGACTCGAACGGAACGAATGTTGGGAGCTCGTGTTACATGACTTAGTAGTCTCTAATTGTCTGAAATATTGAAACATGTTTTCAATTATTCAAACATAACACGTGTATACAATATGAGTATTATTAACTCTGGCGTAATTTCAAACTTAGTAAAAGTGACCTCGCGTTCTATAGAACGCGTAGTCTCAAGAAACTCGTGTTACATAGAACGCGAGTTCACTATGATTTCTGTGGATATCGCTTCATTCTGAAAGCGAGGTTGATCTATATATTTGCATGCGGATGGATTTTCGTAACCAGTGAAGTTTTTTCATGATTTCATGTTTTGCTGGGTTCTTGAAGTTGTAATTTTTATGTATTTTCTGTTCGTTCATGATAGTTTGGAGTTCTGTCATTTGTCGCCAAGAAGTGCCTAGAATGATTCCAGTAAAACTTTTCTAGAGACTCTTGAGGACTCTTTTTTGAAGTTCGCCGCTTGCCATAACCATCTTGGAGACTCTTGGGGACTCTTTTCTGAAGTCCAGAGTGAAAGAAGCAATGGCGGATTCAGATCGACCAGGTTGCATAGGCAGCCCTATTTTGCTAATGCGGCCGGTGCCGATTACATTTACCCACCAGACTTTTTGCATATATTGTTTCAACTTTTTGCAGATATTGTATCGACTTGTTTCAATTTACTTATTGAAGAATAATTGTTGAAAGTTTTGTTAAATGAAATGCGAATTAAAATTTTCATTCGAGTTAAAATTACTTATGTGGTGTTTTTACTTTACTATAAATACCCACCAATTCCACTATCATTTACTCATTCCAATTTCTCCCTAAACACCCAACGCTAATCTTTGCTCCTCTTATGGCAAAATTTCAGGCAACATTTTATTTTCTCGATACTTATTTTGAATCAACTACCACCAGCAAAATGTCACTCAAATATTTAATACAGTTGACATCTAGCGAGGTTAGTAAACGCACCGGCAAACAAATTTCTTCCTTGGAATGTCGAATCCCAACACCGTCAGCAAACAAAACGCACTATGTTATGAAGCTTACGAACGAAACAAACGTTCGTAACATGTATGACCAGCTCAATTCCGTTGGAGCTAAATATGTCGATTTAAATGATAAGTTTGATGAGGACAACGCCGACGAAGCTAGTACGTCTGCACCCGTACAACCTGCTCCGAACAATGAACACGCTCCGTCTTCACTGGATGTTGATGCGGCTGCCGACGAGCTGTAGCTTTTTATGTACAAGCGTAGACAAAGAAAACAACAACTGATCGAAGAACTAAACTTAAGTTCAGACGTGTCCACTGACTACGATGATTCGGATTAACCATAAACTTCTGAAATCATCGTTGAATTATGTTATATGACGTATTTTTCTATCCTTTATTAATGTTTAAGGGACCTCGCGTTATGTAGAACTTGTAGTATTCAATTACATTACTAGACTATAATTGTCTCAATTATTCAAACAGAAAACGAGTACACAGTACGAGTTTTATTAATTCTGACGGAATCTCTGTCTCAATAGATATAAAGGGACCTCGCATTATGTAGAACTTGTAGTATTCAATTACATTACTAGACTACAATTGTCTCAATTATTCAAACATGTACTCAATTATTCAAACAGAAAACGAGTACACAGTACGAGTTTTATTAATTCTGACAGAATCTCTGTCTCAATAGATATAAAGGGACCTCGCGTTATGTAGAACTTGTAGTATTCAATTACATTACTAGACTACAATTGTCTCAATTATTCAAACATGTACTCAATTATACAAACAGAAAACGAGTACACAGTACGAGTATTATTACTTCTGACGGAATCTCTGCCTCAATAGATATAAAAGGAACCTCGCGTTATGTAGAACGCGATTTTCAAAAGAACTCGCGTTGTACAGAACACGAGGTCATGCTTATCGCGTTGTGTAGAATGCGATTTTCTCAAAGCTTCCTCCTGGTACAATAATTTCCCTTACACACCCGGATTCTCCGGGATTTATTGTGCCAATAATAAGCCATAAGTGTCTCCTTATATGAAGCAGAACCATAAACCGTAAATATATGTTTGAATTGTCAAAACAAGTCCTCAAAATTTTTCAAGTATTAAAAATTCACAAGTCTTTGACAAAATATTCAAATGGCGAGACGAGGAGGAGTTACTACTCTAGTTTACTACGATGGGCAGATATTCAACGATCTCGAACTTGGCGTCGTTTTTTACTGCGAAGATCCAGTAACGCTTAAGATTCCGAGGAGATTATCGTTCAAGAAGTTGGTTAAGGAACTGGAGACCAATGTCCCGCATTTCGAAAACCACCATTTGTCCGACGTGAAGTATCGGGTGCCAATATCTATAGCTCCTTTAACGTACTCTGTATGCAGCATTGCGGACACTACTAATGTAGAGTTGATGCTAGCTACCCACTTCGAGTATTCATTGGGCGGGCCCCTAGAGCTGTATGCATCGTTCTTGGAGTCTAATCCTGCTATCGAAATACCAAGCTGGGGTCGGGCAAATTTCGACTTCGATCCGAATGCCAACGTTGATAGCCCGACTGCAAGTCTACGACATGATTTTAACCTACTATGCCAAGACAACGAGTTTGGTGCATCGTCATCTGCTGTGCCAAGACATTCTTGCATAGCTAGTATCGGGTTCGACCTGAACCAACCCCCAAACAATGAATTCGATACACCAACAAATGCAACGCACAATCCGTATAGTTTTGGAGGGGAGGGAGCGTCGTCTACTTACGTTGCGCACGACCATGAAGCATCATATGGCCGACACTCAACGTATGTCCCTGGCACGGACTACGTTCAACCATCTATAGGGAGACATTCTTCTTTTGGAGGGGATGGAGCATCGTCTTCTTACGCTATGCACGACCATGAAACATTGAACCCCTTCAATGATTCCTCATATGGACGACACTCAACGTATGTCCCTAGCACGGAGTACGTTCAACCATCTATGGGGAGACATTCTTCTTATGGTGCTCTTGATTTTGGTCTTGGAAATGTGGTTCGTGAACGATCTCATGAGAGGTCTCGCGATCGTCGACCACCATCCTCGCCTCCAAGGGTAGCGATCAACGAAGCTGTACTATACCAGCTCCCGGAGGATGCTTCTGACGAAGAATTGATTAGAGAACTCGGGCCCGACGGTGACGAGCTGGGGTCATTCTATGATGAACAGAAGACTTGACAGTTCCACTGGAAGAATTGACCGTTCCACCACCATATTTCGAAGAACAGCCGGCAGCCACCAACTTTCCTGTATCAGCAACACCAATTTTTATGTACCAGCCACCATCCCACTTCACAACGGTTGATATGGATGCCATGGACGTCCCTGAATTTTCGCATGACCAAACAATAGACGGCAGACTCAACCGTTCTAATGGTGAACTGAGAATTGGTATGACGTTCTTAACAAAGGAAATTGCGGTGTTCGTAGTTAAGCAGTACAACATTCGTCAAGCTGTTGAGACGACAGTGAAGAAAACCCAAGCCAAATACTACAAGGCACACTGCACCCAAAAGAATCACGGCTGTAAATGGAAAAACCGTATATCACAATTGAAGAAGGCAGGCGACCGTTGGAAAATAACAAAACTAGAAGGGCCTCATACATGCACCGTTGCTAGCCTAAGCCAAGATCACAAGAACCTCGATGCAAAGTACCTCGCCGACATCTTTATGCCACTGGTGAAAGCAAATCCCAAAGTGTCGGTCCCCACATGTCAGGCTGCAGCTAAAAGTGTCACTGGCTACCGTCCTGAATATTATAAAGCATGGTATGCAAAGAGGCGGGCCGTACAAGAACTGTTTGGCTGATGGGAGGAATCTTACAAAGAGTTGCGCCCGTGGCTAAATCTGCTGCAGAAACACAACCGCAGAATGGTTGTCAAACTTGATACGGTTCTAGCATATGAAAATGATCGTGTCGTTCGAGGTGTTTGTCAATTCCACTAGTTATTTTGGATTTCCCTCAGTGTATCAACGCATTCAAGCATTGCAAACCGATGGTCCAAATCGACGGCACATGGTTGTACGGAAGATATACACAGACCCTACTTCTAGCTATTGCATAGGACGGAAATCGAAAATGCGTTCCTGTTGCATTCGCAATCGTCCAAAAGGAGGATTTGGAGTCTTGGATGTTCTTCCTTCGGAACCTACGAAAATATGTCATTGATCTTGTAATACGGGCAAGGGAATGAGGGGTATGAGTTATTTCTGACAGAGGCACAACGCTCTTATGGGTGCTAGAACATTTGGGTCAGTATTGGCAGCCTCCATACATTTACCACCATTTTTGCTTTCGGCACATAGCCGCAAACTACATGCAGAAATTCAAGAATTGTGATAAACGTGAAATGGTGCTCACAATGGGTACGTTCTTTATGTCATTTTCATTTACTATATTACTTGCTGATCGCTTTCATTTACGACCTCTTTGCATGTGTTGTTCGCCCATAACTATTCAAATGTCATCCCTTAAGCAACTCGCATTACAAACAAGAGGTGGATGAGATGCTCGAGGAACGAGAGCGAGAAACAAAGATGGCGCAGAATACCTTGAAAAAATCCCGAGGGAAAAATGGATTTGATCGTACGACGAGGGTAAACGATATGGTCACATGACAACGAACTTGGCTGAGGCAGTGAACTCATCACTGAAGGGAGTGCGGCAGTTGCCTATCACTTCCATTGTCAAAGCAACTTACTATCATTTGGCTACCCTGTTTACAACCTTGGGAAGGCAAGCAACTGAGTACATGACATGTGGACACATAGTCCATCCGGATTTCCGCACAAAACTGCATACTCAAATAGGCCAATCAAGACAGATGATTGCAATTCTCTTCTCGCGAGAAGGACACAAGTTTCGTTTTTCAGAATTTTCCAGGCGGTTGGAAGGCATTCAGCACAACACGTACGTGGTAGATCCGAGGGCAAGAACCTGCGAGTGTGGAATATTCCAAACATTCAAATAACCGTGCGCACACGCCATTGCTGCTTGCGCAAACCAACGGATACAATACATGTAACTGGTTGATCCGGTATACATACTTAAAACGGTGTTTAAGGTTTACGAAAAAGAGTTTCCTCTAATCGGAAATGAGGTTGATCCGAATGCCGTAGACACTGAACCGACCATACGCCCATATCTAGCACTATTAAGATCCAAAGGACGTCCACGGTCTACACGAATACACTATGCCGAGGATATGGTCGAACATCGAGAAAAAATCGGACAAAAGAAGCATTGTAGTGTATGTAAAAATCCTGGACACACAAAGACTACGTGTCCTAATCGCTCGGCCCCTCGTCTTAATTAATTCTTTGTAATTTGTTTATGCGAGTTCGCCCATAACTATCGAATCAATAAAATCAGTCTAATTCGTTTTATAAAGTAGGTCATCTTATATTTTCAATCATTCAAAAAAATATGGTATGATAGCGTTTTCGAAGCGAATTTAAGTCAATGTAAAATGGATGGAAATTGACCGTGTTGGTGTCATACGATAGAGAATTTCCAGTACTACGACCCCAAACTCGATGTTAGCTAAAAATTTACACTTTATACGTATGAAATTCTGCTTGAACATGCCTATCGACATTTGTTCAAAGGCAATTTCATTTAAAAAAGGATGGTAGCATAGGGTTTTGGAAGCCATTTTAAACCATTTTAGAATGGACGGAAATTGACCGTGTTGGTGTCATACGATAGAGAATTTCCAGTACTACGACCCCAAACTCGATGTTCGCTAAAAATATAATATTTACAAGCCCGAAATTGGGCTCGAACAGGCGTACCCACCCTTATTTTTCCTAGTTTTTCAACCCACGTTTGCACAGAACTCGCGTCCTGCAGAACGCGAGGTCTGCTCGATATATTCAGTCGCCCTTTCAAATTCTCGGGGACCTCGTGTTCTGCACAACGCGAGATTCTAAAAAACCGTTAACCCAAACAACGAGGCCACGTAGACAGACCTCGTGTTATGCAGAACGCGATATCAGACCTCGCTTCCCACAGAACGCGAGGTTTAACGACGTGGCAAGTTTGGGGGTCATTTTCCCAAATAAAGGTTGGAGGGAGCCAAAACCCTATATATTTATTAAAAAGGGGATTTTGCCCCAAATCTTCCCTTGTTTTCCCTAGTTTTTCAACCCACGTTTGCATAGAACCCGCGTCCTGTAGAACGCGAGGTCTGCTCGATATATTCAGTCGCCCTTTCAAATTCTCGGGGACCTCGCGTTATGCAGAACGCGATATCAGGCCTCGCTTCCCACAGAACGCGAGGTTTATCGACGTGGCAAGTTTGGGGTCATTTTCCCAAATAAAGGTTGGAGGGAGCCAAAACTCTATATATTTATTAAAAAAGGGTTTTTGCCCCAAATCTGCCTTGAATGTGGCTCTGTTATCATTTTTTTTTTGTTTTTTCTTTTAGGGTCTTTTTTAGTACGAGGCCTTTTTTGGTAATCCTTTTAATTCTCGAGTGCTTTTCTCTGGTTATTTTGGACAGACATACGTTGCACAACTAATTTTGATTAATAAATTTTTTAACAAAAAAATTAAATTCAAAAATCGAGATGTGCTTAAACAATATTAAATTACTTATCACCTGGGATGGGTAGTATGAAGCCCTTTAGTCCAATTTCAAAAGAAAACCATTTTTGGCTATTTTCTTCACATTAAAAATATATATAAGTATAAAATAAAAAAACCACTCCTCTCATTTTCTCTGTAGTGGTTACAAGAAGTTTGTAAGTTGTTCATCTTCTTTTTTACCGGCAACGGCCTTCGGTTGTTTTGCTGATTTTGTATATAAATAACCTTCATCTTTGGTGATGAATGTTTTATTTTTATGTTTTTCTTATTTTTACTTGCTTTGCCAGTTTTATATCAAATCTGGTTTCATAACAATTCATTTGTCTGCATTTACGACAGTTTTTTCGTCTTTCTTTATGGCAGTTTTAGTTTGTCTTTTGACAGTATAGCGTTTGAGTGGCGAAATTTCAGCGAGCGATTTTTAGCGAAGGAGGTCGATCTATAAATGCTTACATGTTGTGGTTGTGTCGATATGCCAAGAACAAGTAGCGAAAGAATTTGTTGTCTTCATAGAGCACTATGGTTAAAGCTATAGTTTTCTGAATTTCTTTTAAAAGTTGCTTCAAGTCCTTTTGAAAGTGATAGGTTTGTTCTTTAATGTCTTTCATACTCTTAGATTTTATTGTATTTATCTTTATACATTAAATTTTTAATGTTTGAGTATGATACTTTGTAATCTTATCACTTTTAATATAATCCAGTTTATTTTTTTTTTTTAAATATCAGCACAAAATAAACCAAATCCTAATACCCGTACGTAGTAGCCGCTGATCTTGACTGTCCCCGAGAGGGCAAAACCTAATCCTAAATTCCTAATACACGTGTCCATCATCGATCACCATCCTCCTAAATCTCTCCGTACACCCGCCTGTCACTTCAACCGCTCGCGCGCATGGTAGTCTTTGGTAACTGGTAAGCCATTTAACGAAACTTTGACCACACAAACGAAAGCAAAGGAAAAAAAACTGAATTAAAATTTTAAATTAAAAGACAAAAATTTAACAAATCAATATATCTTTATTATCGAAGCGCGAGCCAAAAGCGTGCACAAATTCAATCACTTTTTAATTAGATCCCAACAGTAACTATTTTTTCAATATCATTTCATTTGTGGATAAATATCACCGTTGGTCACTAAATTATTTTGGGTAAATTACATAAATAGTCCCCCGACTATGCTCCAATTATCTTTTGCATCCCCGACTATCATAAGTTACAAACTGGTCCCCTAACTTAAAAAAATAACAAATTGATCCAATGCCGTTAAAAATTTAACGGTTGGTGACGTGGCAGTTAACAAAAATTGGCATAATAACACATTTAAACCTCAACTTTTACACTTTGTTTAACTTTGCCCTAATTCTAAAAAAAATGACCCTTAACATTTCAAAATTCTATCAATTTAATCCATTTTTACTCTCCACACAATCCTAAACAAGAAGACCCGTGCAAATGTCTTCAAATCCATTTTTGTTTTGTTTGTTCCTTTTAAGACATTTTTTGGGCCTCACCGATGGTAGTTGTTATTAATATAGTTATTTAGGAGTTGAATCTATTGAAGAGAGAAAAATTGAATCGAAATTATTAGTCAAGAACAGAAGGTAAAGCAGGGAAAAACTGGATTGAGTATGGCCAAGATAGTTGTGGTTGCTGTTAAGGCATCCAAAGAAATTCCCAAGACTGCTCTGGTGTGGGCATTGACTCATGTTGTTCAACCCGGAAACTGCATTACGTTGCTTATTGTTCCTTCACATTGTTCAGGTATTTCTTTTTTCTTGTTGTATCATTGCTTTTGCAACCTAATGACATGTTAGGATCGAACTCCTGCTGACGGTAAAATTGATGGGGGTTTTAGAAATCTGATTACATGAATGGTTTATGAAAAATGATGAAATTTGGTTAGCCTGCTCGCATCACAGTTACTTGTTTTGGTCTTATAAGTTGTTACCACATACAACTTTAAACATTTCCATCCAAGTTAATAATGGTGGAATTTCCTGAGTAATGCTATTTGTTCTTCTTTTGAATATTTTTGTTTTTTGGGTGCCTTTCTTCCAATTACGAGTTAATGGATGCAGACACGTTATCATGTGCCAGGAAATTTCGCTGTATATGAGTGTAGATTGTCTTCCAGTTTTGCATTCCAATTTCTAACATGTCTGATATTTCTTTTTAAATTAATTAGTTTTCTTGTGCTTGTTATGTTCTTTCTGGCATAGAAAGTGTTGAGTGTGTAAAAGTTCTATTATTTACACCCTTTTTAACCCATATTTCTGCTGCATTCAAGCATCATTGCATTGCATTTAGGTTAAGTTTCAATAGAACATCACAATTATATAAAAGGCGCGGTTTCTACTGAAAAATGGCTATTTTTGCAGGTATCTGTCACAGTAGATGTCGAAGGCAGGCGCAGGGCAGATAAGCAGGAGAGCTGAACTGGACAAGCAGTTGAAGAAGAGGAACCTGTCATGGACCTGTCGTGACAGCATGGTGACAGTAGACTCATGAAGAGGAAAAGTCAAGTGGACCTCGATAGATAAAGAAAAATCTGCTCGTCTGTCGTGTGGAAGCCGAATATTTTTCCAAGCCCCGGATCAAAAGATATGTCAAGCCAAAGCTCAAAGGAGAGGAAATCCCTAAAAACAAGGATGCGGCTAGAAAGTAGGAGTCTTTAGAGATTTAGTCTTTATTAGAATCTTATTTTTAATTAAAGTTGTAATCCTTGTTACCTTAGATAACTTGAGCCCAAAGCTTATATAAAGGGCATAGATTAAACCTAGGGCATGACGGATACCCCCAGAACCGAAACCAAAACCCTGCCGTTTACCTGTCACCGATATGTTCTAAGTTCCCCCTAGGGCTACGGGTTGTTTTGTAAAGTAGTTGCAAGGGTTGCTTTGTTTTAGGATTTTTTCAAGTTCAATAAAATAAACTTCAAGTTCTTTTATCTTGGTTTTAATATCTTGCAAGAGCATCGGGAGAGCATTGTGAGGTTATCCATTTACTTAGCATCGGGAGAGTTAAGTATACGAAAGAGATAAGAGCGTGTTCTCTAGTTTATAGTTGAACCATCTCGTGCCTAGGGATAGGGCGAGGTTAAGTGGCTAAGGAAGAATTCATACACATCGGTGTTCATCCTTCGATTCACGCCGGGAGGCATCATCAAAGACGTGATCATCGACAGACTTGTGCCTAGGGATAGGGCAAGGCAGATCAGGGATTCTTGCCAAGCTTGAAGTACGGAGTTAGTGTTCGCTGCTGCGACAGCTAACGGACAGACGCCGCGACAGGTGCTGTCGGCGACGGGTGCGACGACAGAACTGGAGATCCTAAGCAATTCAATACCTACACTACTGAGCAACTCAATACCAGCCCATTCTCTCTATCTTGATATCTCAATTCCTTTTATTTGCGTTTTTACATTATTATTCGTGACAACCCTCAACTATTTCTTTTACTTTGTGCAGTGAAATAAGGTGAAGTCATTAGCCCAATCCCTGTGGAGACGATATCCGATACTTCGTATCACTTTACTACTTGCGTCGTGTATACTTGCACTATAATTGCGATAGACTATTTTACACGCAACAAGTTTTTGGCGCCGTTGCCGGGGATTGGCAACATAACTACACCTTTCTTTCCTTGCACTTTTTGTTTTTATTTTCGTTTTTGTTTTTGTTTTTATTTTTGTTTTATTTTTTCTTTAGTGTTTTAAACTCTTGCTTTTCACGAGGTTTTCTTGTTTATGCGCAGATCTAAAAGAGGCGAAGATCCTGAGTATAAATTAGATCCGGAGATCGAACGTTCCTTCAATCTCAAGAAACAGATTCGCCACCTTTTAGACCGGAACGAGTACCTTGAAGAACAGCTAGAGCAGATGGCCCGTAATCAGCCTGCTGGTGAAGAAATCCCGCCTGTCGGTGACCCGCCTGTGGCAGGTGGACGACGGTCATGTCGTGACTACATGCTGAATGACCATGTAGAACTGGAGACCACGCTGCCAGATATTGATGTTGATAACTTCGAGCTTAAACCTGTCATGTTTAGTATGATCAACAACGCCAGGCAGTTTAGTGGTTCTGCGACAGAAGATGCTAGGGAGCATCTCAAAACGTTCCAAGAGATCTGTGGTTCGTTTAGACTGCCAGGAGTTAGTCCGGAGATACTAAGGCTTCGGTTATTTCCCCATTCATTGAGGGACAGAGCTAAAACTTGGTGGAATAAACTTACACCGGGTTTTATTATGACTTGGGCAGATTTAACTCGTGAATTTTTGTCTCGTTTTAATCCTTCACATTTAGCTGAGCGATTACGTAATGAAATTGCTACTTTTCAACAGGAAGATGACGAGCCAATGCACGAGGCCTGGGACAGATTCACAACTCTTCTTCGAAACTGCCCAATGCATGGATTCCCCGTCTGGAATCAGGTAACTAAGTTTTATAATGCTGCTAACTTACAAACTCGCATTCGAATTGATTCTGCAGCGAATGGACTATTATTGGATAAAGATCCGGACGAGGCCCTGCAAGTTTTGAAACATCTAGCTAAGAATGAGGAGCAGTTTCCAACCGCTAGAAGAGGAGGTAAACGGGTACTTGCTGTCAAGGATTATGAGGCCGACAGCACTATGAAATCACAGGTAGCATTCCTCACTAAAGCCATGAAACACTTATTGAGTGAAGAGGAAGTACGAGGGTTTGCTGTCGAGGAAGTTTGTGCTACATGTGAAGGAAATCATAGTAGGGATGAGTGCCCTATAAATATAGAAGAAGGGAAATATGTTGGAAATTACAAGCCAAACTACAATTCCAACAACTACAACCCTAATTGGAGGAAAGATCCCAAATTTTCCTGGAGTAACCCTAACAATGCCCTAAATCTGCAAGCATATAATCAGAATCAGGGGGTCCTAGATTGTTGACGCGACAGCAGCCGCAGCCGCAGAACCTGCCGCAGAACCTACCGCCTCAGCAACAACAGCAGCCACCACCTGCCACAAGTAGTATATTGGAGCAGACTCTGGCCACCTTTATGTCTCAGACTGGTACGTATATGGAGAACATCAATAAGTTTGTCAAGAAAACGGAAGACTTTATGGATGAAACTAAGATGAGAATGACAAACCATGAGGCCACCTTGAAATCTCTAGAGACACAAATGGGTCAGGTGTCACAGCATATTAAACCGAGGCAGAATGGAGGTTTCCCTAGCAATACTGAAAATGCTAGACCGCCCCCACACGAGCAATGTAAGGCGATTACTACTAGGAGTGGGAAAAAGTTACCAGGGCCGGAAAAAGAAACTGAAACAGAAAAGGAACCTGCCTTGGATAAACCTGCCGAGGAAGCTGCCCCGACAGGTGATAAACAGACTGCTGCCGATGAGTCTGTCACGACAGCAGAAGCGACAGAGGAGAAAAAAGAAGAGTATCGTCCTCAGATTCGCATGCAGTGGGAAGGACGCATTGCTGATTACCGTCCTTCACCACCTTTTCCGCAACGGATACAGCAAGCTAAGCATGAATCTCAACTTAAAAAGATTTATGATATTTTTAAACAGGTTCATACTAATATTCCGTTGTTAGATGCTGTTAGGGAGATGCCCGGTTATGCTAAATTTCTCAAGGATGTTATGTCAAAAAAATCTAAACTTGGGGAATTTGAAACGGTAAAGATGACAGAAGGTTGCATGAGTATTCTTCATCGGCAGCCACCCCAGAAAAAGAAGGATCCGGGGAGCTTCATCATACCTTGTGTAATCGGTGACAGATTTGTGGGTAAGGCATTATGTGATCTTGGTGCTAGTGTTAATCTAATGCCCAAATCTGTTTTTTCAGAAACTAGGTATTGGCAAGGCGCGGCCCACGACAGTTACCCTACAGCTAGCCGACCGCTCTTACGTTCACCCCGAGGGAAAATTGAAGATATTTTGGTAAGAGTGGACAAACTTATTTTTCCTGCTAACTTTCTTATTTTAGATTGTGAGGCAGATGAGAACGCACCAGTCATCCTTGGCCGACCCTTCCTAGCCACGGGCAGATCATTGATTGATGTGGAGAAAGGAGAACTCACCATGCGCGTGAACGATCAAGAAATTAAGTTGAATGTTCTCCAAGCGATGAGACATGCTGATGTGGATGAGGAATGCAAGGCCATCATTGAGGTGACCTTCGATCAACCCTGCATCAGGACGGGCTGCCGTGATATAAAATTTGGTCACTGTTGCGACAGCCACCTACAGGCCTGTCACGACAGCAATGACGACAGCACCGACGATAGCGACTCCTCTAAATCCGACATATCTGATACTGAAGGTCATGAAGAGGTAAACTGGTTAGACTATCGTCCAGGTAAGTTATTCGAACCCTTGAATTACACTTCGGATAACCATTTAATCCAAAAGCCCTCTACTGTTGAACCACATGTCTTAGAACTTAAGCCCCTGCCAGGGCAGCTTAAATATGCTTATCTTGGTTGTGATAACACACTGCCTGTAATCATCTCTGCTAAGCTGCCGCAGGAACAGGAACGACAGCTGATCGACATGTTGAGGCAGCATAAAAGAGCGATAGGATGGACGATAGCAGACATTCAGGGCATTAGTCCGGCAATCTGTATGCACAAAATCCTCCTAGAGGAAGATCATAAGCCGACTTTTGATGCCCAAAGGCGGTTAAACCTTGCAATGAAGGAGGTAGTGCGTAAAGAAATAATTAAATGGTTAGATGCTGGCATTATTTACGCCATCTCCGATAGCAAATGGGTAAGCCCGGTGCAATGCGTTCCCAAGAAAGGAGGCATGACCGTGATAACCAACGAAAACAATGAGTTAATCCCAACCAGGACTGTGACCGGTTGGAGGGTTTGTATGGACTATCGGAAGCTTAACAAAGCTACCCGAAAAGACCACTTTCCTTTACCCTTTATTGATCAAATGCTTGATAGATTAGCAGGTAAACCTTACTATTGTTTTCTTGATGGTTATTCAGGTTATAATCAAATTGCTATTGCACCGGAGGACCAAGAGAAAACGACCTTCACATGCCCTTACGGAACATACGCATTTAGGAGGATGCCGTTCGGCCTATGTAACGCACCTGCCACCTTCCAAAGGTGCATGATGGCAATATTCTCCGACATGGTAGAAGACTTCCTCGAAATTTTCATGGATGATTTTTCCATCTTTGGAGACGATTTTGAGAGCTGCTTTGGCAACCTTAAAAAGGTACTTGAAAGATGTGAAAAAGCTAATCTTGTTCTTAATTGGGAAAAATGCCATTTTATGGTAGATGAAGGGATAGTTTTAGGCCATAAGATTAGCTGCCGTGGGATAGAAGTCGACAGGGCAAAGATTGAAGTCATAGAGAAGCTGCCGCCGCCAACCACAATCAAGGGCATTAGGAGTTTTCTAGGGCATGCTGGTTTTTATAGGAGATTTATTGCAAATTTCTCAAAAATCACGAAGCCCCTATGTCATCTCTTAGAGCAGAACCGACCCTTTGACTTTAATGAAGAATGTACTGAAGCATTCAAGGTTCTGAAGGAAAAGCTAGTGACAGCCCCCATAGTACAGCCACCAGACTGGACGCAACCGTTTGAAATTATGTGTGATGCTAGTGACTATGCTGTCGGGGCAGCACTTGGGCAGCGCAAGGACAGGCTGTTTCATGTCATATATTATGCCAGCAAAACATTGAATGATGCCCAAGTGAATTATACCACCACAGAAAAGGAGCTGTTAGCTGTGGTGTTTTCCATCGACAAGTTTCGTTCTTATATACTTGGAACGAAGGTAATAGTGCACACCGATCATTCTGCCCTTAAGTACTTGTTCGCAAAGAAGGATGCAAAGCCTAGGTTGATACGATGGATCTTGCTATTACAAGAGTTCGACCTTGAAATCAAAGACAAAAAGGGGACATAAAATCAGGTGGCAGATCACTTGTCGAGGTTGGAGATGGGACAGAGTCTACCTGTAGATGAGACACACATACTAGAGACCTTCCCAGATGAGCAGCTCTTTGCTGCCGCAATAGCTGTCGCGACAGCCATGGCGGCAGGTAAGTCTTCTAACCTTCCCTAGTATGCTGATTTCGTTAATTTTATAGTTAGCGGAATATTACCTTCTGATCTTACTTATCAAGCCAGGAAGAGGTTTCAAAATGATGTTAAACATTATTATTGGGACGAACCTCTTCTTTTCAAAATGTGCGCAGATCAGGTTATAAGGAGATGTGTACCACAAGAAGAACAAGAAGACATTCTCCATCACTGTCATGCTTCACAATATGGAGGACACTTAGGAGGCAATAAAACTGCTGCCAAGGTGCTGCAGTCAGGGTTCTACTGGCTGACATTGTATAAGGACGCACAGGAATTTTACAAAAACTGTGACAGGTGCCAGCGGACAGGTAATATCTCGAGGAGAAACGAGATGCCACTGCAGAATATTTTAGAAGTCGAAATCTTCGACGTTT
Organism: Hibiscus tridactylites; assembly: GCA_958450335.1. NCBI lineage: Eukaryota > Viridiplantae > Streptophyta > Magnoliopsida > Malvales > Malvaceae > Hibiscus > Hibiscus tridactylites. The sequence goes on from OY288277.1 coordinate 17,079,321, forward strand.
GGGGGATTGATTTTATGGGACATTTTCCATCTTCGTGTGGAAATCTTTACATCCTCCTAGCAGTAGATTATGTCTCCAAGTGGGTAGAAGCAATCGCAACTCAAAAGAATGATGCCAAAACGGTCCAAAAGTTTTTGCACAAAAACATCTTTTCTAGATTTGGCATCCCTAGAGCGATTATCAGTGATGAAGGGAGACATTTCGATAACAGGGTAATTACTGCCGCCTTGAAGAAATATGGTGTCAAGCACAGGATCGCGACAGCATATCACCCACAGACCAATGGACAGGCTGAAATTTCTAATAGGGAAGTGAAGAACATTCTTGAAAAGATGGTTAAACCAACTAGGAAAGATTGGTCTCTACTTCTGAATGATGCACTATGGGCATACAGGACAGCTTTCAAAACTCCATTGGGCATGTCTCCATTCCGATTGATCTATGGGAAAACCTGCCACCTGCCTGTCGAGATAGAGCACAAGGCATATTGGGCAATCAAGGCAGTAAATATGGACTTGGACAAGGCAGGCCAGAAAAGGCTGTTAGATTTGAATGAGATCGATGAAATACGGACGATGGCCTACGACAACGCAAGAATATACAAAGAGAAAACAAAGAAGTGGCATGACAAAAAGTTGCTGCCACGTCAGTTCTGCCCAGGGCAGCTTGTATTGTTGTTTAATTCTAGATTGAAACTCTTCCCAGGGAAGCTTAAATCTAGATGGTCTGGTCCGTTTCCAAGTGATTCAAGTTTTTCCCCATGGTGCCATTACAATTCAATCATTAAAGGACGGGCACCAATTCAAAGTCAATGGACAACGCCTCAAGCATTATCAGGGGACTGAAGCCCCAGGAATACAGGAAGTGGTTACCTTAGGTGATGCCCCACAAGGCATCCCTAATTTAACCTAGTTTTTATTTTTATTTTTTTTTATTTTATTATTATTTAGGAATTAGATTTATTTTAATAATGTTTTGTTTTTAATTTCAGTTTTTAGGAAATAAAGGAGTCAAGTGAGAAAGAAGAAGTGTCCCAAGGCCACCGCTCATCCACCAGCCCAATAAAGCCCATTTATGGTAACCTGTCGTTTCGGCTGCCGGCGCAGATGGATTTGACAGGCTGTCAACAGATGCACAGCAGACGAAGAAGCGTGCGGCAGACGCACAGCAGACGCATTAATGCGTGTCAGACGCGTCAGACACGCAATATCCAATCTGCCGCCCCGTTATTCCCGCCTGCCGTTACGACATTAAATGGCTTCTACTCGACAGCTATATAAACCCCTTCCCCCTTTCATTTTTTCCTCACTTCTGATTTTTCTCTCTTGTATTCTCTTCTAGTTTTATCTACTTTCTTTCTTTTTCAGCCCTTGCAACCAAAAATGTCTTCACGACAAACCCGTCAGAATGCTGCTGCCGCTTCTTCTTCAGCAGCAGCATCTCCGTTCGCTAACAAGGAACTATGGGAGGAACGGAGCTTCATCTATAACAGAGATGCCCCTCTTTTTGGACTCCGGCCGTTCATTATGAAGGCCATAGCAGCACAACTTTGGGAGGACTTTGCCGAGCAGCCGGCAGAGCTTAACGACACTCTGGTCAGGGAATTTTATGCAGCGATCGAAAGTAAGACTGCGACATCTGTCATCGTCCGAGGAGTGACAGTTCCTTTCACCGCCAGCAGCATCAACCATGTATTCGGCCTCTTCTTTGGCCCCAATGACGATGCTCATCAACAATTTTGGGACACCCTCGACGCTGCCGGACATGATGCTGTCATGAGGGAGTTGACAGAGGCGGGCACGACCTGGAGCACCAGCAAGAAGAACCCCAACTCCGTCAATAGGGCAGAGCTACTCCCTGAGGCAAAACTATGGAATGCTTTTATCAAAAAGCGTATCCTGCCCTCGTCCCACCATACAACAGTCAACAGACAGCGGTTGGCCCTCATCCACTCTATCATGCATGACAGGCCCATCAATGTGGGCAGGTACATGCGGGACAGCATTCTCGATTGTGCCTTCCGATCAGATTCACGACTCTGCCTGCCCTTCACCATCACTGCCCTCTGCTGCTGCGCTGCCGTACCGGAGGACCCTTCAGACAAAATCAAGAAGGGCAGCGGCTGGACAGACAGCAACATCTCCAGCCTCATGGAGATCATCGTCGTATCGCCCCTCAACACCTTCGATCCAAACGCCCCTCCTGCTGAGTCTGATGATGAACCTGCCACCGAACCTGCCCCATAAGCTGCCACCAACACCGCTCCGGCAGATCAGAACGCCCACATCCTTGCTGCCATCTTGAGGATAGAGGAGCGCCAGATGGGTTTGATGACTTTCATCCGTGACTTCTCCAATGCAACGGTAAATTTCATTACCAATACTTTGAATTTTCCGGATGTCATTTTCCCAACCTTCCCCGCCCATTATTTCAATATTCCATCCCCCACTCCCACACCACCTGTCTCTCCCCACGGAGAATCTGCCTCCTCCACACCTTCCCCGACGGCAGCCGACAGCCCACCGGCAGACACCTCCCCTCGAGGCACCAAGCGAGCTGCCACTGATGATAGCTATAACACCCCTCACCCGGATTAGGGGCAAGGAGCGTTATATTAACTTTAACATATTCGTATTAACACAGCGGAAGGGTTTACAAATTCGTGTGATATATTTTTTTATCACTTATAGCAATTTCGAATACATCATGTATTCTTAACTAATTTATACACAAACAATACACATTGAAATCCATATACAAACATTCTCAATTATAGACATATCTTATACTCATTTTAGACTAGCTTATAACATTCGACCATCATACAAAATCTACAATCCATTCTAATGTGTTTACTTTTCATTTTCAAGGATCAAAAATTACAACTAACTTAAATTAAACCATACATATTTTATCAAATTGGATGACATATACATATAAATCCAATTCGGTTAATTTAACCAACTATGTTACAATACTATTCTAATCAATTACAACCATTTTTAAATTCTTTTTCATTCGAATATCACATGGTCAATTCCAATCGATTTATACGATTTATAATTTCTGTTTCTCTCAAATAACCATTCGAATAGCATGCATAACATTCAAAATCATACTTAGCCGATACATACATCATGCTTATAATATAATTTAAGCATCATAGTTGGTTCATACAATCCATAGTATTTAGTTTCCCTTTACAAAATAACCGGGGTATAAAACGGCTAACCTAATGGTTGCCTAAACAAAACGTGACTATCGACAAAAAGAATCGAGCCCTAACATATAAACGGGCTATCTATACCCCATATTTACCCCCTTACTTACATAACAAAATGTAGGGAAACATTTTAAAGTCTACATAGATCCGAAATAGTAGTTCATAAACAGGAACAACAAGCCGAATTGCACTAACATGCCAAATGCTAAGCCACCCACCATGAGTATGACAAAGACAGGGAATATCATACTTAATTTGAGTACGGTAAGGTCTCGGGTTGAGGTTGACGATGCTAGAACCTGAAATTAAGGGAAGGTAGGAGGGTTCGAGTGGTAAGTACATTTTGTACTTAGTGAGGAAACCCTATTCTAACCGGTTTCCAATTAACTTAGTGATCAAACAACTTTAAATCCACTTTGCACATTAATTCATTCGAATGAGCCAAGCAAATAGGCTACATCATTATCAATAATCAACATCAACCATTCGAACATGTATACAAAGAATTCAAACAAATTCCAATCGAATGAACCAATACAATGAATCACCATATAAACCATAACAATATCAATCATTTGATCATATATATATCACAATTTCAATAAATCTTCCATTCGAATACATGTCTCAAATATACAATATTCATAGTCAAAACACATACAAGCCATGAAACCTAATTTAACTTCTAAATATCATATTATCATAAATCAAGTTCATAGCATATCAAGCATAACAAAATCACCAAATTTAGCATGTCATTCGAATGCTTCCAAAATTAATCTCATTAATTTCCTTCAAAATTTAGATTTCGATTAATCAAATTGCAATGCCTTGGATAGTATAGTTTGATAGGTAATCAAGTCTCGTGTGACAGAGGTTGTGAATCAAATTCACCATGTTAAGGTACCACGTACCATATCGTATTACATATAACGTATTAAAATGTCCGCAGACATTTACAAGTAGGTACACTTACGTACCACAATATCGAGTACACTAACGTACCGATTTTCTTATTGAGCTCAGACTCTAGGCTAGCCGTACTACCTAAACAGACTTTACACTCCAAGGGCTTTGCATTTAAATCTTTAATTTAATCAAATATAATATCAATCAAATTTCAGAAATTCTTAATTAATCCTTTCGATTAATTATTCATGATTCCAATTTCCTTAACAACATATCAGCACACATGATCACATAGCAATTTACATGCTCAATTCGCATATTTCAAATCAAATCTCATATAATTCCATGTTCATATCACAAAAATCAGATTCACATCTCATGGTTCAACACTCAATTGAACATATCAAGCTTAAGCATACATGGAATTGTCATCATATAGTCATGTCACATAATTAAATGTCATGATATCCACACTTAGATAATATCATAACAATCAAAAATCAGCATTGCCAAGTTCATATATAGCAACACAATTAACAATGAGCAATTTCAGATTCAAGCATGGCAAACACCAATTTAATTTCAATCACACAAACATCATAATCGCATATCACAAGCACAAAAATCCGAATTCCATTATTCCTTCTTCCCATTACTAAATCGAATAATTAATTAATCAATTTCATGCTTATCATAATCAAAAATCAGATTAAATAGTTGGAACTCTAATTCCAACTCTAAGGTTCGTTTCACTCACAAATCGCCGAGCTAGTTCGTAATCCGTACGCCTTTCGCCCGATCCGTATTCGATCCCGGAGTAGCTTCTTCTTCTACCCTTTCACTTCTAAGATCTAGAGCACTCAATACAAACAAATAACAAAATTTCAGAATGCATTTCATGCAAATTAAGACTGAATTTCTCAATTTGATCGAAACAGTCCCTGAACTATTTTAATCCAATTCGACAATTTGCTAAATACTCTAATTCTTCCAATTTACTCTTAAAACCTTCAAATTGACCTTCGATTTTACTAAATTTCATATCCTTAAACATAAAACTCGACTTAATAGTACTTATTAGGCTTCAATTTGACCAATTTTACCGATTCCAAATTCTAATTTTCTTACTATTCCGATTTTGTTCATTTCTGACCACTCAACTTGACACCCTTCGTTCTCCCTGTATACAAATCCAAATCAGGTGCCGTTTGTTTCTAATTACAGATTATACATCCACTTTCAACATACTAAAAATTCAGATCGAACCGCTTAGTAGATTATTTTCTACGGATTTTCAAAGTTCACTGTCCAGCTCGAATTAAGGCTGGACAGTTTTGCATGCTTCCATATCTTACACTTCCAGATTTTTCTACAGTCATCAAAACTCCTTTTTACAATTTTTCTACCATTTTAGACATGTCAAGGTAGAACATATCAAAAATTCAGACTCAAACTCTCATCATAGAATTTCTTATGATTTTCCAAAGTTGCATGTTATAAACTTTATGAATCTGCCAACATCCTTGCATGCATGTTCTTATTATTATAAGACTCTTAATCTCTAAGGATTCATATAGATTTTCAGATTTCCAGCAACCACACTTAAGGTATCATCTTTAATATTTTCTAGACACCTCATATCATTTGATCTATTATAATTTTCACCCTAACCGAAACAAGAAGGGAGTAAGCTACTTACTTATAGTTTTTCCTTGAATTTTCTAATTGATTTTCCCTTCCATGCAAGCTTCTTCTTCCTCACCGAACCTTCAACCTTTTCTCTAGCTTTCTATGTTGTGTTTATGTGTGTGAAAGAAACAAAGTGGGAATAGTGGTTTGGTTGAGGGTGGCCGGCTAAGGAAATGAGAAAGTGGGGAGGGAACACATTAATTGGGATATGACAAAGGGGTCATGTCTCCAACTAATTTCTTAAGTTAATCCTTTATTATTCTTTCAACTCATGTATAAGATCTCTAATTACACTATAATTCCACCTTATAATTAGTAGAAATCCTTATATTTTCATTTTAGCATGCAAGCACTTAGTTTCCATCCTTATTCGGATTGGTCACTAAGTAATTTAACCAAATTCTACCTACACATTTGCTCTCATTTTAATTTGATCCATAAGTACCGATTTTCACTTCGAATATTAAGGAATCTAATCTAATCATTTACTTAATAATTAAATTAGGTTCTTTAATTCTTCTAGGCTAATTTTTGGGATGCCACATTTCTCCCCCCCTTAAGAAAAGAATTCGTCCCCGAATTCTTACCTGATTCGAACAATTGAGGGTATTGATTTCGCATCGTTTCCTCAGGTTCCCATGTTGCCTCTTCCATCTTGTGATTTCTCCACAAGACTTTAACAAGTGCAACATTTTTGTTCCGAAGTCTCTTAATTTCCCTATCCAGAATCTGAACCGGTTCCTCTTCGTAGGACAAATTAGGATTCAGTTCTACATCTTCCGGCTCTAAAATGTGAGAAGGATCGGATCTATACTTTCTGAGCATTGACACATGGAAAACATTGTGGATTTTATCAAACTCACTGGGAAGTGCAAGTCGATAAGCCACTGGGCCAATTCTTTCAGTGATTTCGAAAGGTCCAATAAAGCGAGGATTGAGCTTTCCCCTCTTTCCGAACCGAAAGACTTTCTTCCATGGAGAGACTTTAAGAAAAACTTTGTCTCCCACATTATGCTGAATATCTCTTCGTTTCAGATCAGCATAGGCTTTCTGTCTATCAAAGGCTTGCTTTAGACGAGAATGAATGATTTGGACTTTCTCTTCTGTTTCTCTGAGCAATTGGGGTCCCAAAACTTTGCTTTCACCAAGTTCGGACCAACACAGAGGTGTTCTGCATTTTCTGCCATACAATGCTTCAAAAGGAGCCATCTGAATAGACGACTGATAGCTATTGTTGTAGGCAAATTCAACTAAGGGTAGGGATTTCTCCCAATTCTTCCCAAAGTCAATTATGCAAGCTCTATGCATATCTTCAAGAATCTGAATTACTCGTTCAGACTGACCATCTGTTTGTGGATGAAAAGCTGTGCTTAGATTCAATTTTGTTCCCATAGCTCTCTGTAATGTTCTCCAAAATCTAGAAGTAAATCTTGGATCACGATCAGAGACAATGGAGATAGGAATTCCATGTAGCCGGATTATTTCCTGAATATACAGATTGGCCAAGGTCTCCAAACTGTAATTGACACGAATAGGAATGAAATGTGCCGATTTGGTGAATCGATCAACAATCACCCAGATAGCATCATATTTTCTGGAAGAACAAGGAAGACCAGTCACGAAGTCCATGGTAATTCGTTCCCATTTCCACTGTGGCAGTACAAGTGGTTGAAGTAGTCCGGTGGGAACTCTATGTTCAGCTTTGACTTTCTGACAGTTTAGACATTTGGATACGAAATCATTGATAGCTGCTTTCATACCAGACCACCAATACAAAGATTTGAGATCTTTATACATCTTAACCGATCCAGGATGGACCGAAAAAGAACTCTGGTGTGCTTCTTCCAGAAGATCTCTTTTCAGATTTTCATCATTTGGAACACAGATTCTATCTTTGAAGTAAAGGAGACCATTTGTATGAATACGGAATCTTTCACTAGATTTTGTATCCAGCTTGGAAACAATATCCTGAAGTTCTGGATCAGCTTTCTGAAGATTTTCAATCCTTGAGATTAGACTGGATTGAATTTGAAGTTCGGACAGAAATCCTTGCTTCTGATATACTCGAAGATGAGCATTGATAGCAGTTGGAGCTACAAGAATAAATACCACTTTTTAATCAAATTCTTATTATAACATTTTAAAATTTTAAGATTCAGAGATTAAGGACTTTACCCAATGTCGGTTTTCGACTCAAGGCGTCAGCAACCACATTGGCTTTTCCTGGATGATAGTCAATGACTAAATCATAGTCTTTCAATAACTCCATCCATCTGCGTTGTCTCAAATTCAGATCTTTTTGAGTTAGGAGGTACTTTAAGCTCTTGTGATCAGTGAACAAATAACACTTTTCACCGTACAAGTAGTGTCTCCAGATTTTGAGAGCAAACACAATAGCAGCAAGTTCGAGATCATGTGTTGGATAGTTCAATTGATGAGATTTCAATTGACGTGAAGCATAAGCAATCACATTATCACCTTGCATTAGAACGCATCCAAGACCCGCATGTGAAGCATCACTGTACACAGTGTAATCTTTGCCCGGTTCTGGTTGGATCAAAACTGGGGCATGAGTCAAGGCTGCTTTAAGTTGGTCAAAGCTTCGTTGTTGTTTTTCAGACCATTCAAATGGTTGATCTTTACGAAGAAGTTTAGTCAAAGGTAAGGCTATAGAGGAAAACCCTTTGACGAATCTTCTGTAATAACCAGCAAGACCAAGGAAACTCCGTATTTCACTGACATTTCTGGGAGGTCGCCAATCCATGATTGACTGAATTTTCTTTGGATCAACTTTAATTCCTTCTGCAGAAATCACATGACCAAGAAAAGATACTTCCGATAACCAGAACTCGCACTTGGAAAATTTTGCGAATAACTGGCGTTCCCGGAGAGTTTGCAAGACAATGCGGAGATGATCAGCATGTTCTTCTTTGTTACGAGAATAGATCAAAATGTCATCAATGAAGACGACGACAAATTTATCAAGATAGGGCTTGAATACTCTGTTCATGAGATCCATGAATGCTGCCGGGGCATTTGTCAATCCGAAAGGCATTACCAGAAATTCATAGTGGCCATAACGAGTTCGAAAGGCTGTTTTGGATACATCCTCCTCTTTGACCCTCATTTGATAGTACCCAGATCGCAGATCGATCTTTGAGAATACCGAGGCATTCCTAAGTTGATCAAACAGATCTTCTATTCTTGGAAGCGGATATCGGTTCTTGATAGTGATCTTGTTCAATTGACGGTAGTCAATGCAGAGACGCATTGCTCCATCTTTCTTCTTTACAAATAGAACAGGTGCACCCCAAGGAGAAGTGCTGGGTCGAATGAAACCCTTGTCCTGAAGTTCTTGGAGTTGCTTTTGCAATTCTTTCAATTCAAGAGGTGCCATCCGGTACGGAGTGATAGACACCGGATTTGAGCCAGGCTGTACTTCAATCCCGAATTCAACTTCTCTAGTCGGAGGGAGACCAGGTAGTTCCTCGGGAAATACATCAATGAATTCAGAAACAACAGGCATTTCAGACATTCCAAATTCAATTTGATCTCGTAAGACCATGGATGCAAAGATGGAAGTGGGCTTTTTATCAATTAGGAGTATGGATTCTCTTCCTAAACCCTGAAGATACAATCTTTTATTTTGGCAATCTACCCAAGCCTCATGTTTACTTAACCAATCTAACCCCAGAATTAGATCAAATTCACAGGAGGGTAATATGTAGAGATCAATAAGGAATGGCAGATTGCTAATATGCAATGAACAATTTCTACATATTAGGTTAATGTTCGAAGTTCCTCCTAAAGGGTTTGAGACTATCAGACTTGTTTTCACATTTTCAGGTTCTAAATTCAATCTTTTTACAACAGATAGACATGTGAATGAATGAGTAGATCCCGAATCTACTAAGGCATAAACAGGATGTGAGTTTAGCTCAACAGTACCTGCAATCACTTCAGGAGACTCTTCATCATCTCTACCACGAATGTGGTAAACTCTGGCAGGTGCTCGAGATTCCTGATGAGTGGTAGCATTAGAATGAGTACCCTTGCCTTTCTTCTGATAACTCGGCTGGGCTGACTTGGCATTCCTACTCCGATTAGAGGATGTCGGACTAGGAACTGCAGTGTTACGAGCTGGCATAGGTCCAAGCTTTTGAGGACAGTCTTTGATGTAGTGATCATCACCACCACAAGCATAGCAGAGGTTTGCTTGAAGTCTGCACTGACCTCGATGTGGTTTCTGACAGAACTTGCAAGGAGACATCTTTTCAGAATTTCCTGTACTATTAACAGACATAGTAGGTACTGAGGATCTGATCACTGTAGCTGGTTTAGAAGTGTAATTGCTCCTCGGAGCAGAAGTGAAATTAGAAGACCCTTCTTTCTGAAATTTAGGCTTCTTGAACTGCCATTGAGACTTGTCGTCTCGTTTCTGCTTTTTGTCAGGCTTATTGCCCCCTTTTCGCTTTTCCGCAGCTTTCATTCTAGCTTCGGTTGCAATAGCCCGATTAACAAGATTTTGGAAATCATTGATTCCCAAAGCAGTGAAGATTGGACTTAGTTCATCATTCATGCCTTCAATGAACATTCGGCATTTATCAGCTTCAGTTTTGATGTATTCTGCACCATATTTGCAATACTTGTAAAAGTCTGCAACGTACTGCTCAATAGGACGGTTAGCTTGTTTAAGGTGCAAGAACTTCTTTCTTCTTTCAGCCAAGTACTGTTCACTGATATACTTCTTTTTGAACTCTTCGAGGAAGAATTCCCATGTCACCAGTTCATCCGGAACAGTAAGAGTAGTGGTTTCCCACCAATTCATAGCTTCGTCAGCTAACAGGGCTACAGCACACTCCAATTTATGGTCATCGGAGCACTGCAATTGTCTAGTTACCACTTTGGTGGTATTTTCAAGCCAGTACTCTGCATCTTCTGGTCTTTCTTCATTAGCACCCGTAAAAGTATAAGCTCGATGCTGAGAAAGCTTATCTATCGGAGCTCTGCTAGGTGCAGGAGGAACAGAAACAACAGGTTGCTCTTGTTTCAGATTTGTCAGGAGTTGATTGAACATCTCTTTCATGCTGAGGAGACATTCTCTTTGGGCAGACTGAACCATAGGATTCTCAGGTGGAGGTTGTTCAGTATTTTGAACGGGTTCTTTATCAGATTGCTCAATGTTCTGAACGGGTTCAGTGACTTGAGCAGGCTTTTTAGCAATTTGCTCGGAAGTTTGAGCAGGCTCTTTGTTTCTCTCCTTTCTCAGAGTTTCAATTCGAGTAGGAGATTTATCACCCAATCTCACACTTTCACCTTCGCTCGAAGATTCGTGCGAGCTCCCATTCTTTGGGTCTTTTGGGTCCGTCATATTCTATCATTTAGTCAAACACAGAAAGTCAGAAGGCTCAATACAAATATCTTGTCATACAATACATGGGTGGCAAACCTAAATGATGCAAATGTATGCAGACTCGATTACAGTTTTTAGGACTTAACCTAAAAAGCTCTGATTACCACTTTATATAACACCCCTCACCCGGATTAGGGGCAAGGAGCGTTATATTAACTTTAACAGATTCGTATTAACACAGCGGGAGGGTTTACAAATTCGTGTGATATATTTTTTTTTATCACTTATAGCAATTTCGAATACATCATGTATTCTTAACTAATTTATACACAAACAATACACATTGAAATCCATATACAAACATTCTCAATTATAGACATATCTTATACTCATTTTAGACTAGCTTATAACATTCGACCATCATACAAAATCTACAATCCATTCTAATGTGTTTACTTTTCATTTTCAAGGATCAAAAATTACAACTAACTTAAATTAAACCATACATATTTTATCAAATTGGATGACATATACATATAAATCCAATTCGGTTAATTTAACCAACTATGTTACAATACTATTCTAATCAATTACAACCATTTTTAAATTCTTTTTCATTCGAATACCACATGGTCAATTCCAATCGATTTATACGATTTATAATTTCTGTTTCTCTCAAATAACCATTCGAATAGCATGCATAACATTCAAAATCATACTTAGCCGATACATACATCATGCTTATAATATAATTTAAGCATCATAGTTGGTTCATACAATCCATAGTATTTAGTTTCCCTTTATAAAATAACCGGGGTATAAAACGGCTAACCTAATGGTTGCCTAAACAAAACGTGACTATCGACAAAAAGAATCGAGCCCTAACATATAAACGGGCTATCTATACCCCATATTTACCCCCTTACTTACATAACAAAATGTAGGGAAACATTTTAAAGTCTACATAGATCCGAAATAGTAGTTCATAAACAGGAACAACAAGCCGAATTGCACTAACATGCCAAATGCTAAGCCACCCACCATGAGTATGACAAAGACAGGGAATATCATACTTAATTTGAGTACGGTAAGGTCTCGGGTTGAGGTTGACGATGCTAGAACCTGAAATTAAGGGAAGGCAGGAGGGTTCGAGTGGTAAGTACATTTTGTACTTAGTGAGGAAACCCTATTCTAACCGGTTTCCAATTAACTTAGTGATCAAACAACTTTAAATCCACTTTGCACATTCATTCATTCGAATGAGCCAAGCAAATAGGCTACATCATTATCAATAATCAACATCAACCATTCGAACATGTATACAAAGAATTCAAACAAATTCCAATCGAATGAACCAATACAATGAATCACCATATAAACCATAACAATATCAATCATTTGATCATATATATATCACAATTTCAATAAATCTTCCATTCGAATACATGTCTCAAATATACAATATTCATAGTCAAAACACATACAAGCCATGAAACCTAATTTAACTTCTAAATATCATATTATCATAAATCAAGTTCATAGCATATCAAGCATAACAAAATCACCAAATTTAGCATGTCATTCGAATGCTTCCAAGATTAATCTCATTAATTTCCTTCAAAATTTAGATTTCGATTAATCAAATTGCAATGCCTTGGATAGTATAGTTTGATAGGTAATCAAGTCTCGTGTGACAGAGGTTGTGAATCAAATTCACCATGTTAAGGTACCACGTACCATATCGTATTACATATAACGTATTAAAATGTCCGCAGACATTTACAAGTAGGTACACTTACGTACCACAATATCGAGTACACTAACGTACCGATTTTCTTATTGAGCTCAGACTCTAGGCTAGCCGTACTACCTAAACAGACTTTACACTCCAAGGGCTTTGCATTTAAATCTTTAATTTAATCAAATATAATATCAATCAAATTTCAGAAATTCTTAATTAATCCTTTCGATTAATTATTCATGATTCCAATTTCCTTAACAACATATCAGCACACATGATCACATAGCAATTTACATGCTCAATTCGCATATTTCAAATCAAATCTCATATAATTCCATGTTCATATCACAAAAATCAGATTCACATCTCATGGTTCAACACTCAATTGAACATATCAAGCTTAAGCATACATGGAATTGTCATCATATAGTCATGTCACATAATTAAATGTCATGATATCCACACTTAGATAATATCATAACAATCAAAAATCAGCATTGCCAAGTTCATATATAGCAACACAATTAACAATGAGCAATTTCAGATTCAAGCATGGCAAACACCAATTTAATTTCAATCACACAAACATCATAATCGCATATCACAAGCACAAAAATCCGAATTCCATTATTCCTTCTTCCCATTACTAAATCGAATAATTAATTAATCAATTTCATGCTTATCATAATCAAAAATCAGATTAAATAGTTGGAACTCTAATTCCAACTCTAAGGTTCGTTTCACTCACAAATCGCCGAGCTAGTTCGTAATCCGTACGCCTTTCGCCCGATCCGTATTCGATCCCGGAGTAGCTTCTTCTTCTACCCTTTCACTTCTAAGATCTAGAGCACTCAATACAAACAAATAACAAAATTTCAGAATGCATTTCATGCAAATTAAGACTGAATTTCTCAATTTGATCGAAACAGTCCCTGAACTATTTTAATCCAATTCGACAATTTGCTAAATACTCTAATTCTTCCAATTTACTCTTAAAACCTTCAAATTGACCTTCGATTTTACTAAATTTCATATCCTTAAACATAAAACTCGACTTAATAGTACTTATTAGGCTTCAATTTGACCAATTTTACCGATTCCAAATTCTAATTTTCTTACTATTCCGATTTTGTTCATTTCTGACCACTCAACTTGACACCCTTCGTTCTCCCTGTATACAAATCCAAATCAGGTGCCGTTTGTTTCTAATTACAGATTATACATCCACTTTCAACATACTAAAAATTCAGATCGAACCGCTTAGTAGATTATTTTCTACGGATTTTCAAAGTTCACTGTCCAGCTCGAATTAAGGCTGGACAGTTTTGCATGCTTCCATATCTTACACTTCCAGATTTTTCTACAGTCGTCAAAACTCCTTTTTACAATTTTTCTACCATTTTAGACATGTCAAGGTAGAACATATCAAAAATTCAGACTCAAACTCTCATCATAGAATTTCTTATGATTTTCCAAAGTTGCATGTTATAAACTTTATGAATCTGCCAACATCCTTGCATGCATGTTCTTATTATTATAAGACTCTTAATCTCTAAGGATTCATATAGATTTCCAGATTTCCAGCAACCACACTTAAGGTATCATCTTTAATATTTTCTAGACACCTCATATCATTTGATCTATTATAATTTTCACCCTAACCGAAACAAGAAGGGAGTAAGCTACTTACTTATAGTTTTTCCTTGAATTTTCTAATCGATTTTCCCTTCCATGCAAGCTTCTTCTTCCTCACCGAACCTTCAACCTTTTCTCTAGCTTTCTATGTTGTGTTTATGTGTGTGAAAGAAACAAAGTGGGAATAGTGGTTTGGTTGAGGGTGGCCGGCTAAGGAAATGAGAAAGTGGGGAGGGAACACATTAATTGGGATATGACAAAGGGGTCATGTCTCCAACTAATTTCTTAAGTTAATCCTTTATTATTCTTTCAACTCATGTATAAGATCTCTAATTACACTATAATTCCACCTTATAATTAGTAGAAATCCTTATATTTTCATTTTAGCATGCAAGCACTTAGTTTCCATCCTTATTCGGATTGGTCACTAAGTAATTTAACCAAATTCTACCTACACATTTGCTCTCATTTTAATTTGATCCATAAGTACCGATTTTCACTTCGAATATTAAGGAATCTAATCTAATCATTTACTTAATAATTAAATTAGGTTCTTTAATTCTTCTAGGCTAATTTTTGGGATGCCACATTTCTCCCCCCCCTTAAGAAAAGAATTCGTCCCCGAATTCTTACCTGATTCGAACAATTGAGGGTATTGATTTCGCATCGTTTCCTCAGGTTCCCATGTTGCCTCTTCCATCTTGTGATTTCTCCACAAGACTTTAACAGGCTGATGAACTTGTTGAACAACCTGCTCAGGAACCTGCCCAGCCACCTCCCCAACGCTGACGCTACCATCAGATCCGCGTCAGCAGCAGCAGCGAGGACAGCGAATAAAATTTAAGTTTTTATTTCTTTTTCTCCTCTTATTGCTGCCTGCCCTTATATATTTGTGATGTACTTTTATTTTTCATGTTTTTCTTTATTTGTTTTTGTGTCATTTTGCATTGAGGGCAATGCAACCCTCGAGTTTGGGGGTGGCAACCCTCCATTTTTAATGGAGTCTTTAGCACATCTTTTGTTTAATTGTTGTGTCTTATTAGTTATTTAAGTTCTTTTAAAAAAAATTTAGAAAATTTAAATTGTTGGCTTAAAACTGTGAAGTTAAATTACCTGTCATGACGGCTCTGTCGTGGCAGCATCTTTAGGACAGGTTAAGGAAAAGTTTAGAGCCTTTCTATAGTTCTGAAAACTTAAACACTTTTGTGACTGTTATTCTGCTTAGATTTCTTTTAGCCAAACTAGAATAGGAAGCTTAGAACTTGGATAGCCCCTAGAGGTGCCTAACACTGGCTCTAGGAAAGAAGTTTAGCAAAAGAAAATCAAAAACCTAGAGGTGCCCAAAACCGGCTCTAGGAAGCTAACTAGAGGTGCCCGAAACTGGCTCTAGAAAAACTTAGCTTGAAAATAGAAGAAAAAGAAGCATGAAAATGTGCCTTCTAAAAGAAAGTAAACTTTGGCATAAAATTCAAGTTAAGGAGTTGAATATTCTAGTGAAACTAAGAGAATCTTAGCATATAACTGTTCACAAACATGCACACACTGCACGAGAGCTATAGGGAGATTCCGGACAGATCCTAACCCTTCCGACAGGTTGCTGCCGCCTTAGAGAATGAGCGACAGGTAAGGGACAGTTCACTGTTTGAAGGCCAACACAAAAATTTTCAGTTTTCTTTTAAGTCTTCATTGCTTGAGGGCAAGCAAAAACTTGAGTTTGGGGGTGTGTTGAGTGTGTAAAAGTTCTATTATTTACACCCTTTTTAACCCATATTTCTGCTGCATTCAAGCATCATTGCATTGCATTTAGGTTAAGTTTCAATAGAACATCACAATTATATAAAAGGCGCGGTTTCTACTGAAAAATGGCTATTTTTGCAGGTATCTGTCACAGTAGATGTCGAAGGCAGGCGCAGGGCAGATAAGCAGGAGAGTTGAACTGGACAAGCAGTTGAAGAAGAGGAACCTGTCATGAACCTGTCGTGACAGCATGGTGACAGCAGACTCATGAAGAGGAAAAGTCAAGTGGACCTCGATAGATAAAGAAAAATCTGCTCGTCTGTCGTGTGGAAGCCGAATATTTTTCCAAGCCCGGGATCAAAAGATATGTCAAGCCAAAGCTCAAAGGAGAGGAAATCCCTAAAAACAAGGATGCGGCTAGAAAGTAGGAGTCTTTAGAGATTTAGTCTTTATTAGAATCTTATTTTTAATTAAAGTTGTAATCCTTGTTACCTTAGATAACTTGAGCCCAAAGCTTATATAAAGGGCATAGATTAAACCTAGGGCATGACGGATACCCCCAGAACCGAAACCAAAACCCTGCCGTTTACCTGTCACCGATATGTTCTAAGTTCCCCCTAGGGCTACGGGTTGTTTTGTAAAGTAGTTGCAAGGGTTGCTTTGTTTTAGGATTTTTTCAAGTTCAATAAAATAAACTTCAAGTTCTTTTATCTTGGTTTTAATATCTTGCAAGAGCATCGGGAGAGCATTGTGAGGTTATCCATTTACTTAGCATCGGGAGAGTTAAGTATACGAAAGAGATAAGAGCGCGTTCTCTAGTTTATAGTTGAACCATCTCGTGCCTAGGGATAGGGCGAGGTTAAGTGGCTAAGGAAGAATTCATACACATCGGTGTTCATCCTTCGATTCACGCCGGGAGGTATCATCAAAGACGTGATCATCGACAGACTTGTGCCTAGGGATAGGGCAAGGCAGATCAGGGATTCTTGCCAAGCTTGAAGTACGGAGTTAGTGTTCGCTGCTGCGACAGCTAACGGACAGACGCCGCGACAGGTGCTGTCGGCGACGGGTGCGACGACAGAACTGGAGATCCTAAGCAATTCAATACCTACACTACTGAGCAACTCAATACCAGCCCATTCTCTCTATCTTGATATCTCAATTCCTTTTATTTGCGTTTTTACAATATTATTCGTGACAACCCTCAACTATTTCTTTTACTTTGTGCAGTGAAATAAGGTGAAGTCATTAGCCCAATCCCTGTGGAGACGATATCCGATACTTCGTATCACTTTACTACTTGCGTCGTGTATACTTGCACTATAATTGCGATAGACTATTTTACACGCAACAGAAAGTGTTCGGGGATTATTAGAAGAGTCACAGTTGAAAATGATTATGGTGTTGACTCCTGCTGATAATTCTTCTAACTTAATTTTCTCCAATAATTCCTACCTAATGGTTAAATGCCACAATCCTCCAGGTAGAAAATGAGGTTTTCCAAGATTTTCTGGTGACTGTGCCACCAGTAGCCGCAAGTCCCAAACAGGAT
Source organism: Hibiscus tridactylites (assembly GCA_958450335.1). NCBI lineage: Eukaryota > Viridiplantae > Streptophyta > Magnoliopsida > Malvales > Malvaceae > Hibiscus > Hibiscus tridactylites. The sequence continues at coordinate 17,097,160 of OY288277.1, forward strand.
CAAGTTCGGAGCAAAATTCTGGTATCAATGATTCGTTCTCTCAAATGATCCTCCAGCTCCACGATGTTTAGGAGACGGGGGAAGTGAAGAAGATAAGAGAGTCGGAGATAGCCTAAGCATGCAGTAATGTTTTTGAAGACATTTGCACTGGTCTTCTTGTTTAGGATTGTGTGGAGAGAAAAAATGGATTAAATTGATAAAATTTTGAAATGTTAAGGGTCATTTTTTTATAATTAGGGCAAATTTAAACAAAGTGTAAAAGTTGAGGACTAAATGTGTTATTATGCCAATTTTTGTTAACTGCCACGTCACCAACCGTTAAATTTTTAACGACACTGGATCAATTTGTTATTTTTTTTAAGTCGGGGGACCAGTTTATAACTTCTGATAGTCGGGGGATGCAAAAGATAATTGGAGCAGAGTCGGGGGACTATTTATGTAGTTTACCCAATTTTTTTGTTTTGGTTATTAAATTATTATTTTGGTAAAATAGTCAATGTTATTATATTTTTTCTTAATTTGGTCACCCGTCGTTAAAAAACTAACGAAAAAATGAGCAGAAATAGTTTAGTAACCAAAAATAGGAAAGAAGCAATAGTTTGGTGACCAACACAGGAAAAAAAGTAATATTAGTTACCAAAATAAGAAAATATTAATGATAATTTTGGACAAAATAATAGTTTGGTAGCCAAAACAGGGATAAAAAATAATTTAGTGGCCAATGGATATGTTTACCCTTATTTTTTTTTTATGTAAAACTCGAAGTACTATCGGCATTATAAACAAAGATGAAACTAAAATTTAAGGTTAGGGCAAACTTAAATATTTCAAAAGTGGAGATGTGCAAATGTTGTCTGTATCGATTATAATTTGTTTTTCAAAAATATCAAAAAAGTATTACATTATTAAAAAATATATAATAAATTGGTCATCGCTGAATTATGTGAAAAATTAAATCTTTGAGCGAAATTCACAATTAAATAAGTTATAAAATTGAAAAATATACTGAATTATTATTTAAAAAATCTATAATGAAGTGAATTTTCAAGTAAGGATTCAATTAAGACATCATTTCACGCATGAGCTTACTTTACTTGACTATCGTCTAATTCGACACATCTAACTTTATTATATAAAGCTCGAAAAATCATGCAAAACTAAATATATGAGGAGAGAAAAACAAAATAGGTAAATAAATTATTTAATATTTTTTATGATTATAAATTTCAAATTCAAAATTTATAAGAGGCTAATTTCAAAATGTGATTACAAATAAATAGATTAAACTTTGAAATTAGCAGTTTTATTTTGTCATATAATAATCAAGATCAAAACTAGTAAATTTTAATAAATGCAATAAGTTCATGAATAAACATTTAATTAAACAATCATTTATTTTTTACCAAAAAAATAATAATTTATTTTAAAATATAATGTAACAAATGTATTTTATCAGTAAAAAAATTATAGATTTTATTAAATTTTGTATTTAATATATTGTTGGTGCATAAATTTATTAAATAATGTTTGTAAATTTTGTGGTGTATTGACAAAAAAAAAACACCACTTTAATCTTAATTAACATTAAACTTCGGAATCGATTTCAGATAATGTATACCCATTTCCCTTATAAAATAATAAATTTGTAATAATGGTGGTAGTAAACAAAACGTCGGTATCTTATTAAAAATACTTAAAGCAAACCTAAGTAATTAACAGTCAATTAAATCGACGGTATATAATTTTATAATATTTTGTTGCATTCTGGATTTTAGGGTTTCACAACGACTAATTTGAGCCGACCTGCTTCGCACATCTACTTTTGGTGGGTGAGTCTCACATCAGAAGTTTTTTATATATACAACATCTTAAACTCGAGACATGTTTAAGCGATATCAAGCTGCTTACCATTTGGATCAACACGAATATATATAATTTTTTTTCTGTAATTTGAGACTAGAAGTGGTAAACGGGTCATTCGGTTCGATTTCGGTTCAGGTGATCATTTCGGGTTAGACTACATTCGGTTGAGTCTGGTTCTGTTTTAGTTCAGGTCTATTGTGATTTCGGTTTGGGTATCAGGTCAGGACGTCGGTTCGGTTGATTTTCAGGTCGGTTGATTTCGGGTCATTGTCAGGTTAATAGGAGCTCGGTTTTAGTCGAGTTAGGTTTTTCGACGCCACATATGACTTTATATAGCATGTATATTTGACATTTGGTGAGTTGTGCGACTAGGGTGATAACGAGCCAAGCTGAGCCCGAGCCTGGCCAGGCTCGGCCTCAAGGCTCGCCGAGCTCGAAATTTTAGGCTCAAGCTCGGCTCGAAAACAATACTATTGGGCTCAGCTCGGGCTCGAAGCTCGTCAGGCTCGGCTCGGCTCGAAATGAAAATTTTTGCTATAATTTTTTAAAAAAAAATCGTTAAAAATCCCTTTCATAACTAACACTAAAATGAAATTCAATGACCGAAAAAGGGGAAAATGTCAAAAATTAGATTAATCCAAATAATCAATAAATATTTTTATAATACAAACACATAATTAAAGAAAATACAAAATCAAACAACAACCAACTAATGAAAGAAAATACAAACACACAATTTATTTTAGTGCATATGTAGATTCCGAGCCTGAGTAGGCTCGGCTCAGCTAGTTAAGGTTTCGAGCCGAGCCCGAGTAGCTCGCGAGCCGGTCAAGCTCATTATCACCCCTATGTGCGACAGTTCACATCTCATCTTTATTTATTTATTTTAATATATTTTTTTTTATTTCGGGTTGTCTTTGGTTTGAGTCCATATGACTCGGTTAAAAATAGGTTCGTGTCTATTTTTAGTTCAACTGAAATTCGATTCAGCTTATTTCAGTTTTTAAATCAAATTTAAATCATCGTATTTAGGTCAATTTTAGATCTCGATTTGAGTAAATCGATTTGGTTCTCGGGTCAAGTTTTTCATGTCTATTTGAGACTCCACGTACCACGTTTATGATACTTGTACGTGTTAGGATAATCAATCGTGCGGCACGGGAGGAGGAGCGTGGGCATGTTGGGAAAAGATAGCGGCGTGTTAATTTAAAACCTTTTCTAGTTGCTGTTCCATACTGTACTTCAGATTTTGGTGTCGGATTCTAAGATATTGTTTTTTAAATTTAAAAAATATTGTATTCATAAAGTCTTTTCATTATATATTTATTTTTACGATTATATGAGAAATTAATTTTTGTCCAATAAATAATGTATCTGATTGAAATATTGTATTAATTGTACTTTTATTTGAAAAATTATAATTTTTTAATCAAACACTAGATTTTATTAAAATAATGAAAAAAATACACAAATAAACATACCCTATAATATAAAAATAAACATAGAAAAACAAAGAGTATGAAAACATGAATAGCAAATTTAAATCTTCTCATAAAATCTTCATCAGTGTTCTCCAAATCTATCACAATAGCGAAACCTTGGAGTGCTCACGGGAAGATCGCATATCATTAAATTTATTCAATCAACAAAAAGAGAGAAAAGCGTCTTGGTTATCTCCACGAACAACTAACTTACAATATTGTGCGGTAAGATTCAACTGTAACATGCATCAGGTTGTAGATGTCATCAGTATCAGCATGTCATAGAGGCAGACAAAGAACGTGTCATAACAACAGACGAAGAACGTGCCAAAACAACTGATGAAAAATAAAAATAAAAACAAAGAAACGAACAAAAATAAAAAAAATAAAGAAATAAACCGCCGGTAGACGGCCAAAGCCGCCACCATTAGCTTAAAATTTTTAAAAACTATTAAGAAACTCTCAATAAAAAGGCAAACGCTGTAGAAAAAATATGAGAGTGGGAGAAAGTGAGAGTATAACTAAACGTCTGAAAATTCATAATTAAACAAACTCGTAAAGTTAAAAAGGCATCACAAATGTATTATTATTTGAAAAATTCTATGATCAAACTTAAAAAATATTATTTGTCAACAATCTCAAGAGCAAGTGATTAAAAGCTCTCAGTTGACGCCTTATCTTCCCTTAAGTTGTGGGTTCTAGACCCAGTAAAAGTAAATTTCCCCTTCTCCCTCTCCTCAAATAAGAATTGTTCAAAAAAATTATTTGATTACACATTTTTAAATTTATAATTAAAAGATATATAATTTAGACACTTATTTTTATAATAAACTCAAAATTTAATATATATTTACGTGATCATGTCCCGTTCAATAGAATTGGTCCGATAAACGGGCCTAGTTTTGATTTGTTTTCGAGGGTACACAAGGGAAGTCTTGTTTTGATAAGGACAAGCATTTTGGTGATTGAAAAACAAGCCTCGATTATAACCAAGTGTTTTAGGCAACTTAACTGGTCTTCCTTCAACAATATTAATAATAATTATCAATAATCAGTTGATTTAGTGAAAATAGATACTATATTTCTTAATCAATGTTAAATGTTTAAGTATTGACATTGAGAATGGAATAAATAGAGTTGAAAAGGTCGACTCATAATAAATTTATACAATATTCAATTCAAATTAATCAACTAATAGATTGAATGTTAGTGATTAAAAAATAATAATTAAGAAGAACTTAAGTCCAACTTATGCACTAACCAATCTCATGATTCTTACGTGGGAATAAGGATTGTTAATCAAAGTCAACATCATTATTACTTTACAGTTACAAGTTGATAATTTTGACCTTAATTACCGTGTAAACAATTCATGAGGAAAGAGAACAAAAGTAAATCCATGTCTGATGAAAACCCTAATCACCGTCTGCTGCATATTTGAAACGATTAGAGATAAAATACCTTTGTTTATTTATTATCTGAACCTGCGGTACTTATGTGGACACATATTCAGATATTCAAATCTGATTTTAAATTATAAAGGGAGAATAGATTGCTTATAAGGGAATTCGAACATTAATCATTTATTTTTTAATAGATTCAAATTTATATATGTGTGAATTTAGATTTTTGACATATGGTTTAAATTCTGAATTTCTATTTTGTGCAGATTAAGATATTTGGCAGATAATAATGTTCAAAATTAAATTCGTATTTGGACAATAATACTCGAATAATTTACAGATAAAAATATATTCGAATATTTTGGCAGGGTTGCGAATTTAGATTAAGAAAGAAAGAATAATCATAAGGTTGCAACAACTGCACGTGTTTGATGATATCAAGCCTCCAACTCCATTTCCAATTACATGGCCTAATTTAATCTCCTATGCCCACTCCACAAATTTCTTAACATTCATTTTGAAATAAGAGTAGCCCGGGACGAGGGGTTGACACTCAATTCTAATAATTAGAGACGAATAAAATTTAACTTGAGATTATAAATTGAATGAAGTTGTTCGAGTAATGTGATTATATGAATCGTGTTATTTGAGTTGCTCGATTTTTTTGAATTAGAGTTTAAATTGAATTTTACAACTCAAATCAACCAAATAAATTGAAATATTGAATAATAAAATACTTTAAATACTCTTTTGGTCTATGTCAATTTAAAAAACGTGCAACCTGGTCCATATAAACAAAAAAAAATTCTTTAGAAAACACTTGACTTGAATTTTATTTCACTCTGCTTAATTTTAAAAATTATCAAATTAAGTTAGGATGATAAAATAATACTCGTCAACTCGATTAATTAAATTTTTTCACTTTATTTAATTGAACACTCGCCCTCTAATAATGACTCATTTAATTTTATTTTAAAATAAAATAAAAAATGACTTAAATATCTAAACCTTAAAAACTAACCCTAAAAATGCACAGCTTATGAAAACTTCATCTTTCACGGTGAGTGCGACAAATCATTTTTCTAAATTAAATGCTATTGAATAAACAAAAGTACAGATCAAGTTAAAACTCAATCAATCAAACCCAATCAATTTAATTTGAATAATTATCAATAAAAGTGGTATTGAATAATTTTAAATTTTAATATCAAATATAACTTCCCCTAAATTTCAACTTCTTTGTAGCAAAAAGATAGGTAAGAGAATGAACCATGCATTCTTCCTTCTCCTCCCTTTTAAATTATATTTTCAAATATATAAACGCATTTTGAATTTTGTAAAATTAATTATAATTTTATTTACAACACCAAAATTTAAAATTTTAATATTATTTAAGAACTATAACAATTTATCTTACCGAACCAATCGATAATTAGCGATAATCTATATATTTTTATAAAAGTTAAAAAAGGTTTATCATATAAAAAATCATTATAGTGCGGCATAGGAGTGGTAATGTTATAAGCTTTATGAGCGTGGATGTTTTGTTGGAGAATCCACAACCAAATTGGCTCCATCTCCCACCAATCAAAACTCATATACCCTATGCTCTCAATTATTATTATTTATTATTATAATACTCAATGGCCGCTCCAAAAAGGGGTTTCATTTTTCCCCTTCCTCTTTTGCTTTTGGGAAAAAGTAAAGAAGCATAAATAAAATAAATAATACATATATTTTATGGTTAAAGCCGTAAATGAGACGAGAAGAATCATGAGCTATTCGAGTTTGACTCGGTCAAAGTTTGACTGTATTGAACTCGACTCGAATTCTTAACGAGCTGAGACGAGCAATTCAATACCCGATTTAAAAAGCCCGCGAACTACTCAAAAAATATATTATATTACATTACATTGATTAATTAGGATTTAATTTTGGGTTTTTGGGTTATTTTAGTGTTTAGAGCCTGGTTTAAGATTTATGTTAGGTTAAGTTAGGTTAACAATGGCTTATAGGTTTTTGGGAATAAGGGTAAATAAATTAAGGTTTAGTTTGAGCTCGAGTTCTAATTTTTGTCTTTGAGTTCGATTCAATCTTGATAACTTTGAGCTCGCGAGCTTTCGAGTCAAGCTCGAGCTTCAATCGAACTTGAGTTCTAGCTTGATAATTTTAAGCTTGCGAGTTTTTGAGCTGAACTAATCTTAACCCTGAGCATTTCGAGTTCGAATCGAGCTTAACGATACTCAAATTCGACTCGGCTCGTTTACATACCTAAATATATGTTTTACAACTTACAAAGAATCAGATCAATTACTTTCTAAAATAAATGTATTACTAATGAGATCACATTATTTATTTCACGTTTGATATGTATACATTGTTCTTTTTTTCATATAAAATATAAATCTAGTGAAAAAGTTTATATATATATTTTACGAATCTTAATTTTAATCCCAATCCTACTTATAGAAGAGGGGAATGAGACTCTAAGGGAAGAAATAAAGTGTTCCTATTAAGTCTAGAGCCAATGTCCTAAATAAAATGAAGAACAAAAATGATCAGCTTGACCAACTAGCAAATGTGCTTGCTCGAAAAAATTTATATTTAATGTGTCAAGTTATATATCTTTACATTTTTATGGTTTAACCACCATTATCTAACCCATTGACTGACTAATTGGGAATTGGGATTGAGTAATATAGAGGTCTATTATGGGGTGACCCTCCCAACCTAATTTGTTCCATTCACAACGTTAAGATTCGAACATCTGACCTTGCTTAAGGGATCTAATACCTCATCCCTAGGGGTGTTCCGTGTTCATTGTCGGGTACTTGGTTCATCTAGGTATCTACTTTGTCGACCCGTGTCCCGACCCGTTATATTCGGGTACCCACTACTTGGGTATCCGGTTCATAATTTTTTTATTTTAAAATTTTTAAAAAAATCATATATTAAACACATAAAATTTAAAATTTTATAACGCATAATTCAAACAAAAAAAACTAGTGATTTGAAGTTAGTTTTAACTTTGAAGAGTGAAATAAAAGTTTATCACCAAAAGAATATATTAAAAAGATTATTCTCGATCGTGATTTTTCTCTTCAAATATCATATCGATAAATTAAATATATTTTTTAAAAAATGTAAATTTAAAACTTAAAAATATATAATACAAACATAGAAAGAATTTAGAGATTTGAATTTAGTTTTAGAGTAAAAATATTAGAAAAACCTAAAATAAACATATGATTTAAAATATAAAAAAATATATATTAAAAGTGTCGGGTCGGGTACCTGGTAAGGAAAAAATTTCGGTCCAAGTCCGACCCGTGTACCCGGGAAAATACTCGACCCGATAAAAAATAATTTTTTTAAAATACCCGCATATTTTGTACCGGATCGTCGAGTAATTTTAAACACCCTTACTCATCTCATTAGACCAACTATTTGTTGGTTAACATATTAAAGAATCTCATTGGGTCATCAACATGATTGGTTCTAGTGGTAAGCAGACTCACCCATCAAAATTATGTGTATAACTTAAGTTAGTCCGAATTAATCAAGACAAAGCCTTGAACATCTAGAATTAAAAGAAAAACCCATTGATCAATGTTAGGTCAAGTGTAACATTTTATAACAGAAAAAGATGGGGGTAATCACGCCTATCGCCCTTTCTTTTGTAAACAAAATGTCGTGGGCTTTGATTAAACAAGTTTCAGTGGCAGAAAACATGGGGATTTTGTTTTTAATATATTTATTAGCTAAATCAGTTTGACTTTTGATTTTTTTTCTCTCTCTTAAGAAATGTTATTTTAATAAAAGATTTTCAAGCCTTGGGTAGCCAAGATTTTGTATTTCTTAGCTAGGGTAGCCAAGAAATATATTGCATTGGTACAAGGAAAATGAATAAAAAATTAAACCGAGTTGATAGGTTAAATCAGATTGGGTTCAAATTTAAAAATTAGTTAGATATGAATATTTTGATTATTTAAATACTTAGTTGAATTATACTGAAAAGGATTAGATAGTAAAAATATTATCCAAATCCGGTTCAATTCGAATATAACGTATTAGACTTTGAACAGATCCACTGCCAAGTGAGAAATGCAATATATAGTGAAACTAATGTTGTGTGATGGGTGGATTGCACAAACAATCCATTTTTTTTGTTTGGTTGGTGAAGCTAAAATAGGCTCTTTATTTTCGTATAAAAATTTAAAACACTAAAAAGAGTAAAAATGAGAGACTTTCGGTTAAGTGGTCAATCCACAACAAAGTCTCTTTATATCGAAAAATTATATCATAAGCTCGATTTATCATGTTATCTATGATCTCAATTGATAAAAATTATTTATTTTATTAGTACAAAGAAAATGAATAAAAAATTAAATTAAAAATACTTTTTTACCAAGTAAAGATTCACTTGGTAAAAAAGATAACATGGAAAAATTTTAATGAAATAAATATTTTTATTGATTGAGACCATAAATAACGTGGCGAGCCAAGCCTATAATATAATTTCTCATTTATATCATATCTCAAGGCATCATTTGATAATTAATGATATTTTGTTGGAAAAGTTTTGATACACAATATGTTTTACTTGTCTTCCTTTGTCATTGTTGTTGCAAACCAACTTGGGGGCAAACGCTCGATGGACAAAAATTTAATTTTTTGATTGTCACCAAACGCTCGTTTGTGTGTTAAAACTAATAGACAAACGGGTGTTAAGAACTAAATTAATGGCTGTTTGGCAGGGCAAACAGACGTTGAGACCCTGACAACAACAAAAAAATAGGACCTAAATATACTATTATTTGAAATAATAATTCCAACTTAAAAAGAGAGGGTCGAATTCGAACGTGATGATTATATGGAAACAAAGGAGGTGTGGGGAGAAAGAAAGAGGAATCCTTTGCTTTACATGTCGTGCATGTATCTATACATCTATACCTATATAATATGATATAAAATGCATAATCTAACGGGGGAGTGGTTTTAGTGCTACCAAAAGGAAGGATAAAGCTTGATCGGGCTTAGTGATTGTTCCCTCCACTCCCAGCAACATGGCATGATGAAAGTTACCTATAAAATTTTAAAATAACATATTTTGTTTATTCATTTATCATATATATTTCTTTAGCGTGTATAATGTTTATATTGTCTATAATCTTTTTCATCTATAAATTAAAAGATATTAAGTACTTAAACATATTCGATCTAATGACATCTTGCATGTTACATACGCAACATGTTAATTAAACTAAACTCAATTGACTTTAAATTTTAAATATATACAAAAGATATTTGATATGATCTTAGCTGTACTTGTGAAAAGAAAACCCCTTTTCCCATCGATATCGAATCAAGTAATTGTTGGTAAAATAAACTGCAAAACAGCTTTTAGTACTGACTGGAAACTATAAGCAAAAACAGAACGTAAAATGGTTGACCGTGTCGTGGTATGGTGGTCACTGCCTTAGAAACAAAACTGCCCCGAACAGTGTAGTCGCTTCACGGGCAGGCTGTCCCCCGAGGTGCACACGGACGCTCCTTGAATCGTACACTCGACTCTCGGAGTGAACAACGGTGGAACTGCTCGAACAAATGGAGAGAAAGCAGAGAGAAGCTGGAATGATGTGTTTGATTGTGATATCAAATGCTGCATGCAGCAGCTCTATTTATAGGCTGTAAAACATGTCTATAAATGACATTTCACATGCACAATAATTACAGAAATTAATCTGTATAACAGCCATCTTAAATCTGCTGTAACAGATTATAATAAACACTGTTTTAATTCTGTAATAATCATGCTGTTACACTTTGAATCTGACTGAAAAACAGTCTAAATTCATCCACTGAACAGACTGTATATATTCAAATTAATTCGAATAAACTGCACTGTTCTGAACGTTCGAATTAAATCAAATAAAATTCTGAACGTTCGAATCAATTCAAACAGTTTTATCAAGCCTATAAATAAGAAAAAATTCTTTCACATATAATCTTTTATTCATAAGAAAATTCCTACGAATTTTCTCCAAAAAGAATATATACGCGCGCGTACGTGTCGAAGACACGTGTTACCCTTACCCTTACCCTTACCCTTACCCTTACCCTTACCCTTACCCTTACCCTTACCCTTACCCTTACCCTTACCCTTACCCTTACCCTTACCCTTACCCTTACCCTTACCCTTACCCTTACCCTTACCCTTACCCTTACCCTTACCCTTACCCGAACCCGAACCCGAACCCGAACCCAAGCCCGGCCGGACGGCGGCGGCGGTGGTGCGCGAGGACTTCCCTTGTTCTTTCCCACTCAACAAGGGAGGGAGGAAGCATGGGTATAAATACCCTTCCCTAGCTATTTTCCCAACCAATGTGGGATATAGCTTTGCCTTTGGTAACTTCTTGAAGCATTACCAACATTCCCCCACTAATGCGAAAGAATTCATCTGTATCTCAAACACAGCCCTCCTCAGATGAGCAGTTGCGGAATTAGTTGCTTAAGCACTAGTGAACGTATCTTGAACTAGTACATAGTGATAATGAGCGATCCTTCTCTTAGATAAGTGAAACTAGTCTTGAACTTTCTAAGATAGGGGTAAACTCATAACACACAACTAACTCCTTCGTCCACCGAAGTTCTCGATGTGTAAGATATATATACACAAGTGTATATTTGGCCATCTTACCCTCAGGATTCTAGTAAGTGTTTTAGAAAAAACGGCCCAACGTTTTTCACAGAAGGTGGCTAATCCTTCTCACTTACATAGGTTATTTCATCAGGTTTATCTCGATATAAACCACCCTGAATCTGGGCTATGAAATAATTAAGAACCATTTGTAATGGTTCAACCTCTTATAGACTTATGGTGATTTCTTCAAGTCCATTTAAAATGAACCACCCAGTATTGGGATAAGAAATCATTAAGAATAAATATTCAACCTCATTGTCGGTGAATTCAAAATGTCCTTCTCAATAGGATCATTTAAACTTTGAATTCATTAAGAGTTTCTCGAAACTCAACCTTTCTGGCGGTAAGTCCATATTTGTCCTTCTCAATAGGACAACACATTCATACTTGTGTTATGAACTTATTAAGAATAAGTATTCAACCATGATTCGGTAAATTCATCAAGTCTTTCTCACAAAGACCACCCAAAAACTGGGCTATGAATTTATTAAGAGTAATAGTACTCAACCTGGGCATGTACATTATTCGTCATAGGGATAGGCAGTGAGAAATGTACACTATGAGTCTTTCTATGGTTTCGTTTGACCACATTGAACTTAGATAACTAAGTTGGGTATCCACCATGAATTCCTCAACCAATGGGCTTTAAACCCATCCCCCTCGACGAATCAAGGACCAATTTCCGACTTAACCCTTTGGTAAGCGGATCTGCTAGGTTTCTTTCCGACTTCACATACTCTAAAGAGAGTACTCCATTCCTTATTAAGTGTCTAACAGATTCATGCCTTATGCGAATGTGTCTCTTTTTGCCATTGTAAACATGACTCTTGGCAACACAAATCGCTGCTTGTGAATCACACAACAAGGAAACAGGAGGAGTCGGAGTTCCCCACAACGGAATATCGGCTAACAAACTCCTTAGCCACTCAGCTTCTTGCCCAGCTAAGTCAAGAGCTATAAACTCTGACTCCATAGTAGAGCGAGCAATACAAGTCTGTTTTGAAGACTTCCAAGAAATTGCTGCTCCTCCCAAAGTAAATACATACCCACTCGTAGAGCTTACTTCATCACTATCGGAAACCCAGTTGGCTTCACAATATCCTTCTAATGTAGCAGGAAAGCCAACATACTCAAGTCTCCAGTCCATAGTACCCTTAAGGTACTTAAGTAAGCGTCGAAGACACGTGTTACCCGAGCCCGGCCGGACGGCGGCGGCGGCGGTGCGCGAGGACTTCCCTTGTTCTTTCCCACTCAACAAGGGAGGGAGGAAGCATGGGTATAAATACCCTTCCCTAGCTATTTTCCCAACCAATGTGGGATATAGCTTTGCCTTTGGTAACTTCTTGAAGCATTACCAACAGTAATAGTCCAAAATTTTATAGCTAAGATAATAAATAATATATCAACTAAGTACTTTTTTTTAAATATTGAACGGCTTCACAATAAATCTAGGTAAATACATAATTTTCTCTATTGTTTACTGCTAAAATTTAAGTTATACCAATAACCAGTTGGTTTAGCGAAATGAGACGACAAGTTTTTTTAAGTGAAATTAGTGGTTCGAATTCTAACGTAATGAATGAAAAAAAAAACTAAATTGAGATAGTCGATCCCGAACCTCTATAAAACTTGATCTAAATTTATCGACTAAAGAGTCGAATACCAATAGTTAAACCAAATAAAAATTAAGTCATAGTTGTGGGCAGTGGATCTTCATCTTTGCACAAGATCTCCTTTTCAGGTGATTAAATCATGGGTCTTTCATCCTTTTATAATTTATTCTTTTGGGGTGCAAAGTGCAAACCTTACCCCTCCCTCACTTCACTTTATTACATTATATAATAAAATTGAATTTTGTTATTGTATTTTAATTTTATTGAAGTCCATCATTACATTTTTCTATTTATTTCTAAAAAATAATAGAACTCGAGTTTAAAACTAATATGATATCATCTCTTAAAAATAATTATATAAACCGACTGATATGATTTTAACTTTTTAATTTGCAAGTTGTCACAATGTAACTAATGAGATAAAATTCATTCAAAAAAAAAACTAATGAGATAAATGTATTGTGTTTCTGTTTTAATGTTAGTTTTATAATAATAAAAATAAAATATGACAATTATTTATATTGAACTACATTATGTTTTTTTTTAAATAATCACAATGAAATAATAAAAAATATGAAGAAAAAAAAACAACAAATCCAAAAATCATCCACCCCTGTCGATGGGTGGGAGAAGGGTCCCATCATCTTTCTATGGTTCATGCTTTGAACGGTCAAGATTCAAATGATTGGTCTTCATGTTTAACATCGGATGCCGTCTATTTTTAGTTAACATTTGAGTTGTCCACTGTTTTTTTTTATTATTTTGTTGGTTTAACTTTGTCTAGAGTAAATGTCATGTATCCACATATACCGTTAATTATATCTATTAATATATATAATTAATTATTTTAATATTTTATTAGATTCATGAAGATCTAAAGTGAAATTGTTTCTTTTTTAAGAATAAAATGTGTGAAACAGTTTTTTGCCACATTTTCATTTTCTTATTTTTAGCCTTAATGTTTTGATAAATTTTTATTATTTTTAAATTAAAAATCTAAAAATAGGGTAAAAAATGTTTTAATATATTTTATTATAAAAAATCACTCTTTGCGTCACACTAATTTTAAAAGTTATTAAAATAGTTAATATTATATACTAATACACATAATTAATGATATATATCAATACCCGACATTTAATCAAAAATTTTCCATTTTCCCAAGATTCCTTCGTAAGGTAAATATGAGTTAAGTATAAAATATTTTTTTAGAAAAAAATGGGGCCGCATCCATCGTTAGACACTCCCTAAATTAATTTAGGGGTGGGGCAAAAGAGTCTTTATGAATTAAATTAATAAGTCCACAAGGCGAGAAAGTCACAATATGAATTAGTAAATATGAAAGAGGTGAAATTTACCGTCATATTAGCTTCACGAGAAATTTGTTTTAATTCAACGCTCAATCTTCCATGCATGAGAGAACAATAGAGCAAACTAGTGGGAAGAGACTGTACGAAAACGATGAAGAGACCATTTTGATACCGTCGACATTGTAAACTTTTATATTTTATTTCTCTCAATATTTGTTTTAATAATAGTGATTTTCTCGTTTTTTTTCTTCCCCACTTTTATGCTTTCAGTTTTTTATATCATTTTCATCGTCGATAAAGACATTAATAATAAAGTAGTTGCTGATCATTTTTTTCCTTTTTTTAGGGTTTTGTGATATTTTTTTTATCGAATTATGTTTTGTATATTTGAATTATGTTATTTTATTATGTTTATGTAGTCTTCTCACTTCCTTATAAAAATAGTCAATGGTTTTGTCTCTATCGTAGCACATTTTTTTTTGTCTTTTCTTATAGTAAGTCTTTTATTTTCTCAAGGTTAAATTTAGTATCACCCATATAGTTGACATTTATTTTGTTATTTTATGATATACCCTCATTTTTAATCTCTTAATTAATTCTCTTACATTCATAGATACTTGCAATCGTCGATAAAGATTGAATTGTAATATAATTATTTTATCAATATGATATCATTGTTATATGCATTTTTATATTAGTGTTGATGATGTTTATCTTTTATTATCGACCATGTTATTTGTTTTTATGTCTCATTTGTATGACTTATTTGGTTGAATTTTTTACATTTACATATGATCATATTTTATTATTTAGTGATTAGTTTGTGTACTTCATTAATCTTAAAAAGTGATTAATTAATAAAATTAGTCTACTTTATTTTTTGTAGATTAAAAAAACTAACTATTATTTTTACTTTAAAATATATATTTTAAAAATAATTATATAAAAAAGATTTATATTAAATATAGGAAAAAGTTTTTAGAAATAAAAATGGATAAAAAATCAAATATTGAAACCCGAATCCGAAATGGGTAATGATAAAACCTCCGGCGAGGGACCCAACACCCACCCCCACGGGCTCAAACTGTGCTTCATTATTGTTCACTAATACCTTGCGTGCACTCCTTACGCACGCACGTATCAAAGCTTTAATCACCTTTTATTTATTTATTTTTATTTTGATGTATCAATTTAATTTTCTATATAATAATCATAATCTTAGCCTCCCTGCAGTTCCATATATCTCGACCTCCCCACTCCGTTTTCCAGTGTTCTATTTCTTAAGCACAAATATTGAAAGCAGTTTGAAGTAGCTTATTTTGCTTTACTCGATTTGGGTTCTGGGTTTTTTTCCTGCTTCATTCATTTCTGTAAGTTGTCTCACGCTTTTCATTTTCAATTTATCTGTTTTAATCGGTTTCAATTTCTTCTTCTTTTCGTTTAATTTTCTTGCCGTCCCTTTTCTTTTTCCGTTTATTTTTTAGCCGTTTTTATAACTTTGGGTATTTTGTTTTCATGTAATTTCTCCTTACTTTTGGGATACTAGAAGAAACCCTAATTAGATCCAATCTTTCTTGTTCACTATCGTCTTCTTCCCTTTTGTTTTGCATTATTAGTTTAATACTACGATTTTTTTTTTAAAATTTAGAATTATGTATATGATGTTAAAATAATGAATATATTGTCCATTGCAGGGTTCCTGAATAGGTTATTTTGGGGCAAAAGAGTTACTAAGAAACTGAAGTGTGGCGGTTTTGTTCGAATAAAGAACAGTATGCGGTGGTGGCTGAGTCTTTCCGTAGATGTGTTTCGAAAAGTTATCCCTTTGAACTTGTATTGTAGAGTGATTCTGTAATTCAGTAATCTATATTAGCAAGTACCCTTCGTTTTTACTCGCTTGTCTTCTTGTTAATCTTCCATGGGATCCACTTTTTTCGTCGTTGTTCCGTGTTATGTTCTACGGATCAGCTGAAAACCTTCAAACCCATTTCTCAAATTTCTAATCCAGGAGTTAGTCTTTTGATTTTAGTAGGGATAGTTTGTAGTGGCACTTCAGTTTTATTGTTCTGGATTACGGATTTCAAACACATTGTCGTCTGGAAGATCTCTTGTTTTTTTGTCATATTGAAGGGTTTGGGACGTAGTTATGGTGTGCCAAGCAGCTAGCCAAACTAGATTCCGGGCATTGAAGTACGAAAATGGTATTGCAGGGAGTGCGGCCATTGTAGTTAGAGTTATAGCATGCTTTCAACCTCTTCAGGATTGCCAGGTTCGTTTTTTTGTTCGGTGTTTTTCCATTTCGTTATATTTTTGTACAAGCCTTTAGGAAGGAATTATATACAGTTATGTTTGTTACATTTATTTTCTTAATGGATGAGATTTCTTGTTCATTTTGTTATTGATGATCGGTAAGAATGTTTGTGCAAAGCTTTTTACTGATTTCCTCTCTCTTGTTTTTACCAGGCTGAATATTTCCGTCATTTGCTTAAGCCGGTTACGTAGTTTAGTTTTACATTTTCGTGTTCAAGTTAATCTGGAGTTCTTAGTTTTTTCCCTTGTTTTTGAGAGAAACTACAAGTAAACCGCTATTTCTACTGCCACAACATTTAACTACGGGTATGTTTGCTTGTACTTGGTTTATGAATATCTAGCCTTTTATTCTTGGAGTATCCTTTTTCATATTGGTTTCATTGTTTCCATAGGTGATTGTTCTGGTTGGATGGGAGAAGCCTACGGATCGTGGCTTCCTCTGCAGCAATTTGATTGGCAATCACCCCAATTGAACCCTTTAGCTGCTTCACATCCTTTGGGACAGCAAAGTACTAATCCTCGATTTGTAAACTCTGGCACTAATATGGTCTCTGCTACCGGGACTTTGCCGGTTTATGGATATCATGATTTACCTCACTTGCGGGTTGGCGAAGTTAATGAATCCCATGATTGGTGTTACTGTTTACCCCGCTCACAGCAGGTCCTCGCACCTGCTTCAAACACTTTCATCAAAGAGCGATTCCCACCTCACCCTTGTGGGAATCGTACGGAGAACATTGTCCCAAAGGCAGGGTCTGGGTGCGCTCAGAAGAGATTCCTTGTTTTTGACCAATCTGGTGGTCAAACTACTGTGATGCTTAGTTCTGCTTTTGGGACTCCTATTAAGTGCGGTTCTTTGGGTCCCAAATTTCCTTTTGCTTGTAACTTCAGTAGGGAGGATCCCTTGGCTAAAGTGAGCCTGAATCTTCACCCGGGACCAATATTTAAAGGTGTATTTGACGACAATGGGACTAATGTGCAAAGTGAAATGCATGAGGACACCGAAGAACTCAATGCCTTGCTTTACTCTGATGATGACAGTGATTATACTGAAGAAGAAGTTACAAGCACAGGTCACTCTCCTAGCACAATGACAACCCACAATGAGCAATCTGAGGAAGGTGCGGAAGGGGTTGCTAGCTCGACTGGTCTAACCAAAAAGCGAAAACTGCTCGATGGCTGTAATGGTTGTATGCACCCTTTGAACGATACTAGTTCAGTAAATCATAATAGACGTTCTGTGCATGAGGATGATGCTGATTCCAGTTTTGCCAATGGCCAAAATCAAGGATCTGATGATATGGATTCGTCTTCAGGCAACAAGAGAATGAGAGTGGATAAAATTCGTGAAACTGTGAGTGTATTAAGAAGCTTAATTCCTGGTGTTGACGGCAAGGATGCTATTACGGTTCTTGATGAAGCCATTGATTGCTTGAAATCTCTGAAACGTATTGCCGAAACCATGGGACTTGGTACTCTATGAGTTGCCACTGTTCATATTAGTAGTGTTAGTGTATAGCATCTGTCATAATTGGTCATTGTTAATGGGGGCGAGCTAAATAAAGTTGAGGCAGTCGTGTTTGGAGATGCATGGTGAGATGAAGATCCAAAGATAGTGGAGAGAGAACTAGAATCCCATTTTGTCTTTGTTGAATGGTTTGAACCGGAAACCAGTACCTTTAGCTTGAAATATCAGTATATCTTGGAGAAAGCTGGATGGTGAATCATTAGATTAGTGATGGGGTTTAGAGAAAGTAACAACACTCACAGGGACAGTCCAGCATGGTAATGGAAGAGGGACCGTCATAAAGGGTGGGCTAAGTGCACGCCTCTTAGGTGTTTTGGGTCCCAATCCTCACTTTCTTCACCCTTTTTGTATTGTTGTCAAGCTTAACCCTTTTTTCTTGATGTAGAAAGCTGCAGGAGCAAATGAGCCAAACTCCCATCTCATCATCCAACAACTTGCCTGAAGGGGTCCCAATGCTCCCGTCTCCTTGCATTTTTGTCCAATGTCTTTGAAATCTAAACATGCCTGTATAAGTGTATAGGACACATCACCCTTTGAGGACCTTTCTGTGTTTGTTGTTGCTTTTGTGTGCTGGTGCTTTTTAGATTGAAAATTGTAATGTATCCATGTGTTATCATTCCAATCAAATGTTTTTCTTTTTCTTCCATGTACAAGTTTGTGTACCAGTTCCAAAATTTCTCATGCCTAGACTCGAATTAAGTCCGACAAGCTGGCCTGTTAGGGCTGTTCAAACGGTTAATTTGGTCGGTGGCCGAACTGTATCACTCAAAACTAAAATTATTAACCGAACCAAAATAATTTTGGTTAATTCGGTCAGTTTTTATATTAACCAAAATTTATTAGTTTTCTAAATTAAAATTATTACACAATAAAAGTAATTGAAAATACTTTTTTAGTTTACAAAGATAAATTCACATTTAATTTAAATAATATCTAAATATAAATAAAACATTAGAATTTTAAATTAAACATTACAGTAAAACAAAACAAATAACAACAAAAAATGCAAGTTCTATTTGATAGAAAAACACAAAGTCAATCAACTTAAACTTTGACAAACTAAAAGAACACTTGGACTGTTATCAAAACGATCAATCTGCATAAAAAAGATGATACAGCCTGCACAAAAAAAATTCAGTTATCAAATACAAAATTTGTATCTATCAAACAAATTTCAAATTAGATTTTTCACTGCCCTATAAAATGAGTTGTCATCTAATTATACTGGACAACAAATTTAAAATATCACCAATATTAACTTTTAAAAATAAAATAGTCTTTAAGTTATAATTTAAAATAGTGAGGTTTAAAGTGTTTAAGTTCTTCGAATTGTTAACATATTTCAAAGACAAGGTAATAGTACCGAAGAATTTATCATAGATAAACAAAATCTATTAGTCTTCAAATTCCTTCATATACTGATATGCATTCATTGAATCTTCCTAAAAAGTATTTATTTGCAGTGTTTTTACAAAATATATTTTATTTTAAAAATAATAGAAACAAATACAGTAGTTAAAAATATAATATAATATAATATAATATAATATAATATAATATAATATAATATAATATAATATAATATAATATAATATAATATAAGAGCGTATTAAGAAAAAAATTGCATACCCTTCAATTCAAACTCACAAAAGCTTATGAGCTCAAAAATTGAGAGTAAGCTCTAAAGCGTTTCAAGACATATCTAAAAAACGATAATGATTAAACAAGTTAATTGTGAGCTATAATGCTCAAAATAGTCGTATTTATTGAATTAAAATTAATAAATAAAAATGCTATTATCAATATTGTCAAGCTCTTGAATTTGTTCTTTAATCCTTTTGATCTTCTCTTTGGTTGACGATTTCCGAATACAATCTTGAGTATACACAAGGGCTTGTACCATTTTAAGAGTTAAAGAACTCTTAAATTGATCAAGCACATGCCCCCGATACTAAATGCAAACTCTGAAGCAACGTTGAAAATTAGTATAGCTAACATATTTTTGACCATCTTTGAAAGTGTTGAAAATCTAGGACTAATGACTTTCCACCATAATAAGATATCAAAACCATCATCATCATTCTCAGTAGCCTCACCTAGATATTTTTCTAATTCAAAAGTTTGGTTCTCACCACCGGTTTCAATGACACATTTTTATACAAAATTTTCATCCGCCTTTTTACTTTTTGTTGTGCTTCACCTAGAGAAGAAAGTTTTGGCACACTTGAATGGCCACACTCACTAAAAACTCGAAGTTTGTACTCATCATACAATTTGGACAAAGTGTCCTTTCATTTTTGCATCACTTCACAATATTTTTCAGAGTTGTACATTTGATTAAGTGCAAAATTGTAACACCCGTGTTTTGGGGTTATGAGTTAATCGGGTTTATAGTCCGAGTCAATAAAAAAAATTAACTAAAATCAATTCAACCTCAAATTGGACCTAATTGAGCTTTAGTAAGAAGGGGGGACCTATGTTGCAATTTTACCCAAAACTTTTTAAAAAGCAAGACAACTTTATAGAGAAAGTTGTCTTCTCTTTCCCCCATCCCCCTTTCTAACGTCAAATAGCCATTTCCCATCTTCAAACTCTCCCAACACTACAAACACTATTCCATTGGATTGCAACTTCATTTCAAGGTGTTTTTGAAAGGTAAAACCATTTTCTTACTCTCCTCTTTATTCCCTATCAACCCATGGTCTTAGATTTTAGAGATATGAAGTTTTGAAAATTAGGGTTTGTTTTAAAGTTTGGGTTTTTAAGGGGTTTTTCATCTTGTTTTGATAAATTGAGTTGGGGCTTTGTTTACTCATGTTAAAATACACATTATATGTTGATTTGGTTGAGTTTTGATGAAAACCCGAAGTGGGCTCTTAGACCCATTTTTGAGTTGTCAAAAACTTCATTTTTGGTGGGTTTTAGGTTGAAATCAAAGGGCTGATGGGTAGAGTATGTTAGGAGGGTGATTTGGGACCTTTTGGGGGTCATTTGGAGGTTTGGAAATGGAAATTTCAGCAAGTTTTTAGGGGAGCACGAAAATTGGCATTTTGGGTGATTATGTGGATTGGGAATTTGTGGAAATTGGCTTGTGTTTGTAAAGTGAGTTGATGATTGAGTTTTAGCATTAAATTGTGAAGTAATGAATGTGTTTTGCTTGGCTAGAAGCAAGAGGAGTCGTTGAAGGAGCATTGGGACCGAATCTGGGTTCGTAGGAGGATTGTTTCGATTGCTAAGGAAGGGCGGTGAGTTGTCTCAAACTTGTTTTAAAGTTTGGTTCGAGTATGTGTAGTGTGTGTGTGTAAAGTGTGCTTGGTAGGCCACTTCCATTTAATTCAAGTTGTTAACTTATCCTTTGTTCTCCATAAATACTATTGTGCTTACTTAGCTATGCTCTTGTGATTGTGGTTAATTGGTGCATGTATATCATGATATGTATAAATATGCGATGAGCATGAGTTGTGGTTGGTGATATATGATGTGATAATGAAAATTGGCACTAAATAAATTACCGGTTGTAAATGATCGATCATTAGGATTAGTGTGCACACAAATTGAGTCAAAACGTACGCGGCCTTGATGGCGTTAAGTCATCAAGGAGGAGTACGGTGATGTAATATTCCACCGGAAGCTTTTTATATATTTCTACGGGATGATGAGTGGAATCCCATCCGTAGGGCATGTGGCGATGAGTGGAATCCCGCACATGCGAGGTCCGGTGATGAGTGTAATCCCACTGAGGTAAAGTGTTGTTGAGGTTTAAATCTGCACAATCAGGGTAATTAATAGTGGCCAATTAAACTTGTTCATGTGTTGTGATATATGATTGTGATATATGGTGTTGATATATGATGTTGATATTGTTGATTGAGCTTGGTAAATCATGAGAAACCATATTATGCCACTTGAAAGACTAGCTAGGTCTACTTGATTATATGCCTTTGTAGGTTGTATGTGAGATTAGGATTTACATGCTTGAACCCTGCATTGTTGATGTCTTTCGTTTTAGAGCACCCTCACTAAGCTTATAGCTTACGCTCTCAATGTTCAACAATGCAGATCATTAGCGTGGTGTTAGCTCGAGGCAAGGGAATAAGGGCTTTCCAAGTTTTGTGGCTCAAGTACGGTTATCAATTTTGGATTAGTTAGCAATGTGGCAAGGGTTTTTGTATGAGCTTAGTATGACTCATCTAAATGTTGATGATTGGGTTGATTATGGTTTGTAAAGCCTGAGATACTATGATGAATGTTGGTGTGTGATGACATGCTTTAGATGTTTAGGTTGCCTTGTGTGTGAGTGCAAACCTCTCATGTTGTCTTGTGCCTTTTAGGGCCTTTTGAGCCTTTATGTATGCCTATTATTGCCTAAATTGCTCTTTTGTTGGAATGCTATGTATGGATGCTTTGTCTTGTGTTTGGATGTTTCCTTTGGCTTAAGTAAGATTGCTTAAATGTGTGTATGTGCTTAGGAGAGTCGAAAAATGCATTTAGAGTCGTGCTTGGGGTCGTTAAGTTGGAAATTGTGGAGTTGCAGTGCAGGGCGTATCGGTACGCCTAAGGACCGTATCGATACGGTCTTGCCTGTAGAGCTCAGATTAGGCTGGGCGTATCGATACACAGGGGTGTATCGATACGGTTTTTAGTCACTGGAATTTTGAGAAATTGGGGAGTTTTTGGAGTATCGATACGGTGTTGGGGCGTATCGGTACGGGTCTATCTCGTTGACCACGAGATGTTGACTAAAGAGGGCGTATCAATACGCTCAAGGGCTGTATCGATACGGTCTTCTACGAGTTGACTGTTTGGGTTGACCATGTCAAGGCGTATCGATACCCTTGATTGGTGTATCGATACAGCCTGCCCTGTAAGCTTAAAATGGACTGTTTATGCATGGCCGTGGTTCGAATGTGATTTCCTTTGATTGTTTTCCGCTGTCGTCATCACTTAGGATATAACACGCCTCTAGTCAAGATTAAAATGAAAGAAAAAAATATAGGGTTGCTAACCGAAGGGAACCTTAATGGATTTCACTCGGTTTTCCCCGTGTGGCCCACTCGGACCGGTCATCCGGCCAAACCAGGACGAGGGGGTTACAAAAATTAAGATAATTCAGTTTTTGTCTAGGATCAAGAACACATGCAACAAAAATAAGCATATTCATCTTATCTACAGAATCCTAATATTTTTCATATTATCTTTCATCCTCATAGCCATAACACTAAATTTAATATCAAAACTTAATTGAGCATCTCGTAAAAAGATATCAATTTTAGTGAGCTCATCAAAAAAGTTATTAAATGTGACATATAAAGTGCCAGAAATTCTTAAAGTAACTTCATAAAAGTGTTCTAAGAAATTTCTCAAATTTCTAACACTAGTCCAGTCTTTTATAGTTGGCCAACCCTCTCCTAAATCAAATTCAGCTATAAAATTTGTATCTTGCTCCACAAATTTTTCAGAAGTTCGTTCAAAATTTTGAGCAGTCTCTAACATCAAGTAGATAGAGTTTCACCTCGTACAAACATCAAGACACAACATCTTTTTACATTCTATCTTCTCCAACTTAACGCACTCCATAAACTTCTTCAATCTAGCTGGAGACTGTCTCACATATCTCACAGCCCCTAACACGTGCAACAAATTTATTCATTTCTTTTAAGCCTTCAATGACAATCAAATTTATAATGTGTGTCATGCATTTCACATGAATATATTTACTATTAGCAATGCAACTTCCCCGATGACTAATTTCTTTTTAAATTAAAAATAACAGTATCATTAGAACTTGCATTATCAACAGTGGTAATAAACAATTTATGAATCTCCCAACTCAATAAGTATTTCTTAATCATCACCCAAATAGCCTCTCTCTTATTACTAGAAATTGGGAAAAAATTAATAATTTGTTTGTTCTTTCCAATCATTGTCAATAAAATGGACAATGAGACATAAATAATTAATTCTTTGCAAATATGTCCATGTATCAGTAGTTAAACAAACTCTCGAACATGAGCTTCTTAAACATTGCTTTAACTGAACCCTTTCATCTAAATACAATTGATAAACATCCATAGTCATAATAATTCTTGAAGGAATACGAAACATAGGACATGCCACAGACATAAATTTCTTAAAACTTTCACTTTCAACAAATGAAAAAGGCAATTCATCAATCGCAATCATTTGTGCTAATGCTTTCTTAATTTTTTCTTGATCAAATTTTCAAGTTGCAAAATATCCCACATCTCCTTCAAGACCTTTAGTAGGTAAAATTAGTTGGCTTTGATTAGTTTCAACATTCTTACTAGGGTTTTTCTTGCATTGATCTATGTGATATTTCAATGAACCAGTTCTATTTTTTTCCATCACAACAATATTCTTTATTACAATAGTTGCATTTACTCTTAATTCCACCTTCACTATTAACAAATTTAGTAAAATGTGACTACACTTCTGACCTTAGCGGAATGGCTTTTCGTTTAACCCCTCTTATTTTTTTGGTTTGACTTGAAGCTTCACCAGTTGAGTTCTCAGAATCTGTCAATGGGTGAAACATTGCCCTCAATAAATGCTGCTACATTAGCCATCTACAAAAATTGTACAACCTTGATCAATTACAATTATATAGTCATATAAATAAGATACTAATTAAATTACATAAAAACAATAAGTTGCGGTAATATTAAAAAATTATAACTTGATACATATTAAATTATTAATTATTATTTTTATACATTTATAACATTTAATCTATGAAGCAAATATATTATTTTTTTCTCTCAATTATTTCTTTAGTTACTATTATTATAATTTACTATAATATAATGTTTGCAGGATATATCATCCATTCACTATATACTGTAATATATACATAAATTGTGAAATGTCAAGCATAAATAAAAAGAAAAATAAACTGAGGTACAATGGGGTATATACTATAATGTATACATGTTCTTTGAAAACAATATTATTATCATTACAAACCCTAAAAGAGAAATAAAAGGTTATGTCAAAAATTACAAGTGCAATCAATGTTATATTGTTTTTCTACGAATTAAAGTTTGTTTCTTTATTTGAATAAGCTTTTAAATGCAAATATTGACTTAAAAAAAGAAACATAAGTAATTCATCAAAAGTAAAGAAATAACATATTTAGTGTTAAATATAACTAAACAAAAAATATAACAGAAGATATAAACTATAAAATCAACCTTCATAAACACTAAAACGACTTACGATGAAGCTTCAACAAATGGTTAAGACTAAATCTCTGGAGGTAATTTGGTAAAGTGAATGATTCGAGCTCACTACTCACTCAAACTCAATTTTGCACAGTTGATTCTAAGAGTCAAAAGATTGAAAATGGAAGAACGGTCTGATGTTTAGTTTTTTCTTTTTACCTATTTAGGGTTTGATTTTTAATTTTGTTAAATGTTTAGGATTTTTTCATTTGGGTTAAAATTAGAGTTGGGTTTCTATGTTTGTGCATGTGCTTAATAATATATATATATATAATCTTTAATATTTATTATATTTCGGATAATTCGTTTAATTAACTCGTTTCGAACCGAATTAACATTTATCAAACTTTCAAAGAAAATTTACCACTCACCGACCGAACAAAGTTCGATGATCGACCGTTTAACCGAATTAGTTCAGTTTGGTTGGTTAATTCAATTTAATCGACCATTTGAACACCCGTACGACCTTTGGTACAACTATGTTTCCTCTTTTCCTCCCATCGTTGATTTAATCTCCATATAACTTATAAGAGATCCTAAACCATGCTATTCATTCACATCTTCAAAACCCAAATTACATTTTGATCTTTCACGACTCAGTCAAAACTGTAAAACTTTTATTGTAAAATGTTACACACCATAATGCCGTTGAGAGTGCATGCTTGTAAATTGAAAGGAAGGGTTGTGAAAACTGTTGTGGTGAACTTAGCCGTCTAAATATACAAACTCAAAGGGGGGCAAACGAACAAATTCCCGTCAATATCTTGAGAGGAATATTCCAACCTAACTACACACATTATTAACCTAATCAGCTTAAAATGGAAATAATATTTATCCAATTCAAATAGTTCGTAATTGAATTCTATTTCAACCCAATATAGCAAAAGAAAATGGAAGTAAACAACCGGGACAACAATCCTTGCCATGTTAGGTATACGACTGTAAAGTTAGTTATTTCTGTTAGGGTTTCTGTAGGTTTAGCTATCATATATAAGGATAAGAGTCCTTTGTAAACATGACACGTTTTGGTTATTCAAGATTTAATACAAAGATATTTTTCTATTTTCTCAAACTTTCTCTCTTCAATCTATATTCTCTACATGGTATCAAAGGATTCATCTTCTTCTACAATGAGTTCCAAACCATTTACAAACAAAACTATCATGATTAGATTGGATGAATCCAATTTTTTGCTTTGGAAACAAATTCTTTTTGCGATTGAGAGTCTTGGTTTGGTTAGTCATATTGATGGTAAGATTACAATTCCCGCTCAGGTTGTTCTCAACGACAATGATGAGAGGATTCCTAATCCAGAATATTCTTTCTATAAACAAGAAGACAACGCGTTTTGTTCTTGGCTCTCCTTGCGTCGATTAGTCCGTCGATCTTGCCTTCGCTTGTTGGTTGCAAGACTACTTTGGACATTTAGAAGAAGGTGCAACAAGCGTTTTCAACTTCTTCAACGACCAAGCTTATGCACTTACATTGTTCGTTAAGAAGTCTGAGAAAAAAAGATCAAAGTATGAAATAATATTTAGGGCAGATTCAGACGATTTGTGATAGCTTAGCCATTACTGGTAATCCTCTTTCTCAAACCATGCATGTTTCAGCAATTTTATTTGGTCTTCCACCTGAATATAAACTTGATGTGACTGTTATTACCTCTAGCCAACACCCTTATAAGGTGGATGGTGTTTGCAGTGTTCTTCTTGACACTGAAGCACGACATCAAGATTCAGTATCTCAAAATCTTTCTGTAAACATGGTGCAAGATTTCAACCTTCAAGGAAATTCTTCATCATTTCAAGGGAATTCTCCTTTTCTAGGAAGTCCTTCTCATTTTTGCCAAATAATGCAAATCTTTTTGTATTTGCTGCTCAAGTGGCTCATCCAAATCTTGGTCAAAGAGTTGTAACTGAAGTTTCGTTATCAACTCAGTATGTGCATGAAGTTTCTCATCAAGAAAATGGTTTTATGCATCAAGGAGTTAGACCGATTGTTCAAACAAGAAGAAAATGCTTTAGAGGTTGAGGTAGTTGCTATGGAAGTGGTCGGTCACGTGTGCAATGTCAAATATGTGGAAAAATTGGTTATCTAGCTGGTAGATACTATTATAGGTTTAATCAGTCGTTTGCATGGATTGGAACATATAACACCAATTATTATGTCAATCTTATTGATTTTTTTGATTCAGCCTTTCAAGAACCTATAGAGGATGGCTCCGCAAACATGGTTGCTGGTGATTTTTTAACTCAATTTGGGGAAGCTACATGGTTTCTAGATTCTGGTGCAACTGTGCATCTAACATATGATGTGAACAACTTGACAAATCCTTCTGAATATCAAGGTGTAGGTAAAATTTCTGTAGCTAATGGTTCTAATGTGTCTATATCAAGTATTGGTCAAGCTGCTTTACTTACGCAGTCTAGGCCTCTTGTTCTAAACCAATTACTACATGTACCTTCCATTAGGAAAAAATTATTATCTGTTTCAAGTTTTACTAAAGATAACAATGTGTGCATTGAGTTTTATCCTGAATTTTGTCTTGTGAAGGACATAGCAACCCAGCGAAAAATTTTTAAAGGACAAAATTAATGGTCTGTACAGACTTCAGTCCAATGGTGGTATGACTAACGAGCTACAACAGATAGATTCTCAGGGCTCCATAGTTTATGCTGTAACTTCTAGCAATTTGAATACTTCTTCTATTTTGGTTAACAGTTCTGAACTATGGTTGATAAGTGCCTAAAAGTTCTATATTTTGACCCCTTTTACATGACAATTATCACTCAACCTACACCTATTTGAGGTGCATTATGGCCATTCATGCATTGATTTCATCATTTATGCCTTTGATCTTTATATTCTTTTTATTCTATGAAAAAAGGTACTATTTGATGCATGTTTGATGCTTTTGCAGACTTGCACAATGCGAGGGCAGGATGATGCCATGGCGGCACTAGAGGACAAGGGAAGAATGAGGCAGAACCACCTAGTAGCAAAGCCTGATCGAGCCAAGCCACAACTAATAGCTTCTACTGAGGTAAGCTGGCTTATGATGAAGCCTTGCGAAGCATAATCATTCATAGACCATTGTCGAGGCAGCAGAATGCTATGCCACGATCGTGTACTACTCTATCTACCGGAGGGTAAAACAAGCAAAGTGGTACCCGTTTGAAGAGCTTTAAATGTCGGATTTTTTGACACACTTTGCGTGACAATTGGAGCTCGAGAAGAGGACAGAAACATGGAAGAAAGGATAAAGTTAGATTTTTGGCTAAAAGTATATATTGTTTTAAATTAAAGAGATTCACCTCTTTAATAAAGTTAAGTCCAAGTCCAACTTAACTTTCTCTCCAAGAAGGATTTGTGCATAGACCTTCCCATATATAAGGAGACTTGTCGCCAACAAGAGGAAGACAAATCGACGAGTTCGAGAGAGAGAAGAGCTTAGGATTTAGTTTGTGTTTTATTTTCATCCATTATGTTTTAATTTTCTTAGGGTTAAGACTAGTTTGTTTAGTAGTTGTGTGAATACTATTGTACTTTGTTCATGTTCTTAATGCAATTAAGTTGAGGTTTGCTTATTCTTGGCTTTAATCATTCTTGCATTCTTGTCGAGAGAAAGTTTGTGAGATTATCCATTTATTCGATGTTGAAAGAGTTAAATTCATGAAACGAGTAAGCACAATTTTCATCCAAGTGGTGTTAACTAATTTGATCTAGAGATAGGTTACGAATTTTAGCGGCTAAGAGAATCGTGTGATTGATTGGTGTTTGTCTTTGGTTTACGCCGAGAGGTATAGTCAGAGTTCATCCATCAACAGTGTTCCGAGCTTAGAGATAAAGAGGATCCATCCAAGGATGCTTTGCTGAACCTTAACATCATCTGACAAAGAGCAAGAGATTGCCGCGGCAGAGAATCAACCTTTGCGGCCGCGACAATAACTTAGGTTATTGCCAAGGCAGTATTGTGTTGCAGAATTCAAGATTAGAAGACAAGTCAGTAGGATTCCACACTACGACACATTCTAATCCAACCCATTCTATCAACCCTGATCTTCTTTTTACTTTTATTTTTGGCTTACTTAAGTTTTAGTTTTTTAGTTTATTCAATCAATCCAACTCATATGTATTTTTATTATTTTGCAGTGCGAGGAAGTAGGACTAAAAGGCTAGCTCAATCTCTGTGGAGACAATACTTGATATATTTATCACTATATTACTTGACGTGTACACTTACACTATTGCGGGGTACTTTTACGCGAGCATCAAGTTTTTGGTGCCGTTGCCTGGGATTGACAACTTTTGTTTTTATTTTCTTGCACTCTTTTATTTTGCTTTTATTTAGTTTATTTATTTTTATTTTAGTATTAATAAAACTTGGTTTTGTTTCGGTGCATGACCAGAGGAAGCCCAAGCAGCCCATTGCGAGAACCAGATCCAGAAATCGAACGCACTTACCTAAGGCTTAGACACAAAGTCGCAATGTAGGAACCTGAGGTCCAAGGCTGAGGTCGAGGCCGAGGCATCAACAAAGGGGCCCCGTCACACAATGTCATTGGGCAGCCACCTGCCGACGGGCATCCACTTGTCGATGGGCAACAGAATATTCTGGCAGGAGATGGAGAAAATCTACGAGCTCCATACATACCAGTACGACACCCAACAGTCCGAAACTACCTTGAAGAGGACCTGAATGGACTAAACCTTGGAGTTGTTACCCGAGAGATAGAGGCCGCCCACTTTGAGCTGAAACCCGTGATGTTCAACATGACCAACACTATGGTGCAATTTGGCAGCTCAACAACTGAAGATGCCAGACAGCACCTCAAGTCCTTCCTCTAGATTTGTAACTAGTTTAAAATATAGATAGTGCATGCGGATATTCTGATATTAAAAATGTTCCCCTATTCACTGAGGTATAGGGCAAAAACCTAGCTAAACAGTATTCCAACAAGATCAACTGGATCCTGGAGTGATCTATGCCGTGATTTCTTAGCGCGTTTTAATCCTACAAATTTGACTGACAAACTATGTAATGAAATCACTTTTTTTCGACAAGCTGATGACAAGTCTATGCATGAGGCTTGGGAGATATATAGAGAGCTATTACACAAATGCCCCTTGCATGGATTCCCAATATGGACGCAGGTGACTATGTTCTATAATGCGGTTAACACGGCGACTAGGATGATGCTCGACGCCCCGACAAACAAAATACTCTTAGACAAAGAACCGGAAGAAGCCATGGAGATTCTAAACAGGACGACCAAGAATGACTATCAGTTCCCAACGGCCAGAAGGGGAGGAATCCACCGTCAACCCACAGTAAATGAAATAGGGTCCTCAAACTCAATTTCATCTCAAATCGTCACCTTGACAAAGCTGGTTCTAAACTTGCAGTCACAAAACAATCAATAGGAAGTCAAGGTAATGGAATTATTTTACAAATTTTATGGAGGTAACCATGCTTTTTCTGAATGCCTACAAAACCCAGAGTCAGCCTGCTATGTTGGAAATTTCAACCGGAACAACAACCAGATGTCCAACAACTACAATCCATCTTGGAAAAAGCACCCAACTTCTCCTAGAGCAACCCCAACAATGCACTCAATTCGCAACATCAGAATGCTCCAACAACAGGATTCCAACAAAACATGCCGCCGCAACATCCAATGTGGTCTAGTTCTTTAGAAAACACTCTTCATGATTTTATGACTCAAACTAGTGCATATATGGCTAACACCAAAAAGTTCATAAAACAAACTGAAACTTTTATGGACAGGACAGAGATGAAGTTACATAACAATGAGGCAACGTTGAAATCTTTGGAAACATAAGTGGGGTAGATCGCACAAATTCTGATTACTAGGACAGTTGGAGACTTTCCAAGTGACACTGAAGCCGCTAAAGGGACATCATACGAACAATGCAAAGTTGTAACCACCAGGAGTGGTGTCCAACTATAGGGGCCGCAGAATAAGCAGACAACGCCGGAGAAACCAGAGGAGTCAACTGCCACAACACAAACCAAAGACAATGGGGTCGCAACATCAACCAAAAACAATGTTGCGTCGGTAGTACCTATGGCAGTGCCCATGACAGAACCTAAAGATAGCACACTAGCTCCACCATTCCTACAAAAGTTGAAACAACAAAAGCAAGATTATCAGTTTAAGAAGTTCTTGAACATCCCAAAACAGTTACACATTAATATACCTTTGGTGGAGGCAATCAAAGAGATCCTAAACTATGCCAAGTTCCTCAAGGACATATTGTCAAAATGGAAAAGGATTGGGGAATTTGAAACGGTGGCCGTAACGGAGGAATGCATGGCCGCATTATACAACCGAGCTCCGCCTAAGCTAAAGGATCCCAGAAGCTTTCTCATACCATGCACAATCAGGAATCACTATGAGAGAAAGGCACTTTGTGATCTAGGGGCAAGCATAAACATCATGCCGAAGTCAGTCTTCCAAAAATTGGAGATTGGGACGGCCAGACCGATAACGATAATGCTACAACTTGCCGATGGATCCCATGTGCAATCTGAGGGAAAAATCGAGGACATACTGGTAAAAGTCAATAAATTTATTTTCCCTACGGACTTCCTCATTCTAGATTGCGAGGCGGATGAAAGAGCCCCACTCATTCTGGGACGACCATTCCTTGCCACCGGGAGGACACTAATTGATGTTGATAAAGGAGAGCTGGCAATGCGAATCAATGACGAGCATGTGAAACTCCACGTATTAAACACAAGGAAACATGCTTAGGATTTAGAGAAATGTCAAGCACTCCAGGCCACAAGGAAACCAGACCTCAACAAGAACCCAATCTGTACCGGCATAGAAGTAGCACAATGTCGTGGCAAACACGTAGTACCCTTCCAGGATCATTGCCGCGGCAATCTAATGGGAGAACCTGGACACCAGCTGCTACCCCACAAGGGATTACATGTGATGAGGGATAAAAAAGTAAACACTCTAGGAGATGCATCCACATGCACTCCTTCAGTGCTCTAATCTTTTCTCTCAAAATTTTTATTTTATTTTTTTAGTTTTTAGTTTTTAGTTAGTTTTTAATTTCAGTCAATTTTTAATTTTCTACATTTTTACGAATAATATTTTATTTTTATTTTAGGATGGAGATCAAGAAAGGAAGAAGAGATAAAACGGCTAGGAGAAAACCGTTAGCTGCCATGACATTCGTCGCCCAATAAACCGCAAGAGCCGCAACGACTAGTTTACAACAGGTAGAAACGGCTCAAAACGGCTAGAAGCGCCGCAGCCAAAAATTGCGCTCCAACGGCATGATATGCCGAAACTCTATATAAGGGCCAATATTCTCCATTATTCTTCACTCTAACATTCTCTGCTACTGCCTTGCAATCTTCAAAGCT
This sequence comes from Hibiscus tridactylites, assembly GCA_958450335.1. NCBI lineage: Eukaryota > Viridiplantae > Streptophyta > Magnoliopsida > Malvales > Malvaceae > Hibiscus > Hibiscus tridactylites. Next base: position 17,130,017 of record OY288277.1, read on the forward strand.
TTCATTTTCTTTTACTCTCGAACAACTACTCTCAACTCTTCTCCAATTTCAGATGGCAATCTGAGGCGAAAGCTCTAGCACTACCGCGACACAGACTTACAACCGCTTTACACCGCTGGGAGTCGAACATAGATTAAAGAAATATTTCATCTCTCGGCAAGTATGGGAAGAACAAGGCTTCCAAGTTTTCGAAAAGCCCAACCTCGGCATCGACCAATATCTATTTAACAAGATCAACCATCAGAAGTGGTACATATTTTGCCTTCAACCTGCCTGGGCCAACATCACCATAGTCCGATAATTCTATGCCCACAGGCCCAGTGACGAAACGTTCTTCGTACACGCAAGAGGGAAGGCGATAAGGGTTGATGCCGACGCCATAAATTTTATGGCCTGCACTTTGAAAGAGACGAGCACGCAAAAGTCTTGGAAGCACTCACGGAAGAATATTACCAACAGATTAAATAGGAGCTTTGCTATGCCGACACGACATGGGAGGCCAGGGCACACCGAGGGTCAGTCCAAAGGCAAAGCCTCAGACCAGAAGCGAAGCTGTGGAACAAGTTCATTCTCCACCGCCTCATGCCTTCCTCCTACAACACTGCCATTGACTGGCCCAGGCTTGCTATTATTCATTCTATTATGTATAATCGAAAGATTAATGTTGGTAATCTTATTTGTCAGGAAATCTACAAGTGTACGCAAAATGATAAGGGGTCGATTTACTTTCTGTCGCTAATTACCGGCATGAGCACGGAAAAAGAGATGCCCGTTGATGAAGCCGACGAATACACACTACAAAGAAAAAGATGGATCGGGAAGCCTACCTCAGGCTGACGAACATTACTAAAGCTGACCCGGTCCAAGCCACGCCAATGCAGGGCATTGTCGGGGCAACAACATCCACAAACATCCCATAAACACCCAGACACATGCCCTGGCAGCGGCAGACCTCCAACAGATTATGCAAAAGCTGGAGGAAATGGACCAACGCCAGCAACTGTTTATGGCACACACAAGGGACTTCCATGCCTCTATTGTTCAGCTTATCCAGATGAAGTTCCCGGACCTGACGGTCAAGTTTCCTCCCTTCCTTGCCGTCTTCACCGCCACCGCCGCCCCTGAACCTAGAGAGGAAGCAACCCCTACCGCCGCCATCGCCTAAGCATTCCAAGTACCCACCGCCGTGGCCTCTAACACCCTTTCGACCACGACATGGAAAGGCAAGCGCAAGGTTGGCTTGAATACACCTGTCGGATCTCTGTACCACACTACCTCCAGCTGGTTCGATCATTCGGTCAGTCGGGTCTTTGAATGACTTAAACTCAAGGCAACGACCGCAGATGAAATCTGCCCCGACACAGGAGACGAAGAGATCACTGCCCCGACAACAAATCCCACTCTAGCCTCACACATCCATCCACCCCGCGAATCCAAACGAATCAAGCACACGACATCTAAACCAAACAGGCTGATCTTAACGAGCGAAAGTGACGAGGAATATAAATCTTCCAAATCACGATCTATTTAAATTCCTCTTCTTTATGCCTTTTATTTTTAATGCCCTTATATTTTGTGTGCTAAATTTTTCTATCTAAATGTATGAAATGTAAGAATTGAGGGCAATGCTTGGTTCGAGTTTGGGGGGTGTAGGTTCAGTTGCCAAGGTAATGAGCTGTCGCGGCCGTATAATATAATTGCCATGCAGTTTTACTTTTTTACTTGTCAATTTTTTACTGCATTACCTTAACCGAATTTTGCTTATGCCTCGGCAGTACTTTCTATCAATTACCTTAGTTTAGTTTTAATTAAATCTTCTTTCTTGGGAATAGAACTCTCTCTTCTTACCATTGTTTAGAACTGTTTAGAGCATTTATTTTTAGGATGCTTAGAGAAAGATAACATAGGATCACACTATGAGATTAGAACTTTAAAACACCTCTGTGACTTGCATGATTTAAGGAATTCTAGTACACTTAGGACATAGACTAGCTTAGAAAGAAAATTGAGTAAAAAGTTAGAGGTGCTTAACACTGGCTCTAGCTTAAGGAAGCCCTAGAGGTGCCCGAAACCAGCTCTAGGCTAATCACTAGAGGTGCCCGAAATTGGCTCTAGTTGGTTAGGTTGCTTATAAAAAATATTACCCAAGTTAAGTAGGTTAATGCTTAAGTGTTTGCTTAGAACCTTTATAATCATCTTGTTCACAATGCATGCACACACTCACAAATCTTATAGTTTGATTCTAGGGAATTCCTAAGGCATCCAAAGACTTAAGGGCCGATCGTTTTTCAACATGGTTTGGAGAGAGAAGGAAAAGTAAGACCAAGGAGACGATTTATGAAAAATAAGGTTTGGTAATTGATGGTTTGCATTGCTTGAGGACAAGCAATAGTTCGAGTTTGGGGGTGTGATAAGGGCCCAAAAGTCCTATATTTTAACCCCTTTTACATGGAAATTATCGCTCAACCTACACCCATTTGAGCTGCATTACGGCTCTTTATGCATTGATTTCATCATTTATGCCTTTGATCTTTATATTCTGTTTATTCTATGAAAAATGTACTATTTGATGCATGTTTGGTGCTTTTGCATATTTGCACGATGCGAGGGTAGGATGATGTCGTGACGGAACTGGAGGACAAGGGAAGAATGAGGCAGAACCAGCTAGTAGCAAACTCTGGTTGAGCCAAGCCACAACCAATAGCTTCTACTGAGGGAAGCTGACTTATGATGAAACCTTGCGGAGTAGAACCATTCATAGACTATTGTCGAGGCAGCAGAATGCTATGCCTTGGCCGTGTACTACTCTATCTGTCGGAGGGCAAAACAAGAAAAGTGGTAGCCGATTTGAAGAGCTTTAAACGCTGGATTTTTCTACACACTTTGTGTGGCAGTTGGAGCTTGAGAAGAGGACGAAAACATGAAAGGAAGGATAAAGTTGGATTTTTGGCTAAAAGTATATATTGTATTAAACTAAAGAGATTCACCTCTTTAATAAAGTTAAGTCCAAGTCCAACTTAACTTACTCTCCAAGAAGGATTTGTGCCTACACCTTCCCCTATATAAGGAGACTCTCCTCCATCAAGAGGAAGAAGAATCGATGAGTTCGAGAGAGAGAAGAGCTTAGGATTTAGTTTGTGTTTTATTTTCATCCATTATGTTCTAATTTCTTTAGGGCTAGGATTAGTTTGTTTAGTTGTTGTGTGAAGACTATTGTACTTTGTTCATGTTCTTAATGCAATTAAGTTGAGGTTTGCTTATTCTTGGCTTTAATCATTCTTACATTCTTGTCGAGAGAAAGTTTGTAAGATTATCCATTTATTCGATGTCGAGAGAGTTGTATTCATGAAACAAGTAAGCACATTTTTCATCAAGTGGTGTTAACTAATTCGGCCTAGAGATGTTAAGAATTTCAGCGGCTAAGAGAAACGTGTGATTGGTTGGTGTTTGTCTTTGGTTTACGTCGAGAGGTATGGTCAGAGTTCAGCCATTAACAATGTTCCAAGCTTAGAGATAAGAAGGATCCATCAAAGGATGCTTTGTCGAACCTTAACAACATCTGCCAAAGAGAAAGAGATTGCCGCGGTAGAGAATCAACCTTTTTGGTCGCAGTAGGAACTTATGTTATTGCCAATGCAATATTGTGTTGTAGCATTCAAGAACAAAAGACAAGTCAATAGGATTCCACACTACAACACATTCTATTCCGACCCATTCTATCAACCTTGATCTTCTTTTTACCAAAAGGTAGGGATGGCAATGGATCGGATTTGGATCGGATTGTATAGAATCCAAGTCCGAATCCATTACAATCGGACTTAGATATTTTTTTTCGGATTTGGATTCGGATTTTTTCAAACGAATTTGGATCGGATTCGTATTTGTTTTAACCGCATTTAGGTAAGGGTTTTTGAATTCGGATTAAATTGTCATCCCTAGTCTTGACCCAAGTTTGAGGGGTAGATTCGCGAATTTTAGCGTATTTAGGGTATATTGTTTTTTGGCCCTCTAATAATTTTATTTTAGTGCAAATTAGTCTATAATTTTATATATTTAATTTCTTACGCATTTAATTTATGCTATTTAATTCTACACTTGTTCATTTTTATCCATTATTTGTTGATTATATTTAATTTTTTGTGTTTATTGTTTATGGTTTTAATTTACTTTCTATTTTAATTCATAATTTTTGCATAATATATAACTTTATTTATCGATTACACATTACTTACTATTTCATTTACTAACTTCCTTAATTTTTAGTAATTCATTGATATTTACATTTATTTGTTTCTCTATTGTATTTATTTTATTATTTATTTACCTATGACTTGATCTTGCATTTATCTTTTTCATATTTATTTATACATGCATATGATATAAATAGATATATTACACTATATTAAGGTTAATTAATATCTATAAATCATAATAAATATTATTATTATTTAACTTACATTGTTAACACATTTATATTTTTATTATCACTTTTAATATATATATATATATATATATATATATAAAGTTAATTTTATTTTTACCATTATTTCAAATTACCTAATATATACATTTATTTTCTCGTTTAAAAAATATATGTAGTTATGTTTTTTTAATGTATTTAGTTTAACCTTTTTACTTTATTTATGTTGTCTTCTTGTTCTAATGTAAATATTATACATGATGTTTTGTTTTAAGGAATTAAAAGTCCTAAATGTTTTGATTCGGGCTCGGATATGGATCAGAGGATCAGATTCAGATCGGATCTTGGCACGAACATTTTTCTCGGATTCGGATTTTTTCCAATCGAATGTGGATCGGATAAATTCTTTCGGATCGAATCAGATTCGAATCGAATCAGATTCGGATCAAATTGCCATCCCTATCAAAAGGCTAGCTCAATCCATTTGGAGACGATACTCAATATATTTATCACTATATTACTTGACCTGTACACTTACACTGTTGCGGGGTACTTTTATGCAAGCATCAATGGCATAGGAGACTTGATCATCCATCTGGCCATGTTCTTGCCAAAGTACTTAAAGATTGTAAAATTTTTGTTTTCAGTAATAAAGTTTCTTCTTTTTGTACTGCTTACAAGATAGGAAAGTGTCATAAACTTCCATTTCAAATTCTTCTACTATATATGAACATCCCTTACAGCTTATACAAATTGATCTGTGGGAACCAATACATATAATTTCTAACAATGCATCTTATTATATTAGCTTTGTTTATGTATTTACGAGGTACACTTGGATATATTTTATAGCTAGGAAGTCGAATGCTTTTAATATAGTGATTGCATTTTAGAAACTAGCAGAAAAAAAGTTTAAATGTAAATTAAAAACTGTGCAAACTGATTGTGAGTCTGAATTTAAACCCTTAATTTTTTTATTCAAACAACAAGGTATAAAGTTTAGAAATACTTGTCCTTATACTTTTGAACAGAATGGCATTGTAGAGCGTAAACATGTGCATCTTGTTGAGCTTGGGCTAACTCTTTTAGCACAAGCATCTCTTCCACTTAAATACTGGACTAATGCATCTTATTTTGCAACCTTTTTCTATTAATAGGTTGCCTACTACTGTGCTACAAGGAATGACTCCTTATGAGAAGTTGTTTAAAACTAAGCCAAATTATTCCTTTCTTAAAGTCTTTGGATGCAAGTGTTTTCCACTACTCATACCATATAGCCAACACAAGTTGCAGTTTAGATCAGAGGCTTGTGTTTTCTTTGGTTACTGTTCCATCAGCATGATTTTAAATGCCTTAGTCCTGATGGAAGAGTTTATGTGACTTGGCATGTTGAATTTCAAGAAGATATTTTTCCCTTTTCAAGCTCAACAAAGAGTTTTACTCAACATAACATTGAAAGTTTACAAGAAAGATCAGTGGCTGTAAAGCTTCAGGTACCAAATCGAGCAGTACAAACAAGTTTGTCAGGGTCATCACAATCTCTTTCTTTGTCAGTTGATTCTTCACATGAACAAGAAAGTTTTCAACATTTTCACGAGTCAAACCTATCACCAACAAATAGTTCAAATAACAACAATGGAGGAATTTCTAGGTTAGGGTCTCTAAATGTTGTTTATACACCTACAACAGATCATATTGGTGAGCCTAGTGATGAGCCAGTGGAAGATTTAAATAAATGCAGGAAATAGTCACACTAATATTTTTCCTTCAGAAGCTGAAAATAGTTCAACCGTTTCTATGACTTCAGCTTCTTCCACAAAGGTTGTCAAATGACATGTTATGACTACTAGGTCAAAAGCAGAAATCTTCGAGCCAAAAGTTTTTTTCTGTTGAATTACAATGTTCAGAACCTAGTGATTTTATCAAGCCTTGAAATCACCAGAATGGAAACAAGTTGTTGATAAAGAAATTAATGCTTTGGTGAACAAAGGAACTTGGGATCTAGTTCCATTTCCAGATGATCACGTACCAATTGGATGTAGATGGATGTTCAAAATTAACCGAAATAGTGATGGAAGCATAGAAAGGTACAAGGCTCGATTAGTTGCGAAAGATTACTCACATAAAACTGGGTTTGACTATCAAGAAACGTTCAGCCTAGTTATAAAGCCAATTACAGTAAAGATTATACTCAGTCTAGCTCTAACTAATGGCTGGATTTTGAGGCAATTTGATGTAGACAATGCGTTTCTAAACGGTGATTTGTCTGAGGAAGTATACATGCTTCAACCTCCAGGATTTGAACAACAAAGTGTAGATGGAACAAAGCTTGTTTTTCGGCTCAAAAAGTCCTTGTATGGACTGAAACAAGCTCCTCGAGCTTGGTTTAACAAATTTAAAACTTGTCTCTTAGAAGAACTTCATTTTTCAACATCCAAAGCAGACATGTCTCTCTACTTTCGAGAATTTGATGGTCACAAAGTATACATTATGGTATATGTGGATGATGTTGTAATAACAAACTCATATGTCGTTGAGGTAGACAAAGTTATCAAAAGGACCAATGCTGTGTTCTTATTGAAAAATCTGGGGCAATTATTTTTTTTGGAATGAATGTGCAAAAAGTTGATCAAGGGATTATTCTTAGTCAACAAAAGCACATTTTGGAAGTTTTGAAAATGGCTAATATGTATGATGCAGCTTCTGTTCCAACTCCTATGGTGTTCACACTCAGATTGTCTGCACATGATGGTGACCCACATTCTGATGCTACCTTGTACAGAAAAGTAGTAGGAATGCTACATCATGTTTGTAACACTCGACCAGACATTCACTTTGTTGTCAACAAGGTCAGCCAATTTATGCACTCTTCTCTAAATACATATTAAAAAATTGTTAAACGTATCTTGCGATATTTGAAAGGAACAATAAATCATGGTTTGCTGTTTCGAGCATCTGGTCATTTCATAGACTAGTTAGGTACTCAGATTTTGATTAGGGAACAAATGTAGATGACAAATGATCTACTTTTGTTACTGTTTATTTCTTGGCAATAATCCAATAGCATAGAGTTTTAAAAAGTAAAATGTCGTACCTCGATCATCAGCCGAGGAAAAATATAGGAGTTTAAAAAATGCAATGACTGATGTCATGTGGATTAAATCACTATTAAGTGAACTTGGCATTTCTGTTCCTTCAACACCTATTATTTGGTGCGATAATACGAGTGCGATAGCTCATGCATTAAACCATGTTCATCATGCCAAAATAAAGCACCTAAAGCTTAATTTATGCTTTGTAAGAGAGAAGATATTAAAGTGTGTGGTTATGGTTAATTATGTTCCTGCAATCGACAAAATAGCAGACATATTTACAAAGTCATTATCTGTTGTATTTTTTATTCGATTGAGGTAGAAGTTGCAAGTGTGTACGTCGGACGAGTTGAAAGAATCATGTCTGTTAGATAATTATAGAGATTATGAAGATGTTGCTGATGAAGATTATGAAGATGTAAAATGTTAGTTGATATGGACATATTTCAGTTTTTGTTTTTAGAAAAAAGGAGAGGAGAGAGTCAAAGGAAAAGGAAGTAGGGTGTATGTTAGGTATACAACTATAAAGTTAGTTATTTATGTTAGGGTTTATGTAGGTTTAGCTATCTTATATAAGAATAAGAGTTCTTTGTAAACATGACACGTTTTGGTTATTCAAGATTCAATACAAACATATTTTTCTATTTTCTCAAACTTTCTGTTTTCAATCTATATTCTCCACATGCCAAAACTCAAAACGATTTCGAGACTCCTGCGAATGATTTTGGAACCCCACATAAATTTATATGAGTACGTACGGTTCGAGGATTCCCACAGTACAAATATAACAATTTTTATCCTCATTTGAATTTTAGAGATAAAATTTTTCATATTCTCGTTTTCGTGAGTGAAAATTTCAATTATTTTTTATTACCTTTATTTCAAATTTTCACGATTTTCAATTATTTTTTACCCGATTGCCACACGAAAAAATTAAAGGAAAACGTTATTTTACAAAAGGAAAAAGTTGCATCTGACCCATAGGCCACACATCATACGTGTATGCAAAATAATTTTTTTATAAACACTAATATCTAACCTTATGACTTGAACCTCTAAACTTACTTAAGGAATATAAAGTTTCATGACACTAAACCAACTAAATATTAGTAGTATATAAATAATAATAAATTATTAAATCCAGTACAATTTGAATTCAAATAATGAAAATTTAAAATTCTCATTTGACCGGATTCTTAAACATTTTTATTAAATTTACTTTTACTAAATTTTTTCACACTCACGCTGAGATGATAAAAAAAACATTTTCTATAAAAAAATATTTAGGATTGGTGAGTGAACAAATATTGGATATTAAAAGTTTTTCAATAAATTTCCAACTGAATTATTATGTATTAATTAATAAATTCTCCCAATTAATTTTACTGTGCTATTTTCTAATGGACAAATAGTATTGTTATTGCCTATTTTTATAACAACAATCCTTTATTCTTCCAGGGCATTCACTTCTTCTTTATTCTTGATTTTCAGACAAAATATCTTTCTCAATCCTCCCCAGGAAGCTCAACATCATCTCTAATCCCTTTTCATCTGAAATTTTATTAAATAAAAAAAGAAGCGAGATTTATTAATCACATTAGTAAACATTAATCAATGCAAGTTACTCGAATTCGAGTGAGAAGATTGAAGACGAGAATTTGAAGGAAAATAAAGAGTATTTTCCTAAATTTTCATGTATTTCTAGAATATTTAAAAGATTATGTCTTTGAATTCATATATTTCGAATTTATAATATTTCAAGAACAATATAAAGATTGGATCGAAATAGAAATATAAAACCTACCAAATCTGGGAATAGTGTGGCCCTGTGGATGCTGAATGACAACAGGATCCACAAAGGATTTCAACAGCTCCAATCCATAAGGTTTCAGGAAATCTTTCTCTCCTGCATTCACATAAACAGGGTTTTCCTGAATGAGAAACGGATATAAAACTAAACAATACAAATGGCAATAAAATATGAAAAATACTTTGATACACAAGAGTTTATACAAGCCTTTAATTTTAGGGTTTAGGGATTTAGGTTAAGGTGTAGGGGGTAAAATTTACAATTGATTAATAGAATTTAAAGTTTAGGGTTTAAGGTTTAAGGATGTTATGAATTTAGAATTTAGATTTTATAGTTTAAATATGAAGAATTGTGTAAATTATTTTACACAGCTTATGTATTAAAATATAATTCATATAATATATGCTCGTAAAAACGAGGATAAGTTAAATAAACAGACATCGCATTCAATCCAACCGAAGTACTAATTAATGATAGATATTTTATTGCAGGATATATTATAAATTTCATCACCCAACTTTTTTCTCACTCTTACTTGGTCACTAAAATTTAATTTTTTAAATTGAATTACTAAACTTTCGATTTGCTCTATTTTGTTCACTTCGCCATTAAATACTTAACGACAATATGACTGCACATCCATCTTTTTTAAAAATATGAAATAATCTAAAAATGTTCTTTTTTTTTTTGAAAAAGCCTATGTCTTAGATTACCTTTAATTTCTCGACGATGAAAAATATCTTTTTAAATTCTAACGGCGGGGAGGTGGAGAAGAAAGAAACATATGTATATTATGATTCCACACTAGTCAGATCATGTATATCATATCAAAATGATCTGGGGGGGTTTTCGACTTTTAGATTTTTAGTTGAGCTTCGTCAATTTTAAAGTGATATTAGGAAATGTGGTTAAAATTCTAATTTTTTTGTTAGATGAGGATCCTAAAACATATGAAGAAGCTATACGATCTATTGATGCTAATTTTTGAAAAAATGCTATAAAAGATGAATTAGAATCCATAATGTCTAATCATACTTGGGAATTAGTTGACTTGCCTAGAGGATTTAAGACCATCAACAATAAATGGGTCTTTCGAAAGAAACTTAGACCAGGTGGTTCTATTCAGAGATATAAGACAAGGCTAGTAGTAGTCAAAGGGTTCACTCAAAAATTTAGAATAGACTTCTTTGATACATATTCTCCTGTAACCAAAATCTCAACGATCCGTGCATTATTTGCACTAGCCTCCATTCACAAGTTGCAAGTACATCAAATGGATGTAAAGATTGCATTCTTAAATGGAGACCTAGATGAGGAGATCTATATGGAGCAACCCCTTGGTTTCGAGGCGCCTGGTATGGAAGGTAAAGTATGTAGACTAAAAAAGTCTCTTTACGGCCTGAAACAAGCTCCTAAACAGTGATATGAGAAATTTCATAAAATTATTCTTAGTTTTGGTTTTGTTCTGAATGGTTCGGATGCATGCGTGTATTCGAAGATGTTTGGTGTAGATTGTGTCATCATAAGTTTTTATGTTGACGGCATGTTGATTTTTAGCACCAACATTGAGTCCATTAACAAAACTAAACATTTCTTATTCACTAAATTTGAGATGACTGATTTGGGAGAAGTAGATGTAATCCTAGGAGTCGAAGTTACTAAAACAGAAAAAGAATTTTCTTTAGGTCAAACACACTACATTGAGAAAGTGTTAAAGAAGTTTGACAGTTTTGACGTTGTCCCTGTACGAACCCCATATGACTCTAGCATTCATCTTTTTAAGAATAAATGGAGTAATATTTCCCAAACTGAATATGCTAAAATAATTGAGAGTCTAATGTTCTTAATGAATTATACTCGACTAGACATTGCCTATGATGTGAGCAGACTTAGTAGATATACTCACAACCCGAGTAGTGAACATTGGATTGCTCTTAGACGCTTACTTAAGTACCTAAGGGGCACTATGGATTGGAAACTTAATCTTGTTGGCTTTCCTTCTGTTTTAGAAGGATATTGTGACACCAACTGAGTTTCTGATAGTGACGAAGTAAGCTCTACGAGTGGATATGTTTTTACCTTTGGTGGAGCAGCAATCTCCTAGAAGTCTTCTAAACAGACTTGTATTGCTTGTTCTACTATGGAGTCAGAGTTCATAGCTATTGACTTAGCTGGGCAAGAAGCCGAGTGGCTCAGAAATCTTTTAGTTGAAATTCCGTTGTGGGGAAAACTAACTCCTCCAATTTCCTTACTATGTGATTCACAAGCTGCGATATGTGTTGCCAAGAACCAAGCTTACAATGGTAAGAAAAGGAACATTCGTATAAGACATGAATCAGTGAGACTTTTAATAAGGAATGAAGTACTCTCTCTAGAGTATGTGAAGTCGGAAAGAAACCTAGCAAATCCGCTTACCAAAGGGTTAAGTCGGAAACTGGTCCTAGATTCGTCGAGGGGGAAGAGTTTAAAGCCCATTAGTTGAGGAATTCATTGTGGATACCCAACTTAGTTATCTAAGTTCAATGTGGTCAAACGAAACCATGGAAAGACTCATAGTGTACATTTCCCACTACATATCCCTATGACGAATAATGTACATGCCCGGGTTGAGTATTATTACTCTTAATAAATTCATATCCCAGGTTTGGGTGGTCTTAGTGAGAAAGATTTGATGAATTTACCGAATCATGGTTGAATACTTATTCTAAATAAGTTCATAACACAAGTCTGAATGGGTTGTCCTATTAAGAATGACAAGATGAACTTACCGCTAGAAAAGGTTGAGTTTCAAGAAACTCTTAATGAATTTAAAGTTTGAATGATCCTATTGAGAATGACATATTAAATTCGCCGACAATGAGGTTGAATATATATTTTTAATGATTTCTTAACCCAATTGTTGGATAGTCCGTTTATAACAAACTTGAAGAAAATCACCATAAATCCTGAGAGGTTGAGCTATTGTAATAGTTCTTAATTATTTTATAGTCCTTTTGGATGGTTTTATTGAGAAAAACCAGATAAAATAACCTATGTAAGTGAGAAGAGTTAGTTGCCTTCTATGAAAAACCTTGGGCTGTTTTTCTAAAAACACTTACTACAATCCTGAGGTAAGATGGCTAAATATACATTTGTATATATATCTTACGCATCGAGGACTTCGGTGGATGAAGGATAAAGGAATTAGGTGTGTGTTATAAGTTTACTCTTATCTTAGAAAGTTCAAGACTAGTTTCACTTATCTAAGAGAAGAATTGCTTATTATCACTATGTACTAGTTCAAGATTCGTTCACTAGTGCTTAAGCATCTAATTTCACTGATGATCCCTTTGGAAAATTGCTTTTGAGTGTAAGAGAATTCTTTCGCATTAGTGGGGAAATGTTAGTAATGCAAAAAGAAAGAGTCCCACATTGAGTGGGAAACTAACATGTGAAGGGTATTTATATCCTTCATCTTCCCCTCCCTTGTTGAGTGATAGAGAACAAGGGCTCGTCTCGCGCGCCGCCGCCGCCGTCTGTCTCGGCTCGGGCACGTGGCTCGTGGTAACACGTCCGCGCGCGTTACTATTTTTTGGAGAAAATTTTGTATTTACAGAGGATAACAGTTGTTTTAGCTGTTTCGAATTCTGTATTAATCAGAATCAAAACAGTTCGATTTTAATCTGAATTTTGAGATTGTACCTGGACAGAATTACAACTTAATTCAGCTGTTTTATTCTGCCAGTTACGGGCATAATTGCAGCATTAAAACAATGTTATAACTGAGTTATAACAGGTGTTATAACAACTGATTAATGACAATAATTCGGATTAATTTTGTGGCTATTGAAATAATGAATGAACAATTTTGTCCTTCATTTTGAGCCTATAAATAGCATGCTTTGCATGCTTCATTTTCATCCCATTCCAGAAACAGTTTTATATACACTCTCATAGCTTTCTTCCTTTTTCCACCGTTCTCCACTTCAAGTTCGGGTGTACGAACTTTGAAGAGACCGTGTTAACCTTAGGGGATATATTCGCCCGTAGCAGCGATTACACACATCGGGGAAAATTCGTTTCTAAGGCAGTGGCAACTTCCACTACACGGTTCAGTTTGTTCTTCAATTTCTTTGATTTTTCCAGTCAGTGCTAACATCCTGTTTTGCAAACTATTTTACCAACAGTCATGTCATCTTTCTGTTTTTGATTTAACGTTAGATTGACCAAATAAGAGCAAATCGAAAGTTTATTAATTAAATTTTAGAAAAAATTAAGGGTAAACTACATAAATGATCCCCCGACTATACTTCAATTATCTTTTGCGTCCCTTGACTATCAAAAGTTACAAACTGGTCCATCGACTTAAAAAAGATAACAAATTAGTCCAACGCCGTTAAAAATTTAACGGCAGATGATGTGGCAGTTAATATAAATTGATATAATTACATAATTAGCCCTCAAGTTTTACACTTATTTTAATTTGACCTTAATTCTAAAAAATTAACTCACATAATTTTAATAATCTATTAATTTAGTCCATCTTCTTTTCTATTTCTCCCCTCATTTAATTCTTCAATTCAATTTGGCATTGCTCTCAAAGCATCTAAAGAAGATATTGATTCTAGTGGAGATGATGAAGATAAAGAGATGACTATGTTTGCCAAGAGATTCAAAAGATTCATGAGTTCCAACAAAGGGAGAAGATTTCAAAGAGAAGAGGGCTTCAAGAATGACAACAAAGTGAAAGATCAAATTATTTGCTATGAGTGCAATAAACTGGGACATATCAAGTTCGATTGTCCTCAATTGAAGAAAAAGAACTATGATAAAAAGAAGCACAAGGCTCATGTAGCTACTTGGAGCGATGATGAATCATCCGATGAGGACGAGAATGAAGTAGCCAACTTGTGTCTCATGGCTATCGGTGATGACTCTATGGTAACCTCTAATTCATCTTTTTCAATTGATTATATATTTGATGAATTGCAAGAGGCTTATGATGAATTAGCCTTGGAGTTTAAAGAGTCAATTTTTAAAAATAGAAAAATTACTTTAAAATTGAAAATTGAAAATGACTCTCTCTCTAAGTCTAATAAGGAATTTGAAAGTAAAATTGAGGAAATGCAAGTTAAAATAAAAGAATTTGAAAAGAAAAATCAAGATTTGCACAACTTACTTTCAAAGGTCCATGATGATCATCAAAAGGAGCTTGATGATCTTAAAATTTCTTTCAATAAAGTTGGAACTAAAAATTTTGAAAAATGTGAAAATTCAAGACCCAACTATGTTAGGAAGAACTTTAATGGGTATAGACAAAGGGATCATCAAAGATCATTTAATAGGAAGATAATTAGAAGCATTTGGGTTCCAAAAGGACTCATTGCTAACAAAGAATATGATCTATTGTCTAAGTAGATACCAAAAGGGACTAAAATTGTAGGAACTAACTCTTATGGACCCAAAAGAGTTTGGGTACCAAAACATGCATAATTTCCTTTTTGTAGGTGTGTTGGAGCCATGATAAGAAAATTGAAGAAACTTGAAAGCTCTAGACACACTAAATGGAAGGACACTTGAAGAGGATAAAGCCTAATCAATCTATCTTGGCTCAACTGGTAACATTTTTCTTTACATGTAATATTTACTCTTTCATGTTGCTTTATATATGATTATTTGTTTTAAAGCATGTTTGAGGTTCCCCATATGTTGTTTGAATGCTTTTAGTAAGGGGGTGTTATGTGTTGCATGTTTGCTTAATTTTTGGCCCTATGTGTTTTTGTATGTCTTTTGGCCTTAAAATTAGCAATTTTGTGTGCTTACATGTTTTTAATCATTTGTTAGTTAAGTGACCTTAGTTAAGTTAGTCACTTTTGGCTCAAATTTGAACGTTTTTAGAATCCATCTTTTAGCTTAAAATCTTTGTGATTCGTTTTTGTTTGATCTTAGTTTAAAACGGTCTTTAATGCTAATAATAATTATAGAATTATTAGAATGCTTTTCGGAACTTATTTGAGGCAAATATTTGACAAAATTTGTCAATTCTGGACCTAAGTTTCGAAACCTTCAGAGTTTTCCAGATTTTAGGAGGTTACTGGAATGAGAAGTTTCGAAACCTTTCATAAAGTTTCGAAACCTTCTGCTCAATAGTTTCGAAACCTTAACCATGGTTTCGAAACCTTCATTAAAACATGGCCAATTCGAACGGGTTTTTCAAGCATAAAACAAAATTTTTTCAAACCCTAACTTATTCTTTCAAACACCAATCGGCCAAAACCCAAAATTCTCTCAAATCCCTCAAATCCTTGACCCCAAACTACAAGATTTAATCAAGTTTTTGGGCTTACATCTTCATCTTCATCAATCGTTTGAGGTAATTTTTCTTTAAAATCTTTCAATTCTTTAAAATTTTCAGAAATTTTGGGTAATCAATTTTTTTTGGGAATCAACTTTATTGCTTATTAGAATATTGTGAGTTGCTTAAATTGTTATATATATCGTGTTTTTGCAGGAGGTATCACCCAATCTTACTTGAACTCTTGTCTAAACTCCTTTAGAATTTTGCCCACAAAGTGTTTGATAAAATTCTCCAACCAATTTTTAAAGCCAATTTTTTTTAATCATGCCTCCTAGAACAATCCTTCCTAGAACCAACCCTCCTAGAGCAAAACATTCTTGTACTGAAATTGGTCAAAATTCTGGTTCTAATCCTAATCCTCAATTTGAGGATGTTTGTTTTAGAGATGCCGAAAACCGAGATCGTTATCGTAATATTTATGAACCTAAAAAGGTTAGAGAAGAGAGAACAATAGATTTCAATTTTCTTATGTCTCAAGAATATGATTTTGACCTCTTTGAACTCTTTGCCGAATGGGAATGGCTCGGTTACTTGAATAACCCTCCTTATACCCATCGTAAGTTAGTTCGTGCATTTCATGCAAATGCCGAATTTATCCGGTCCCCCGGTGAGCAAAATTCTATTGTTGGTATCCGTTCTTATCTCATGGGTACCGAATTTGTTTTAACACCTCAAATTATTGCCGATCTTTTAGGTGTTCCACTTAGCGGAAAATTCGATGAGAATGAGGCACATAATATTCCCGCCTTTCCGAATGATAGCCCCACCCAACTTCCTCTTGAGGAACTTCTTTTCTTACTCCTTACTACATAGTTCTTTCGTCCCTCCGGCGGAAAGACCACTAGTATGCGAGTAATTGACTATTGGTGGTTACGCCAATATCGTGATAGGACTCGTCCCGATATAGCTACCATCATTTTCCCCAACCTCATCAAAGTCATCTCTAACCCCACTTCATTCTCCCTTTCCTTTGGGAATGTTCTTAGCCACATTTTTAGGAAGCTCAACATTGACACTTCCCTTGATCCACAAGTTAAGAACAAGAGCTTCATTGATATAAAATCTTGTCATAAATCTCAATGGTATCATGGAGTTCATGGTTGGGTTCATCGAGGAGGAGTAGAGGAGATTGACATGGAGGATCGTGAGGCTCCGATAGAAGAGGATGCACCGGCACCTTTGACTTTGGAGACCATGTTTGCGACCATGGTCACACGCTTTGATAGCATTGATGCCCACCTTCGTGGCTTAGACGGCCGTGTGGCATCATTGGAGCATGATATGCATGATGTTCATAGTCACTTTTTCCCACCTACATTGCCTCGTGACGCACCGGATGTTTAGACCTATATGCATTCTAGTATGACATTATGATTTTATTATAGCACTTTTAGACTTATTTTGATTTAGGCTTCGGTCTTTGTTTTTAGACTTGTTATGATCTTTGTTGAATACTTTTGCCTATGGATTTTATATTGTTGGATTTTATATCTTGGAATGTTTTATGAATGTTATGCTTTTGAATTATATTGATCTATTAACGTTTGTTCCTTGTGTAGCCTTTTATCCTTTTTGCTATAACAAAAAGGGGGAGAAAATTAACATTAAACAAATTTGTTTTTATCAAAATTGTTAATCTTGTCTTTAAATGTTTAAATTTTTCAAAAGTTTACATAAAGACATTTATTAAGGGGGAGCTTATAAAAGGTTTTGTAAGTTTGACAAATTATTCAAAAACAAATTTTTACAAAAGGTTTTGTTATATCAAAAAGGGGGAGATTGTTGAACTTATTTTGATTTTGATATAACTTAAAAGAAATTTTCAAATGACTAATTTGTAAAAATTTGTAAAGTAATTTTTAAGAAATAAATTTGTCAAAAACTCAATTTAAACTTGATAAAATGTTTTGAAAAAGTTCAACTTAATACCTATATCGAACTATACTTTTAAAAGTCGACAAATACCCAAAATACATGTTTTTAGAGGAAAGTTTCGAAACCTCAACAAAGGTTTCGAAACCTCTCTAGGCAGATGGCCAAAAACTAAATATTTAAAGAAAAGTTTCGAAACCTTCATTAAGGTTTCGAAACCTCTCTGGGCTTTAAAGAAAAGTTTTGAAACCTTCATTAAGGTTTCGAAACCTTTCTGGGCAGTAAGCTACTGTTTTTGAAACCCTAACAAAGGTATTGAAACCTTTATGAAGGTTTCGAAACCTTGGCCCTGAAACGGCTAGTTTTTACAAATCCCTTCTTAAAGTTTCGAGACCTCTGGTAAAGGTTTCGAAACCTCTGTGCAGGTGAGCATTTAATGCTTGGTTTTAATGGCTCCCAACGGCTCCAAACTCCCTCCAAAGTCTCCTAACGGTTAGAAAAGATCAAGAACATATAAAAGGGGTATCCAAACAGTAATGGAGTAACAAGAAAGTCAATCCAAACTTCCAAGCAATCAAATTTCAATTTGTACTCAATTTTCAATCTTTCTTGTAAAACACTAGAGTGTTCTTCATTGTAATTCTTGTGCTAGTGTTTCTTTGGGTGTGTGAGAGAGCTTGAACTTTGCAAACACATTCCTAGTGAGGATTTCCTAGTTTGCTTATTTGTATTCATTCTTGGGATAGGATTCAATAGACTTTGGGGTATAAGTCTATTGAATTGTGTAAGGTTACTCCTTATCCTTAAAGGAAAGACAAATTAGTGAATTTGTGGAAAATCCTTAGTGTGGTCACTAAGGTAGTGGATGTAGACTCCAATTAGGGGAGTTGAACCACTCTAAATCTCCTTACAATTTTACCTTTGCAATTAGTGTCCACCATTCCTTCAAAAATCCAATTCACCCCCTCTTAGTTTTGTTCGATCGATTGCCACTCTCATCACTAGGTTTCAATGAAACTTTGATTCTCTTAGTACTTTGAACTGAATTGATGAATCATATATTTGAATTGTATGAGTTTATGAACACATGTTTTATATGCACTTATTGGAACACACTGAGCTTCCTAGCTCACACCCCAAATTTTCCCCTTTCAAATAATTTTGGATAGGCTACCCGTGGACTTGGCACTTGGAAGATCAACACATTCTTACTATACTTTTGTTGTAATGTTCTTATCCACCATACTATCTATTTTGGGTGACATGAGCCTATATTTTGTTATGATATACTTTAGTAATTGGCCATAATGGCATCATTTTGTAATAACGGATTGAGGTGAAACCTCTCATTTTGAAAAAGCTCATTTTAGCAGCTTTTTGAGTTAGAGGTTTGGATAAAAGACTTGTATCCTTGATAATTATAAAAAATTTCTCTAAATAAAATAAATTTGATTATCTGATAAATTTTTTTAAAAAATAATTACATAAATAAGAAATTAGTATATAAATTAATATATATATAAATTTAATAATTAGTAAATTATATTCAAAATATAATTTCATAGATAAAATTTAATATATACATCTAAATTTAATCATTATTAAAATTATATTAAAAAGATAATTTCACAAATAAAAAATTAATATGTACGTCCTCATATATGCTCAATAATGATATTAAAAATTAATTTTTATAATTTAATTAATATTAATATATACAAAATAGTAATAACTAATAAATTATTCAAACAAGTATCGAATATAATTATGTACTTATATGTCATTTTGCTTGTTCAAATAATCAAACAACTATAAGCTATCAGTTAATTTTACAAATACTTTTATACAATTAGCTAATGCAATCAGCTAGTCAAATCAGCTAATGCTATCAGTTATCGGCTAATGTAATTCGTTATCAGTTATCCGATAATTGTCAAACATGACCTATATATTTTAGTAATTAAAATTATTCAGGCTTGTCCACAAAAGTATATGGGAAAATGACGACTGAAAATATAAGTAAAGTGAAAGGGGGTTTACTATACCTAAAAAGTGAAGAGATGGGCAGTGAATGGGGGAAGAATAAGCCATTTCTGCCACTGATTCGTCCCTGAATTTACCCCCTCCAATTATTATCAAATATTTTATTCTTCCAACTTTTGTAAGAGCCACACCCTGCAAAAGAAAAACAAAGGTTTGAATATTAAAAGTAACAAAATAAACTTGAAAACATTTCAATTCTCAAAGCACCTTCGCCTGTAATCCCGGCAACCCACCCGACAAGAGAGCTCCCTGGATGATTACCCAATTAGTTAAAAAATGAATTGTTGTTTGGATGGATAGAAAATAAATTGAACGTGCGAAGGATTCCTAAGAATTCTCGGCAACCAAACGGAACAAACCTGTGAAAAACCGAGGAGACCATCGAAAGGCCCTTGTTTAATTATAATATGTTCGATATAAGCAAGGCATTCGTCGAAATTTGTGTAAGTCGTTAATTCCTACGACATAAAATAGATCAAAAAAGCCCACGTTTGGATTGATTTGGAAACCTAACGGAAATAATAAGAAAATTAAGGGGGGTTGTTATTTGAGTTTTACCTGATTGGTGTGAAGCTGAAACCACTCGTAATAAGGAGGATGGAAGATCCCTTGGACATCGGATTTGCCCTGAGCTGGGAAAGGCGCATCTGGGTAAACAAGATCAATCTTTTCCAAGACCGATTTAGGCCATTTGATTTCTATCTGTTTCTTCAGAATTGCTCCGCTTGTTCTAAATCCATGGAGGCCCAGAAATCTTGGATTCCTCACAACCCCTGCTTCACTTCCCATTTCCCTTCACCAATTTAAAAAAAAAAAAAAAAAAAACGTGTGCTCGAGTACGGCTAGATCTGACGGATCACACGAGAAATTGGGAAAAGTGGACGGTTTGGTGCAATTCTTTTAAAGTTATTTGAGAGAAATTGTTTAAAGGTCACTGAAATTTCAAAACATTCAATTTATTAACTGAACTTTATACATTGATTTTTCTTCATCACTCCTCCGTTAACTCTTTAACATTGTTATGACATGGAATAAAAAATAATAAGAATTAATGGGTGAAATACATAAATCGCCACTAAACTTTACTATTTGACCTATTTTGGTCAATGAACTTTACTCTCTGACCTAATTTGGTCATTCAAGTTTCACATGTTATGGCCCGTGTCATAACAGTGTTAAGAGGATTAATGAAAAAGTGATGAAAAAATTAATGTACAAAGTACAATAAGTAAATTAAACGTTTTTAAAGTTTAATGCCTAAAATAAGTCATAGAGCAAAGTTCAATGATAATTTATATATTTTACCCTTGTTTAAATTCATACTAATGAGGCACTCAAAAGAAATATAAATGAATACTTATTTTAAGACATTAGAATTTAAGAAATTTTTATTGTAGGTCGCGTGTGTTGTTAAAAGATAAAAAAAAATATAAACAAAAATTATCTTGTAATTATAAAATATAAAGATTAAAGTTTAAGAATTTCCATTGTTGTGAGACCCACTAATGGCCTAATAGTTAAGGATGTTAATTTTAATTGTATATGTTCGAATTTCGATAAGATAATATAATATTTTTCTATTTAATAAAAAATAAATTTTTAATGTTTTATTTTTTATTTCTATTATGCATAAACTCATATTTATGGATTCACGTTTCACCGTTTTGCGTGAGTCCATGATTATTTTGTTAGAATGGTGATTTTTAATTATTTATACTTTCAGTTTTCATTCTACCGTGTGTTAATAGGATAGTTTTGGCTATAATTTTTTAAATATATATTATTATTCAGGGTGGAGCCAGAAATTTATTTAAGGGGTGTTATTTTTTCAATAGTATTTAAAGAGAGACAATTATTTATAAAAAAAAAATATCATTTTATTTATTTATAGAGGGGTGTCATTTATATATATTTTAGAGGAACTTGAACAAGACAAGTAAAGAGAGGAGGGGATGATAGCTATTGGGCGTTGGCCTCAGTTCGTCGTTAGAGCCACCGTGGCGGAAGTGGCAACGATGAGGGCGTTGAAGGCACTGGTGGCTGTTAAGTTGAGGTAATTAATTTCGTGTAATGCATAAATTTTAAAAATATAACATATTGAGTGGAGTTGACATGACATGTTCTAAAGTTTTAGGTTGAGCTAAATTGCATCAAAATTGAAAAGTTTAGAAGTCAAGTAAAACGAAAATTTTGTATAAATGTATAATTAAGATTAATGATTTTCTTTTAAAATGGACATTAACTTTTTTAACGAAATATTTTAAATATCGGATATTAAAGATACAATTAATTTTAATCTTTTGCCATGGCTGTATATCATTTTAATTTGTATACAATAAGTGATATTTTGTATAAATAGATAAAAATAAATACAATTTATGAACCCTAAATCTTTTTTGGGTAACTTCTCCATCCTAAATCTAAATAAAATCATAACTAAATATCAATCATTTTTTAGATCTGAAAAGGAAAATGCATTAAAGGAAAAAAGAAGTACAAATGCAATGTCCCACGTACAGAGGCATACAGAAACATGCAACCAGGGACACCAGGTGCATGGACAAACACCCAACATGGATCATCCTTGGGGAAGAAAACAAACGACAAAAAACAAAAGCTTACAAAGCCAAGGACGCGACACATAGGCCAAGCACAAACAAGGGTGGTACCATAACATAGGGTCATCCCTAGCCAAAGGAAGAAACAAGATAACAACACAGACACCCTTGCCATTCTTAGAGTCGGTCATGAAATTCGATCGTAGCATTCTAGTGAGAGCTCCTTTCAGAGGCAGGCTCCTTTGTCGGTAGACATGGGTCTTGTCAACTGAAATGGAGTAATCGAAAAACCTAACTTAGAAACTGGCTCGACAGGGTTAAGACAACCAGCGATGAACAATGCCTTCAGTTCGGAGTTGAAAAAGAAAAACATTGATAACCGACCCGTAAGTAACCTTAGATCAACTGTGAACAAAGAATACGTGATGATCCTAGAAGAAGGGTTCACGTGAGACACCAACTTTCGACCCTTCCTATCGAAAGAGGTGGTGCCAGATGCGATCATTTCTGATGCGGATAACCCCAGGGGTGTTATCCGCTGGCCTGTTTCCGGTGTAGCAAACTTTCACTGGTAATGTCTCGGGTCTAGGGTTGAGAGTACCTTCTTCATCACTTAGCATAATTTCCTCGTTAAGCATGTAGTTGTCATCCGCGAACATGGACACTACCTTAGTAATTTTCTTGCCAAAAGGATCGATTCCCAGTTTCATGATTCCAACCCCATCGAGCATGACCATGGTGATTTCCATAGCATGCTTGCGTCTCGTGGCTTGCTTGATTAGCGTCAGTTCGAAGCTTTCCTTACTATCAATTGATAATTTCAAGGCAGCCCAATTCTCTTCCTTCTTTGATGCATCCGAGGAATCTTCCATTCTACAGACAATCCCATAAATCATGGTTTTAGGAAAGGTAATCTTCATTTGACCCTTAGATAACTCCCTGACAGCTTTTGCCTTGATTTTTGAGTTAGTTTCGATAAACACCGCCCTACTTCCGTGGAGAAAACCGTCTAGGAAGTTGAGAACATAAGTGGTAGTGAAGCTCTCTAAACTGCTCAATACTACACGACGCTCGGAAGCACTAGAGAAAACGTCGTCTCCTCCTCCCGACGGTGCCATACCAGCTTCAAACCATCGATTAGTCCTGGAAAAGCCATTGGTGGTCGGCTCAAAGAGAACCGTAACCCTTGTTTCCACGATTCGGAAGGCAAAAACTCTCAATGTCTCTACCTTATGTCGAGAAAAGAATGTGCCATCTCGTTGTTCCTTCCCCGTAAGAAGTTGGTCGGAGTCCCTCCCCAAGAAGCCTCTCAAACGAACCACAATCCTCCGTCTCACATCCACTCACTTCCACCGAGCTTCTTTTACCACCTCAAACACTCTAGAGGAACGAAGGAGCCTCTCGTCGGGGATTGTCCACACAACCGAGTAAGATTTCGAGCAGGATCTCAAAAGAGTTTTGTAGAGCGATGAAGGTAGCGCTGGAGATTGGAGAACGGTGGGGAAGTGAACCGTAGTAAGAGAGAAGAGAGAGCTTTTCGTTCTTCATTATGCCTTGGATTTGCTTAAATATCAATCATTCAATTTGCATCATTCATTTCAAATTTATTACATGTCAATTTTTTATTTGCATACACTAGTGCTGACACTCTTTATATCTGCAGGAAAGTGTTGACCCTTCAGCATATTCCTCTATTTTACCTTTAAGTCAAAACTCAAACTACAAAAAATTCTTTTTGAATGTTTCAATCTCGCACTCATTTAACAGTTGTGTAAAGCCAGTTTATCAATTTTATTTTCTCTTTCCTCTTTCCCTCTCTATGTTTTATACTTTGATTTACTTAAAATCTCACAGTTGTTTCTTTAAAATAACTGCAATGCCAGTGCAGGGGAAAGGCATGCTCACTTATTTTGTTTCTTTATTTCGTTGTGCCTCTGCCATATTGTCACGTTCGGATGGATCAAGATTCAACCCAAAATTAACGATGTTAATGGTGATTAAGGTAGGTGTATGTTTTTTCAAGGGATATTCTAGCGCCCACTTGAAGGAGTGGGCGAACAAAAGAACTTAACGTTGGAATTACGATTTCTCTATGGATGCATGAGGCAATTTAAAAGGTTGACACGTGAACACGACTTGTTCGTAATTGGATCTTTTTCAAAGTTTCTTTACTCAACGGTTAAAAGATTCAAGATGGGGAATGCCACTCTCGAATGCCATATTTTCTTGAACGAGTTCGAAGACGACGAAATGATGCGTTTGATCCCTAAATCTAGCCCCATGTTCTATCTCGATTGCATCGACATTTGGCTTTCTTTTTATCCCGCATGTCATGTTTGTCGCCCTGACATGGTGCCAAAGCACGACAAGACCATTACCTCGTTCGCGATTCAAGTAAACGACGGTTGAATTTCAGGTCTTGAAAAACTATCCAACGATAATAACACCAATAACGAAAGGAGTGGCATTGAGGTTGTCAATCAAGAAACCGCATTGAATCTTGCAGTCTCAGGAACAACCAAGTCAACCTCTATGGCTTGTTCTGAGTAACCATCGAGTTTGACCTTATCATATTCGTTCCCTATGATTTTATGTCGGTTATTCGCTCCCTATGATTTTATGTCGTTTTCTTGATCGACAACCTCAATGCCACTCGTTTTGCCACTGTTATTATTGTCGTTGGATTGACTTCAGTATTCGAGAATGAACTAAAGATGGGCACGGGTCGAGTAGGGTCGGATTTTCGGCCCACTTGAACCCGACCCTAAATTTCACACTCTCCACCTGCCACCCGACCCGACCCGAGGTGAAAGAGTACATCACCCGACTCGAACCTGACCTGGTTTTAAGACTCAAAATCCGACCCGACCCGAATTAATTATATTTAATTTATTATTAAAAACAATAAAAATAAAATAAATAAAAAACAATTATAACAAAAATAAGAAAATTCCAAACACAAAATAATTATAATTAGAAGTCCATAATTCAAAGTTCTAACACAAACACAAATTCAAAGTTCAAATTTGAAGGCAAACAAAACACAAATATAAATTTAAAGTTCAAACTTGAAGGCAAACAAAACGAGACATAATCATGCAAAACATAAACATCTGATAAAAAAACTTCCATTGTCACTTGTCATCGTCTCATTGACCTCATATTCTTCTATTTCGTCTAACCATCCAAATCCTATATCATAAATTCATAAATCAATATATATAAACAAGATTGTAATAAAATAAATAAATATAAAATTGATATTACCATTATCTCTTCGTACTCGATTTCACCATCTTCATTAAAGTATGCTTCACTTGAATTTGATTCTAAAATGACATATATAAAAATAAAATATAATAAGAAATCATATGTAAACATTAGGTAAAAAATAATAAAAACTACACATGCGCATATTTATACATTCTTCGGCCCATAACAAATTTTGAGAATATGCCAAAGCTTCTACCATTGATGGAAAGAGTCTATTACGATGTGCAGTCACTAATCTCCCACCGGTACTAAACGTAGACTCTGAAGCAACCACTACAAGAAAATGCATTTGTAGTGACATTAAAAATAATCACAAAAAGTGTTAAATTTAGTCACTAAAATTTACAGTGACTATTTTTCTGAGTCGTCACCTGTCGTCACTAATAACTCCGTCACTATTATATTAGTGACAACTTTCATGTATTTCGTCACAATAGTTATGTTTTTTATGACCACATTATTTGACACAAATGATTATTAATAGTGACTAAAATTTAGACACTAATGTTATTCTTACTAGTGACAAACATTCTATCACAAATACATATTTAAATAGTGTCTAAAATATGTCGTCACTGTCAATAATTAAAAACTAATTATATTTTTAGTTGTAACCATTTTATTTAGGGTTTAAACTAATCACTAATTGTCCCTGAGATTTAATGGAGCTTTTGCATTTTAGTCCGCAAACTTTTAAGTTTTCATTAGATCACTGAAATTTAATTATAGACGATGTAGCATATTCAAATATCAATTTTTAGTAAATAAGTGCAATGCATGGCTTCAAGAATGATCGAACCTGGAACCTTTAGGGCGAGAGTGCAATACTTATCCACTAGGCTAGACAAGAAATTTTATACTATTTTGAAAAAAAAAATATTTAGGTTTAATTGTAATTGAAATTAATTTTATTTATTTTAAAAATATTTATTAATTATAACACATTATTATAATAATAATTTACCTAATTTTTCTATGGTTTCTTATACGAAGTACATATGTTAAAGAAACCATTTAGATTTTTTCTGTAGAAAAAACTAATCAAAATGGAATATATCTGTTAAATTTTTAAAAAAATTCTATCATATATTATGCTAAAATCACATAGTAGTCTTTGTACTCTAATTTGGTCACTTTAAATTTCTACACTTTTTAAATTTTGAATTTTTTATCCTGACATGAATGGTCGTATTTAAATATGTTAAGTAAAATTTTCTTTTTAGCTAATTTGTTATACATAAGTTGCTTATTTAATTTTTTTCTTTAATTTCATCATTTTTAGTCCTTGTAATTTAGTCATATTGCCGGTGTCTCGTTAGGATTAGGATTAAAATTTTAAAATTTGAAAAATATAGGGACTAAAGTTGATCAAAAATAGATTGACTAAAACAAAAATTTACACATAGTATAGATTATAGAAATATTTTACCTTTTGACAAACTAGTTTATGATAACTTTACTTTTTATAATTATAAAAATAAATTTATCATTGTGACAATGTCTAATTTGTCATTACTTTTATTTTTTTATTTGTGACAAAATTTATCACAACAAAAAGTGAAACTTTAAGTGACAAGTAATTTCATTGTAACAACAAATATCAAATAATAGTGACCACTTCACATATCGTCACTATCATGTGTCAAAGTTTTAGTGACAATGAACTTTGTGTCACAATTGTATACTTATAGTGAGAATTCATTTGTGAAAAATGCAATCGTCACAATTACTACTGTTACAGTGACCAAATAAAATTATGTCACAATTACTTATACTAATTGTGTTGCAAAAAAAATTGTCACAAAAAGTTAATATTTGTGACAAAATTATTCCGAGTCACTATCAAATTGTCACTAAAAACCTATATTCTTGTAGTGAACGATAGAAACTGGTATAGCAAATATATCTCTAGCAATATCTTTGAGTATAAGAAATTGTGGCCCATTTATCTTCCACCAATGTAATATATCGAACTTCGGCGTGCTAGGACGAAGCTCTAACTCCAAGTAACGATCCAACTCAGACTTTACTTGTAATTTCTTTTGTTTCTTCCTTGATAGATAAGCTTCAAACTCACATTCATCTCTCAAAGTAACCAGAACGCTAGATGGAGATGTAGTGCAAGAAGATTGAGAATAATTCATTGAAGAATTCACTTTTTCTTCATACTCTGAGATCGAATCCCAACAAAGTTGCACAATCTTTTCAACTTCATATTCAGCAACAACAACCCCAAAAATTTTCTCAAAGTAGTACTCCAATAGAGGTGTTTTGTACCTTGGGTCTAAAAATTTAGCAACACCTATGATACCATTCACATTACTCCAATACTTCTCAAATTTCTCCAACATGCAGTTTTTCATGCTCGAAAATAGTGTCATTAGTATGCATTTTACATTCATTCAATGACACTCTAATCTTGCAAATACTTGAAAAGTAAAATTTAGTTGTTGCATATTTCGTTCATGAAAAGCCTTCAGTGATATCATAAAACAGCTTAAACTTTTCACAAATTTCCGTTGCAAAGACTCAATCATCTTCAGTTGGTAAGCTCTTGTACAAAGGACCCTGATGTAATTGCACACAACGTGAAAAAACATCCTTAAAAGGTAGAGCTGTCCGAAGCATAAAAATGTCGAATTTCATCATGTACGAACATCACCACATAATTTGTTTATGGTCGGAATCCGCAATTGACGTGCTACCTCTTCAAATCTTTCCCATCTTTTTAGAGTAGCACTTCAAAATATGACACTGACAGATTCTTTCTATACCACTTCCAAGCACATTCATTCCATCTTTAACAATTAAATGAAATATATGTGCACAACAACGCATATGAAAGAATGACTCATTAAGCAGCAATGTTTCACCTCCCAATTTATCAACTAACAGTCTAATTGCAAGATCATTTGCAGTACAGTTATCAACTGTGATACATGTAAGTTTCCTATCAACATTCCAATCAAGAAAACTTTTTATCAAAGTAGAAGCAATGATATCCGTAGTATGTGGTGCTGGCACATATTCAAACCTATTTAAACAATAATTAATATATATATATATATATATATATCAACTCATATTAAAATCTAACTAATTGATAAAAAATATATTTATAAAGTACCTTATGATTCGCTTTCGTAAAGTCTAGGAGTAATTAATGTAATGGGCAGTAACAACCATGTATCCTTTGTTTTGGTGATCTGTAATCCACATATCAGCTGTGAATGCAATTCGTCATTCACTAGCCTCTAATATGGACATTGTTTTCATCTTTCACTATTCGAATATATTAAAAATATAATGTCTTACTGTTTTGCGAAAGGCATTTCAAACAAAAGTCGTAGATTAAAGCAATACTTTCTGAATTGAACATGACCCACTATAGATAGATAATATTCATGCATGATTATTGCTTTAGAAAGCTCACTTCTTACAACATCTTGATTAAATGAGGCCTCCTTCACTGTCACTTTTCCATCCGATTTCTTTTAATTAACAACTAGAACTTGTTGTCGAATGTTTACTTGACCTCGCTTATTGTACCTTCTCATATGATCACTCAAATAGTTTGTACCATTCTTTGAATTACCATTGAACTTTTTCTTGCAATAAATACAAACTGCCTTCCACTCATTATTGATCTTTTCCTTTTTAAAGTGCTTCCATAATATAGATTTTAATTTCGATGAGCTACTTTCCTTTAACACACTATCTTAAACCACCACATTAGGTTGACTTGATGTAAGATTTGTATCTCCCACTGAGGATGGTGATGGACTTCCTTCGGTTGATAATCTAGGCGAATTGAAAGTTAGAAATGACGTACTAGAGTTTTGCCCCACATTAGGCATTTCCTATATAAATAATGTCAAAATTATTGTAAAGTGTAAGTACATTCACGCTTCATCAAATATTGCAACATAACAATCATGTACTTTATGTTAACATGATTGTTTAAATAGAGTCATGTATTTATGTTTTGAATTAAGAAAGGCTTTCATGTTGCTCACGATCTTATTTTGGACTAATTTCATTTCAATGTTCATAAATAAATGGAACAGTTTCACATGGATGCTATTTGGTTTTGCATGAACGTATTTTGTTATTTGTATTAAAAACAGTCTTATAAATAAATTTTGAATAAGTTATATATGCAGTCTTGAATAAGCTGAGAATGCATTTTTGTTTAGTTATTTTAAGGCAGTTTTGCATGCAGTAAATAAATACAAAACAGTCTTGAATGCAATGTTTACATATGCAGGAAAAAAATATTGTATAATGTAGTATGAATTTATGAAACACAATTTATGCAGAAAAAATAATATATAGTGCAGTAAATAAATACAAAGCAGTCTTGAATGCGATATTTATGTATAATAGTGAGACAAATAAATGCAATGTAGAACTGTACTGTTAAATAGTCTAATTGTTGTGCAGAAGTGGTCTAAATAAGATAATGAAAATGCAGTAATGCAATGTTTACATATGCAGAAAAAAATATATTGTATAATGTTGAAAATGTAGTAAATGCATGAAAACAAAATACAGGTAAAAATATGTAATCAATAATGAGTTAGGAAAACATCAAAGGCATTTACCAGCTGTTGAAGATTTTACACCAAATCTAAAAAATCTTTTCAAGCCCACATAAAACCATAAATAAATCACTCTTTCAAATTTCAGTCTTTTGTTTTTCTTAATTGATCAACTAACATATTATTATAACACTTTAATCCTAACAATATAATATTGTCTAATACTAAATACATATTCTTAAACAATGTTAACAGAGTGTTTTTAAGTTAAAATGAATGTACCAAAAGAAAAGTGTGGCTACTTAGCTTCAAAAGTTTCCAGTCTAGCTCTAATAGTTCAAGAGCATTTCTACTATTCACATTGATGGTTCTTCTTTAAAAATTGATATATATATATATATATGGATCAATGTAGTATGTACAATATACAATTTTATAGTTAAAATGCAGTGTAGAAATTAGAGTAAAATTACAGTTTTTATGTTTCAAAAATTTTCCTGAGTGCAGAAATAATATTCCAGCAGGTAACAAAATAGATCCAAAACAAATTAGCTGGTGTGATTAGTCTTAAAAAAATAAATAATAGAAACACATAAGAGTACGCCATACCTGGAGAAAGTGTGAGAGTTAAAAAAGAGAATATGTGTAATCTACAATCGGAGATGAGAGATTTGCGATCTGCTCTGCGATGGGAGATTTGGGATCTACTCTACGATGGGAGAATTGCTTAAATTGGAAAAAAAAAATTGAAAGTCAAGATTTGCTCAAATTGAAAAGAGTGCTCTGCGATGGAAAGAGAATTTTAGAGGATTAGGGCTTAAGTTCAAACACGGTGAAAAGAGTGCCCTGCGATGGAAAGGGAATTGGGAAAAAATAAAGAAAATGATAAAATCGTAAAAAATAAAATATAATATATAAAAAATTATTTAAGTATTCGGGTCGGGTAGTTTGTTTTTCCCCTCAAACTCGACCCCGACCCGAACCCGATTTTTTTTAAAATTTGACCCTATCGAATCGGGTCGGATCGGAACCCGTCGAATTCAGGTTTCGTGCCCATCCCTAGACTAAACTGGCATTTACTTGAATCATGGTCGAGGTAATGGTCTCATTGGGCTTTAGCACCATATTGGCTTGAAAAACATAACACGTGAAATGAGAAAAGAGCCAAGTGTCGATGCAATCGAAATGGAACACATGGATGCATTTAGGGATTAAACAAAACGTTTCGTCGTCTTCAAACCTGTTCAAGAAAATAACGCATTCATTAGTGGCCTTCCCTATCTTAAATCCTTTAACCGTCGAGTAAAGAAACTTCAGGAATGATCCAATTACGGACGAGTCGAATCCACGTGTCAACCTCTTAGTTCGCCTCATGGGATTAGTAGAGAAGTCCCATTTTCGGCGTTGAGTTCTCCTTTTGGCCCACTCCTTTAAGTCAACACTAAATATCCTATGAAAAAGCACACAACTACTAAAACCACCATTAAGATCGTTAATTTTGGGTTAATCTCGATTCATTCAGAATGTGACGATATCACGGAGGTAGCGCTAGAATTATTTAGGTTTGCACGGTTGACAACGGGGACGAAATAATAAAACAAAATGGGTGACATTTCCTTTCTCCCGCATCGCCATTGGAGTTCATAATTTTGCCTAAAAACATGAAAAAATGAAGACTTCTTTGTTTACGATTCATCAAACAAATAATTGAAGGAGAAGATAACAATTGAAGCGTGCGTAGATTTTTTGGATCATTCTTTCTACTTACATTTTGAACTGTGTCTATTTTGGTCCCTTGAACATTAATCTCTGTTAATAAAAAAAAAATTAATTTTTAATTTAACCCTAAACTTTTAAAATAATTTTTCACTATCTTTCTCAAAAAAAAATGGCCTTGTTTTAAAACCCCACAATCATCTTTACCATTGCCAAATCTATCTTGCTTGAAAAACGCATATTCGTACAACTTTTACTTTGTCTCAAAATCCGAAGCAACCAAAGTAAAGTCAAATCTCTCATACTAGTAGAAGTAGTCTCTGAAGAACCTAAAATTTATATAAAAAAATAATTGTCGCAACCCCAAAATCTATATGAACTGTCCCAATAACAATAAAATTAGATATTAGTAAAATCAAAGACAAACCCTAATTATCTATCAATTGTTATCTTATCAAGTTAAAAACAGGGAAAGAAAAAAATCAAATAGTGAATTTACAAACCTTGAATTGAAATAAAGAGTTGGTGGCAAAGAAAAAGAATTTTGTTGAGCCAAATCATCTGAATTTTAAGAGATGCAACTGAACAACTGAAACTTGATCGAATTCAAATTGAAAATAAAAACCAAAACTTGTGGATGAAGAATGTGCATATTTAGGGGTTAATCCTGAGAACCGAAACAATCAATCAACATTTCAACGGCCCATATAAGAGCTGTAAAAATTACTAGCTCGCTCAAAATATTCTTAATTTTAGGCTTCCTTAAAATCTCCGAAACACCGAAACTAAACCCATCTCTTGAGGGTTTGTTCAAGGAAATGAGAAAAATAACCCTAAAACTAGAGAAGGAGATTAAGAGGAAGAAGAAAATATCGAATATCATGAAAAACAATATTAACAAGACGCTGAATAAATTATGATCACCCAAATTTTGAGGAATCTACAAATGAAGCATTGGGCTATTATTAAAAACTAAAATCAAGAGCTTCAAAGGGTGCAAAGAAATTCATTTTAAATGTTTAATAAATAGGTTTTCAAAGGGTTTGAAATATATAATTTTTAGAGAATGTTTAAAAAATAAAATTTTAAAAGTTTGCAGGTAAAATTAAAAGTTATTATTTTTTATTAACGGAGGTTAATGACCAAAGGACTAAAACAGACACGACTCAAAACGTAAGTAGCAATAATAAATTTTTTTGAATTCAATGACCAAAATAAAATAAACTCCAAACAAAATGGACAAAGATTACCTATTTTTTCTATTCTTAATTAATCAAATATTTTTCATATAATATTAAATATAATTATTTTCTGCACAGCTCTGACAATAAAAAGATTTTTTTTATATAAATGGAGTTTTAATACTATCATCAGTCATCACATGTCCACTAAACCACATTTCACTGATTTCTACACAAAACCATCTCAACCACCGAGTCAACAATAACTTGGACCCCCATCCAGCTATCTCTCAATCAGAACCGTTCATTTATTCCATATCAATCTTTTCCATCACCGTCGTAACACACAAATGAACTTGTATGTATATATATAACAGTCAAACCTCCCCATCCTTTCCCGTGAACCCTCTTGGAAAAACGCACCCCCCCAAGCTTTGATTTTTTTTTTTATAAACAGACCCCAAAGGCAGCCATTGCCAAGACCTGGAAAAATGAAGTTGAGAAGAAGACCATCGGGTAGGCGACCGAAGTCAAATGAAGGTTGCAAGATACACCCCAAGCACCGCCAATCTCCGGGGGTTTGTTCCCTTTGTTTAGTCCACAAACTCTCCGAGTTACCAGCTCCTTGCACTGCTACTGCTGCTACCGCGGCTGCGGGTTCCAATTGTTCATCATCTTCTTCTTTGCCATCTTACTGTTCTTCTTCAACTCCAGATTCAGCTTTTTGTTCGTCTTCTTCTTCATCTCCGGTGCATCGTTTTCTTTTCAGTAGAGATCAGGGAAAAGGTTCTTCGGTTTCTTTGTTATGGTTCGGTGGGAAGAATTTACTCACTAAATGCAGATCAGTCAGAATCAAAAACAAAGATCACGATTATAGTAATAAGAATTAAAAAGAATATCAGTGGTGGGTTCTTGTGAAAGTTGATATTTTAATGGTGGATTTTTTTTTTCTTCGTGCAATTGTTTTCTGGAGAGATTACAGTATAGCTTCAGCTGGAGCTTCGAAATTTGTAAACGACAGATCATATCAAGCAGATCAGTTACAAACTTTTAAAAGTATATATACATGTATTTTAATTTAGGTTATTTCCTTAATAGTACAACGTGTTATCCAACATTTGTTGGTTATTGAAATTTCAATTTATTGTAAATAATACCGTTATATTAATAATTCTTCGTAATCACCTATAAATGTTATATTTGAGTCGTGATAAGGTCGGTGTATCATCGTGTTGTCATGTTAAATTATTATATTAATGTTAATGGCGTTTATTTTTCACTGCTGACGGTGATGTTCGTTTATATCTTTATTTTTTTTCAAATTATTTGCTCTAGTTTTGAACACTATTCTTATGTGGTCATATTTTCATTAGTCAAAGACTAATTTTTGCTCTTTGATGATTTTATAAGAAATTACTGGTTAATATCGAGTACGAAAAGGTTGTTTAATTTAGTATAGTGTAAAAAGACAAAGGAGAAACCTTGTATAAATCAAAGCTTCGAGCCCTTCGTCTCCATCCAAGAAATGTCACATGGGGTTTGAATTCACTGCAGTACGGTTTGAATTTGGTTTGGTAAATAATTTTTTGAGCTAAAATTTAATTTTTAACTAATTAAATTCATTAATTTAAATATTTAATAAATAGATGATTATAATATCGAATTGAAGTGAAACCTCTCATTTTGAAAAACTCTTTTTAGAAGCTTTTTGAGTTAGATGTTTGAATAAAAGACTTATAAAGACTCTTATGTCCTTAATAATTATAATTTTTTCTCTCTAAATAACATAAATTTGAATAATTAATAAAATTAAACAAAATTACAAATAAAAATTTAATATATACATATATATTTAATCATTAATAAAATCATATTTAAAATATAATTTCATAAATAAAAAATTAACGTATACATCTAAATTTAATAATTATTAAAAAAAATTCACAAATAACAAATTAATATATACATTCTTTATATATGTTTAGTAATGATATTAGAAAATTAATTTCCATAATCTCATTAATATTAACATATACAAAATATTAATAACTAATAAATTATTCAAACAAGTATTGAATATAATCATGTCCTTATATGTCGCTTTACTTGTTCAAATAATCAAACAACTATAAGTTATTTGTTAGTTTTACCAAACACTTCTGTACAATATGCTAATGTAATTCGCTAGCCAAATAAGTTAATCTAATCCGATATATGCTATCAACTAATGTAATCCGCTATCAGCTATTCGCTAATTGTCAAACATGACATTTATGTTAGATGACGTACAAAGTACAACTCATATTATAAATATCAGTTAAAACACGAAAGTTGGAATTAAAATTGAATATTGAGAAGATAAATTGAATGAGAGCTTAAGAAGTATTTAAATAAAAAAATGAATGTCTATAGTGGTGGATCTAGACTTTATATTAAGTGAGTTAAAAAATAAAGTTAAAGTTAAACAAATTAAGTGGGGTTAAGTGGATTCAAATATATTTAATTTTCTCTTCTTACCTCAAGATTTTATATTTTTACAAAAACTTTTTAAAATTCAAGTGGGGTCAATTAACCCAATAGAATAAACTTAAATATGCCCTTAAATATCTAATTTAACTAATATTTAAACTTATAAGATCTATTTTTTTAACAAATATAAGATGTAAAATTTAATAAGCTAAACAAGTTATATAGGCATAAGCCTACCTCATGCAAGTCTCAAGCTTCTTGGCAACTTCCTCAATACTTGAATAAAAAACAACTATTGATACTTTGTCTAAGAGCTTAAAATGTTATATAGAAAAGTATCAATATTTGTCAAAAATTACGAAAAAAAAATCAATCTAAAATATTATTTTAAAGTCTAACATTTTAAATTTTTGAATAAATTTTAAAATTAATCATTTTTTAACCGCAATCTAAATTTATTGCATCCCAAACTCACCTAGTTGAACCTCTTATTTCAGACTGAACATCAGTTTGATAAACTCAACCCATGCATATAATAAATATAATATTTATTTATAAAATAAAGAATATGATATCAAGATATATTAGTTAATATTTTTTTATCAATAAGATACATTAGGTAATATTATCTTAACTAACCGAAGAATATAATGATAGCTTGGAACCAAACTTATATTCTATCAACCTAACGAGTGACGTGTCAGTAGCATTTTAATTTGGTGGACTCCCATACTTTGTTATGAAGGGAAATTATACCAATTTTTTTATCGCATCAATTATAGTCTTAAATATTAAAAAATATTTATTTAATTACATTTTCATATTATTACTCCAGTTAATTGATAACTCTCAAAAAGATATTTTTAAAAAAATGACATGAAAATATGAATAGAGATTCGTTGGCTAAAAATGATATGGAGAAAAAAATAGGTAAAATAGGTGACTACTATTGGTTACGATCTTGGTTTGATATTAACAGATTATACAAAGTTTTTCCTTTTCATTTATA
This sequence comes from Hibiscus tridactylites, assembly GCA_958450335.1. Lineage (NCBI taxonomy): Eukaryota > Viridiplantae > Streptophyta > Magnoliopsida > Malvales > Malvaceae > Hibiscus > Hibiscus tridactylites. Next base: position 17,166,338 of record OY288277.1, read on the forward strand.
TTTAAGAGAAAGAAACCAATATGGAAACGATATGTGTTCAATACTGATTGGGAACAAAATTTTCTATTCACTCTCTAGTAATTTTTTTAAAAAAAGATATTGGTAATTTAAATGACTCTTCTATACATCAATATATATATATATATCTCGTTGTCTATTGATTTATAATTTATCGATAATCTTGATTATTTCTTTATATGATCAATATTGTTTAAATAGCAAAAATTTAGTTTAAGTTTTTTATTATGTATTTTAAACGATACGTATCCAAATTTCACTAAAATTATAAACGGAGCATATGTGCTCGCAACCTACAAATGCTTAAAAAAAACAAATTAACTCAATTATTATTGAATGAATTCAAATGGCTTAAATATACATTAAAAGTCTTATTCAACTTTATATTGCAAAATATTCAAGCCCGAGTACAAAATAATAAAATTTATACTCACAACAATAAAAATGACATAATGTTGTTGTTTGAAATACTCATGTGCAAGAAAAATAAAATTGTTGCAATATATTAACATTTTGTAATATTTTTCCGGTAACAATTTAAAATGTTGCCGTTAAAAGTTATAATTAAACTAAAAATCAGAATATATTCGAAGAGAACTCACACAAAATAAAAAATGAGATTTAAAGTAAAATAAACTTTAAAAATAATCTACATATAATTTATATAAAATGAGAGGATATAATATCATGTAATTAAAAAAGTCATAATTCTTTGGAAAGTGCCGCCAGATGTGTAAACATAAATATATTCATAATTTGTCTGTTTAGTTTTTTTTTTTTTTTGGTCTGAGCAATCATATATTCCGAATCAGACATTGATTTGATGGGAATTAAACTGTATTTCCTATAAGAAGATTGGTTAAGATTTTTAAGATTTTTTTAAAAGACAAATCTCAAATTATATAATATTAATTTTGATTTTTTATAATTGTATATATAAGATTTTAATTTGATTATTTTTTTAAATTTAATATCATAATTATTATTATCATTTTACAATTACATGTTGTAGATACAAATTATTATATAAATTATAAAAATAAGTGATGTATTTAATTTTAGAACATGTACAAATAGATAAAAAAAAATTATAGGCCATGTTTCGTAAATAGCGGTTTGAGCCAAAATTATATGTAACACCCGAGTTTAGGGGTCGGGTGAAAATAATATTTTAATATTATTCAGGTTCGGTTTTATAATTTAAATAAATAAAATAATGGTTCGGGTTTTGCTTGCAAATAAAACAAAGGTGTTGGACCCAATTTTTAAACCAAAGCTCAATAGTCATTTCATTAATGGCAGTTTCGTAAATATGTGGCCTTGTAAAATAAAAACCCTTTTAAATTTCAAAACACCCAAAATTTGTGTCATCTTCTACCTCCCAAACACAAATCCAACGTGAAACCCCCTCCCACCATTGAAGCTTCTATTTCATCTCCTCCATCCTTCATCCTTGATGGTTTTTAAAAGGTAATGGCACTTTTGAGCTGTCCTCACCTTCCTCTTTCTCTCCATGTATTTAGTTTTTCATAAAACCCATTGTTGTGTTTTGAGTTTTTGAACTTTTAAGTTAAAAATCCTAACTTTGTTGTCCAATGTTGAAGCTTTTGAATTCTTATAATTATATGTGTTATTTGTAGCCCGAATGGTCCAACATAGATGATTTTTACTTGATTTTATTAAGAAATTCGTATTTGAGTTTAAGTGGGGTTTTATGAGGGTTTAAAAGTGAGTTTTAGGGCTGCTTTATGTTGGAAAATGAGGGCTGATGGTTGTATGATAGTTAGGGGTTGTTTTGGAAGCTATTAGGTGTGTTAAAAGAGTTGGAATCATCGATTTTGGACTGTGCTAAAGGGCTGCTCGGGAATTGCATTTTGGGGTCGTCTTTAGCTTGAAATATTGTGAATTGTGCTCGAATTGTGTTCCGGGTTTGCTATATTGTTTTGTGGGCTGATTTGAGGTTAATTTAATTGTGTTGGGATGATTAGAAGCAAGGATTTGCATTGGTGAAGCTTCGGGATCGAATCCGGAAGTGTGGAGGCTTGAGTCGGCTTTGCTTGTTTTGCTTAAGGAAGTAAGGTGAGTGGTTAATGTTTTAATTTGATTTTCAAAGGTTGGTTCGAGCATGTAGATGTGAAAATGTTTTCAAGTATTGTTTGGTTCAAAGATAATTTTGGAAGTGGTTTAGATTTGGGCTTGAAAGTAATTTAAACTCAAAGAGTAAGTTGATGTGAAACGCCTCTTTAAATTTCCCCTTTTATCATTGTTTTTCATTGCTTGAAATGATATTTGTTATACATGAAATTCTAATACTTTGGGAGGAAGCATGTGGCTATTTATTAAATCGTTGGTTATGTATGATGATAATAATGGTGTTGTTGATATGTCTTGCAAGTAGGGGTGTGAAAAACTGACCCGACCTGGTAACCTGCCTGAAACCCGATCGAGTCAGAACCTGGTTTAACTCGAGAATTTAAAGACCGAACCCGACCTGCACCCGACCGAAACGAAGCCGAACCGAATTTGACCTGTAACTGTAGAAACCGAACCCGAACTGCACCCGACCGAAGTGAACCCGAACCCGAATTTGACCTGTTACTGTAGTAACCGAACCCGACCTGCACCCGACCGAAACGAACCCGAACCCGAGACTAACCTGCCAGATAACCGATTTAACCCGACCTGTTTGGACCTGACCTGTTTTGAAACCGACCTGTTTTGAAACCGACCTGTTTTGAACCCGACCTGTTTTGAACCTGAACTGTTATTGACCTGAACTGTTCTTGACCTGAACTGATATTGACCTAAACTGATATTGACCTAAACTGATATTGACTTGAACTGATATTAACCTGAACTAATACTATTATTTGATTTGCTGATAATGATAATTATCTGACATTTGAAGAAATTATATTTAATGAATATAAAATAATGTCAAGTATTGATAAATTTTAAAATTAATAATAATGTCAAGTATTAATAAATTAACTAACTTAACTTCAATTAAAAGAAAAATTGAATTAATAATAATTTTAAGTATTAATAAATTGTCTTTCTAATTAACTTAACTTTTTATTTTAAAATAACTTCAAAGATAAATAATAAATATGCAAAATATCCAAATTCATGTTTTTTTTCTTCTAAATTTAGGCTTAACCGTCAAATAGGTACCTAAACTATGTCTTTTTTTTTCAGTTAGCTGCTTACGTTATTTTTTGGGTCATATAGGTGCCTAACATTTTATTTTATGACCCATTTAAGGTTCTCCGTTAATTTACACCGTTAAAAGACATGCATCATCATTTCTTGAAAATTCTAAAATTATATTTAAAATAAATAAAATTACTTAAATTTTAGAAAATCTCTTAATTTTTTCAGAGTTCACAAAACAACCCCACCACTCCGTCGATGAATATCGACCGATGTCGTGTGAAACGTTGAAATTGTTGAATGGATCCTTCGAACGATTGATGATGTGTGGGTTGTCCGGCGATGGGAGGACGCTTTATTCCGTCGCTGGAAACACGACCAACGCAGGCGAGAGTGATCAAATTTGGGAACTATTTCGAAAATATTTAAACATTTCATGATATATTTTTATTTTGTTTTATTAATTTTATTTATTTTTAATATGATTTTAGAATTTTAGGAGATCACATATGTTCTTTAACAGTAAAAATTAACAAAAAACATTAAATGAGTCACGAAATGAAATGTTAGGCGTCTATTTGGCCCAAAAATAATTTAGACACTTAATTAAAAATAAAAACATAGTTTGTACACCTATTTAACTATTAAAACTTAAATTTAATAGATTCCAATAGATGTCTCGTATACCGTGCCCATCTTGGGGCTGACGGATCTTGCGGTGGGTCAGGGGTAGTTTTGGCATTCTGAGATCGATGTGGTTCCAAGGAGACAAAATAATTTTGAGTTCCCGCGCTTCTATCGTCGGATTCTTCAAATTCAATTCTTTAGTTTATTTTTACATATTCAATTTAACAGTTTGAGAAATATATGTAGATAGATATACTAGTCAAATTACCCCAACTTGACGGGTTATCGAATTTGACAATCGGGGGTTTTCCTTTTAAAATTCAGATTTACGATATTAAAAAAAATTGACCCAAAATAGTAGTCTAATATTCTTTTATATATTTAAGGATAATTTTTATAATGCATTTTACTTTATTTTATCATAAAATTTAAATTACGATTGAACGAGAAAAAATTCGAATTGTACGCATACCTACAAACATCATATATGATATACCTAAAAGAAATCAACGATTGGATTTGCACAATGAAAATAATACAATTTATTGAGGGATTAAAATAAATTTCAAATTTTAAGAGGATTAACATATGATTAATTTATAAACTTATGATTCTCTAAAGAATTGTATTGTACAATTTTACTATTGTTTAGAGAAATTTTCTAGAATGTATGATTAACGATACTGTGGAAGCAGTTTCACAAAGTTGGACAAACGAAAAATTCTAGAATATACCTCAATACCACCAAGTTATATATATTGATATGCACTATTAATTATTTTAATAATTTGTGAAATTATGCAGACTTGAAACATAATTATTTATTTTTAGAATAAGATATGCAAAAAATTATCTTTTGATTTTTAAATTGTTATTCCCTTTTTATTTTAATAATTTTATTATTTTGAATTAAAAAATAAAAATATGAAAAAGTGGTATAGAAAGTGATTTAATATATTTTATTCTAAAAAAATAATCATATTTTAAATCTCATAATCTCAAAAGTTATTAAAATAATTAATAGTATCTATCGATATACAACGTCTAATCTAGACTTGCCTTGGGCAAACTGCCATTTTCCGACTCAACCATAATATAAACCATTAAGAGTGAACAAAATTAAATTCTAAAAAAAGAGTGAACAAAATTCAGTTTGAATTGATTTGAATTTTTTTAATAGATTTGATTCAAAAAAATTATTCTTTTTTATTTGAGGCAAAACAAAAATCGTTTCGACTTTAATTTTTTTCTTCAACTTGATTAAAATCATAATTTTATAAACTCAACTAAAAAATCAAATAGAATTTAAATTATATAATAGGACTCAAATAATTCAATTTATTTAGTAATTAATTGATCGATTTTTAAGTTTGAGTCGAGTCTCTCAACTATATCTAACGTATGTATATCACATATGAAAGAAAGTATATACATGTATATCAAATATAGTTATGGAAAGTATATATAATGCATGTAAGCATGTATGAACCCTAAACATTAATCCCCAATCCCTAAACCTTAGACCATACCACCCACCCCTAAATCCTAATCCCTAGTTGTAGAACTAATGTTTTGATATAATATTTGAAAAATGATTTGGACTAATCTAAAAAGTATTTAAAACATTTACAAAGTCCAAACAACCTGAAATTATGTTTAGGGAAGATTTTAAAAAGGGTTTTTCATGTTTTTCAAGCCTATCTTAACAAAACTGTCCAAGTGTTTCGAAACACCTTAGGGCGTTTCGAAACAGGTGCCTCCAGTAGCCAAAACGTTGCGAAACTTGTTTCGAAACGGGCTCTCTATGGACAGGATTTTTGCCCAGCGTTTCGAAACGGGCTAGGCCGTTTCGATACGCCCACGTGGCACTGACCACAATGGTCATAAACCCCAACGGCTCTTTCCCAACTAACTTTTAAATGCAGGTCGTTTCGATACGGGCTAAGAGCGTTTCGATACGCGTTCCGAAACGGCAAGGGGTGTTCCGAAACGGGTACTCTGACAGACTGCAACGGCTCTTTCTACATTAAGAGTGTTTCGAAACGGCTTCGAGCGTTTCGAAACGGGGAGCTGCAGAACTGCATTTATGGAGGGAATTAAAGGCTCCAACGACTCTATTTCAACCCCAACGGTCCTAAACGGCTAAAAACTCAACTGGGAGTATAAAAAAGACCTCCAAGCATCAAGAGAAGGCTAATGCTCATATTGTCAAACATCAAATGATCAAAAAGTGTCTTAGTGCTTAATTTGTCATTTCTTGTATAGACAAACACTAGTGAGCCAAAATTGTCAAATTTGCTCAAGTGTTTTAGGTTTTGGGTGAGTGCTTCATTGTTCAAACAAACACCTATTAGAGGGTTTAAGTTTGCTTTCATTGTCTCTTTGTAAAAGAGGGTTTTGATCAAGGCTTTGGGTAGAAGCTTGATCGGTTGTAAGGGTTTCCTCCTAATCCTAGAAAAGGGGACGAATCAATTAGTGGATTGATTGTGAAATCCTTAGTGGGGAGCTAAGGTAGTGGATGTAGGTGCTTGTTAGAAGGCCGAACCACTATAAATCATTGTGTCTTTATTCTTTCTAGCTTCCTCATCCCTTCCACCCAAAAATCCATCTCTCCACCACTTGGTGAGCAATATTGGCTGATCGAATCGAGCCCCACACAACTCAATACTAGTCCATAGTCCCTACAATACACATAACACAATAAAACCTAAACCCGAAGGAACCCGACCTGAAATGAACCTGACCTGAAACGAAACCGACCTGAAACGAAACCGACCTGAAACGAAACCGACCTGAAATGAACCCGACCTGAAAAGAAACCAACCTGAAACGAACCCGACCTAAAACGAAACCGACCTGAAATGAACCCGACCTGAAAACGAAACCGACCTGAAATGAACCCAACCTGAAACGAAACCGACTTGAAATGAACATGACCTGAAACGAAACCGACCTGAAATGAGCCCGACCTGAAATAAACCCGACCCGAAATGAACCCGACCTGAATTGAACCCGACCTGAAATGAACCCGACCCGAAATGAACCCGAATCCGAACCGAATCAAGTCAAAACAAAAAATGACCTGAAATAACTTGTAACCGATTTGACCCGACCTGAAACCCAACTGTTGACCTGTTTTTACATCCCTACTTGCAAGATGTGTGTAAGTTGGTGCAGGTTATGTACGAAAATGGTGAGTAAGACCATTTGTGATTGATAAGATTGTAAGTAATAAGTGATGGCTAATTGTGGATTTTATTACAACTTGTTTGGTTGTGCATGATATAGTGAGTACATGTCGCATGATGGTGATTTGTATGTCGTGTTGCATGGTCGGTGTCGAACCTCACGTGATGGTTGTCGCGGCTCCGGTGATGTATAGTCCCGCCGGTAGCGAGTGATATAAGACTCTGATGATGTGTAGTCCCGCCGGTAGTGACTAGTAGAAGAGTACTTTGATGTGTAGTCCCATTGGAAAACTACTAGTCGAAACGGTGATGTGTAGTCCCACCGTGTGTGTTTTGGTTATGCTTGTGCATACCATGTGTTGCTCATGTTGTATCTCACTATATCATTTCTTTTTATGGTTTTGCTTTAATTTAGGATCATGCCCTTATGCATACCATGAAGTGTGATGCCATGATAAATATATATTGTTGACTTGTGGTTGAACTTGTATGTGTTGGCCTTTACTTTTAAAGAAAGATTTGAACCCTGCATTGTCGTTGTTATGTTTTTGAGCTCCGCTCACTAAGCTTTATGCTTACGCTCTCCTTTTTCCGACAATGCAGATCTTTAGCTTGGAGTTAGCAAGGAGCAAGAAAAGGGCGTCCAAGCGTGTGGTAATTGCTCAAGTATGATTTATTAAATAATGTAGTAGTTTAGCAATGAGAAATGCCACGTGTTTTAGGAGCGTGTATCTAGACTCATTTGTGTTGGCTTTTTGTTGTTAATGCCTTATGTTGATGCCTATGTGTTTGTTTCGAAGCCATGTCTTTTGGATGCTTATGTTTGTAGTGAAGGCATGTAAATCTTGTTATGCATGTATCTCGTGGATGCTTGTTCTTTTAACATGGTTAGCCTTGGATGTGTGTTCTTTGAATGTATGCTAAGTGATGAATCATGTTTGAGTAGGGTGAAATGCCTCTAAAGTATGAGTATTCATGTTGTATGCTTGTCTTGGTATATGACGTTTTGTTGTTTGTTTAAATTGATCTATATGTTTAATCTTGGTTGTCAAAGGATCTACGAATGTGGGTAAGTTGCTAGACGAGTCGTAAATCTCATCTAAAGTCGGGTCTTAAGTTGTTTTGCTGCAAATTGGAGACTTGCAGTGCAGAGCGTATCGATATGCTTAAGGGTCGTATCGATACGGTCTTGCCTGTAGGACACAATTTTAGTCGGACGTATCGATACCCTGGGGGTACCGATACCCTCTCAACTCACTAGAATTTTGAGAAATGGGTAAGAGTAGGGCGTACCGATACTAGGTTCACGAGTATCGATACGTTCCTAATTCGTTGACCAGGAAGTGTTGACCGAGAAAGGCGTATCGATACGCTCAAGGGCTGTATCGATACGGTCTTCCCTGAGTTGACTGAAAGGGTTGACTTTGATCAAGGCGTATCGATACCATCCGTAGGTGTATCGATACGGCCTGCTTAATAGGAAAAATTGGGCTGTTTAATTGCATGTCTTGTGGGTTTTGTATCCATGTTTGTTCGTTGCGTGTCCTATCACATAGGATTTACTAAAGGCATCTAGAAAAGATAAAGAAAAAAATAGGGTTGCTAACTGAAGGGGAGCCTTAACGGGTTTCACTTCGGTTTTCCCCGTGTAGCCTACTCGGACCAGTCGTCCGGCCAGACCGGGACGAGGGGGTTACATTATAGGTTTGAGCTAATATTAGAGGTTTGATCAGTCAAATCTACTAATTTGGATGTTTGGTGAATAGCAAATTGAGGTGAAACCTCTAATTTTGAAAAAACTGCTAATAATAGCTTTTTGAAATTAGAGATGTTGACATTAGAGTTATAAAAACTATTTTACCCTTAATAATTATAAAAAATCTTCAAATAACATAAACTTAATATTTTTTATTTTAATTATTCACCCTCACGTATTTATATTTTGACATTTGTAAACTAATATTTTTTTTCTTTTTATTCTTACACATTTATATTTGTATTTAAATTTAATAATTAATTAAATTATATTAAAAATAATTATATTAATAATAAATTAATATATATAGATTCTTCAAATATGCTTAGTAATGTTATATTAAAAATATTTCTCATAATTTAGTTAATATTAATAGATATAAAGTATTGCTAACTAATAAACTATTCAAATAAGTATTGAATATAATCATGTCATTATACGTTATTTTGCTTGTTTAAATAATCAAGCAGCTATTAGTTAATTTTACCTAACACTTTTATGCAACCATGTAATACAATGCGCTAGTCAAATCAACTAATGCAAACAGTTATCCGCTATCAGCTATCCACTAATTGCAAAACAGGGTCATTGTCATGTTTGGTAAATAGCGGTTTGAGTAAAAATTAGAAGTTTGAGCTAATAATGTTTGACCAGTCAAATCCGCTAATTTGGATATTTGATGAATAACGGATTGAGGTGAAACCTCTAATTTTGAAGAAGAAGAAAAACTGCTAATATGAGTTTTTTAAAATTAGAAAATTTAACATAAGAATTATAAAAACTCTTTTACCCTTAACAATTATAAAAAATTTCAAAATAACCGAAATTTAATATATATTTTTTAATTCTTCACCCTCACGTATTTACTTTGAAACAATTATAAATTAATATTTTTTCTTTTTATTCTCACACATTTATATTTGTATTTAAATTTAGTTATTAATTAAATTATATTTAAAATAATTATATAAATAATAAAATAATATATAGATCCTTCACATATGCTTAGCAATGTTATATTAAAATAATATTTTTATAATTTAATTAATATTAATAGATATTAAATATTGATAATTAATAAGATATTCAAACAAGTATCGAATATAATCATGTTATTATATATCATTTTGCTTGTTTAAATAATCAAAGAGCTATTAGCTATCAGATAATTATACCAAACAGTTTTATAGAATCCACTAATCAAATCAACTAATACAATCCGTCATCAGCTATCCGCTAATTATCAAACATGACCTATATATAATTAAAAAAATTAAAATTACATGTATACAATTATACGAAATTAAAAATTATATATTACATTACACATTAAATTAAAACTCACTTACAAATTTGATATTTGTCCTTTCTAAAAGTCTCCGACTCCATATTTTTTTGCCTGCAAGTCTCCAGTTATTTTGTTCACGGACTTAGTTATTCGTCCAGTCCAATATATTTGATTTGGACTAACTGAGTATTAGGTAAAATTATCAAATAAAAGAGTTTGATTGGACAACATAGAATAATTATTAAATAATAATTATATCATTATTTAATTATTAATGCTCAGAAAAATTAAAAAATATTGTGATGAGATTTTTTATTTCTCAATCTATTGTTATTGGCAGTTTATTTCTGAAAATATTGTGATTGGAACAATGTATTTAAAGTTGGACTCTGATGAAATGGTATCTAAAAAAAATCTCTAAAGCCTTCCTCATGTGAGTTCGACTCTGAGGTTCCCTAAAGTCTACTTCAGATGAGTCCGACTTTGGTGATAATTTAGGGGGGGATTCTCTAAAGTTAAACTCTAATGGCCAAGGTTTCAAAAAAACCCTTAAACTCTTGTTTATTAGAATTTGACTTTGGGTGGAATCTCTGAGGAGACAGAGGGGCACGAAACTTGCATGCACAACATGCATCAACTGGGTGACGAGACCAGTCACTGAATTTTTATTCGAATATAGGTTTAAATTGTGTTTTATTTTTTAGGAAAGATTCTGATTTGAATATATGTATAGGTTTAGGCTGGGTTTACTGTTTATTTTTTGGAAGTGTGGGTATCAGATTAATTTTTTTAGAGTGGTGGATGTGATTTTTGAATGGTGATGGGTTTAGGGTATTTTAAAATGTATAGGGGTAGAGGTTAAAAATTTATAGTTGTTAGATAGGCAGAGATATGGATAGTATAAGGGATAAAAAATATTTATTTTGTTAAATAGTTAAGTTAAGGTTAAAAGGAAGTTAAGATTGAAGGAGTAGAAGAAGAAGAAGAAGATAAAAAAAGTAATGAAGAAAAGATTGTAAGTAGATTCAATTTTTTTAGAGTTTTATTTTTTTTTAGTTTGGTAATTTTATTTTGTTATTTTGTAAGTAGATTCGAATTTTTGAGTTTTGTATTTTTTTCAGTTTGGTATTTTTGTTTTGTTATTTTGTATGTTTCATATATTTTTAATTTTTTCATGTAGTTTATTTCAGTTAGTTCGAATTTGAATTGGACAAATGGTATATTTTTTATGTAGTTTATTTGAGTTAGGTTTGTAGTTTTAATTTTTAAATTCAGTTTATTTTGTAAGTTGATTTACTATGTTAGAAAAAAAAATATTCGAAATATATTTATTTTTTTTATTTTATTATGAGCATTTTGATTTAGTATGTTTTATTTCGACCATATAGAGAAAATGAGCAACAACAAATTTATGGTGATTGTTCATTACAATGGACAAATGGTGAAAACTGATGCCGGGGTTATATTTGATTGTGAAAGTAGTATGAAGATGAGATTCGAAAAGGAAATTATGCTTCGAGAAATGAAGGAGAAAATATCATAGAAAATTAGAAAATAGATTCATTGTTTACGTCACCGATGGATAACATGTGACAATCCGATCAGATATAGTGCAATCACTCTCCAAGATGATGACGATGTTTCTTTGATGATCGCAGAACATGATTATATGATAATTCGATATATCGAGTTGTTTGTCGAGGTGCGTGATGTTCCCGGCCCATCTATAAACGTAGTTGGAGAATTAGCTCAAATGAACTTTGGTGATGAGATTAATATGCACGGAGGCATTTTTGTTGCAATGTTGACAAGTGGGACATCAAATACATTTCATGAAGTCGTACCTTCAACATATGCTTCATCACACTGGCCGAGTGTTGATCCTACTATTGAAGCTGATGTGGAACCCTCACGAGGTCGATGGGGAGAATCACTTGCCGATTTCAGCAAAGATGAAGATATTGGGGATCACGATTTGTTCCCTGATAACGTTGGTGCAGCCCTTGATTTTGGTGTTGGCGAATTTGTTTTGTCCGAAGACGACATTACATTTTATGAACCTCCTTCTCATATGAGTTCGGTGGATTTCGATGCAATGAGAGAGTTTAAATGCTCGGATTTTCCTCGATTAATCTCGAGTTAACACGATAAATTATATGTTAAGCTTCAATTTGATGACAAGTATGAAGCTATATTAGCAGTGAAAGAGTACATCATCAAGAACCACGTGGACTACTTTGTCGTAGGATCCAGCCAGGGGACCTTCTTTGCCAAATGTGTGAAATACGGACAAGAGTGCAATTGGAAGATCTGAGTGACAAAGCTGCAGAGTTCAAATCGTTGGGATGTCACAAAGTATAATGATGTTCACACATGTTTACGAACTTCCATCAACCAGGACCACAAGAAATTAGACTTCATCGTAATAAGCCGTCACGTAATGAAGTTGGTTGAAGAAAATCTACGGGTTCTAGTTTCAATGATTCAGGCAAGCATGCACAACAATTTGAATACCAAATAGAATACAAGAAGGCATGACGTGCAAGGGATAAGACAATGGACTTGGTGTATGGTGATTACGATAAGTTGTACAACGAGCTACCGACTTTATTACTAGCTTTGACACATTTTATCTCGAGCACCATAGTGAGATATCAAACCAAGGATGCGAAAGACCGAGAAGGCCAAATTGTTGAAGGCTATAAAATTTTTCATCAACTTTTCTAGGCGTTCGAGCCTGCCATCGAGGCTTTTCCTATTGCAAACGTATGATCCAAGTCGATAGCACATGGTTGTACGGGAATTACTCTCATATATTGTTGGTTGTTGTTGCGTAAGATGGTGACAACAACGTCTTCCCGATTACATTCGCAATTGTTGATCAGGAGATGGTGAAAGCTTAGAATTTTTTTTGACGAATTTACGTGAGCATGTCGTCAAAGAAGATGTGATATGCATTATATCTGATCGAGGGACGAGTATCAAAGCAACAATTAATCAAGAATGAAGTCGTTGGACACCACCGAACGCATACCCTGCCTACTTATTTGTCATATTAGTAAGAATTGTTACGACCGGTTTAAAAATAAATATCTTCGTAGTGAGATTGAAAGCATGAGTAAGCATGTTTTTCAAACTAAATTATATTTGCATATGCATTTATTTATTTATTTATTTTAATTTGTGTCAATACTAATAATATTGTGACACAAGATATCTACTAACGCTGCCACATTTTGAGAGGAAGGTGGGAAATTTAATGAAGTACGACGAGCAGGTTTGGAGTTGGGCAAATGAAACCGAGTGGGAAAGATGGGCCCAATCATATGATAAAGGTGGTAGACGATAAGGGCAAATGACTACCAACATTGTGGAGTGCATAAATAGAGTAATGAATCACGTCATCTCCCAATAGCAAGCCTGGTGAAAGAGACATATTATAGGTTGGCGAAAGTTTAGGTAGTTAAAGGAAAGGAAATTGAGGCCATATTAAATATGGGCCAAAGTTGGGCTCCCACTCTTGTGACGAAAATGATAAAGAACATGACGAAATTAACATCGCTAAAGGTTCACAGCTTCGACCGAACTAATCAGACATTTGATGTTGTTGGTGCCAAACGCAACAACGAAGCAACACACTCAAATGTATTTCGATTCGATTTCAGAAATAGTTGGTGTGATTGTAAAGCATTCCAAGCATGGCGATATCCATGCATTCATGCAGTTGCAACGTGTATGTATGTAAGGCTTGACTCGTACACTTTTGTTGATGAATGCTTCGATCTCCACATGATGGTCCATATTTACAGAAGTGAGTTCCCACCGATTACAAATTAAATTTATTGGTCGTCGGTAAAGCGTGAAGAATGGTTACCGGATCCTACACTTCGTAGATCTCCAAATGGCTGACCTAGATCGACTCGCATATATACCAGTATGGATCTTCATGATAGGGAGAAGGGACATCGGAAGAGATGCACCATATGTAGGGCCGAAAGACACTCCAGATCAAATTGTCCAAATAAACCAAGATACATGTCAATGCCTCGGTGATTTCCAATGTTTGTATTTGAAAAATGTTATGTTATGTTGTGTTGTGTTATGTTATGTTGTGTTGTATTGTGAAACAATTCAATTTAATCACTTAATTTAAATTGTTCTAATATAATCAATTAAGTCAAAAAAATATTTTTCTTTTAAATTGTTAGATATAAAATAAAAATAAAACACTTATTCAAACATTGCATTTTAACATAGTCCAAGTTATTAACTACTTGAAATAAAAAAAGCTAACAATGCTTATGTCCACCGGTACCACACCCCGGTGGATGACGAGATCGATCGGGATTGCATCGGTGACGAGGCTAAAGTTGCTGCTTTTCATCGTCATTATCATCGTTCTTGGTTCCAATTGGCCCATCTATGAAAAACAAGGACTGCGGTGGTGTTTGCTAAACACAGGGGTCCTAAAATCGGGTTGATACAAATACATATGGATTGATCCTTGAGGAACACTGGACGAGGCAGTCATCATCGGTGAAACTGCATCGTAGGGGTTGGCCACAAGAGGTGTAAAAAATCCATGTTCTCGCCCAAGTTCATGTAATTGGGTGTCTGTGGCGAAATAAACTCGGGTTTGTATAAATTAGGATCATCAAAACCTACATTACCTGAAAAGCTCCCTCTCACATTACCTGAATAGCTCGAGCTCACTGGTGGATATACAAATGTAGCAGGCTGAAAAAAACCCTATATTATCTGAGAATATCGGGGCCACTTTCGGTTGTACACAAGTAGGAGTAAGTTCTTTTTCCCATATAGCCATTGGTGGGGCCACTAGTGGCTCCCATATCGTTGGCCAACCCGTAGGGTCTCTACTACTAATCTGTTGCCCTTGTGATAAGCTCGTTGCAGCCATCAATGATTTTCTTTTGTCTCCATATTTTTTCGAAATCTTTCGCATTCTTCCCGTTCAGACTGATCTGTTAAGTACGATATTTCATGACTATGATAGTAGATCATGTACTCTGAACTCTCGAAATCAAAATCGGATGCTTCCATTGGACGACGTTCTGACAACGATGAACTTATATTGTTCCACAAAATAATACACTCGCTATGTTTGACTTCCCAATCCGTATTTGGCCTGCCACGTCCATTATAGGCTTGAAGATGATAATGGTCACGTGAAATGTGCGGAATAGGCTGGCGGAAGCCAAATTGCCTTAACACTTTATCTGCAAAGTGGAACTCGACAGTAGAGAAATAGATCAACGATGTAACAGTACACTATGAAAGTGAATCATTCGTCAAATATTTCGGTACAAATAGATGGTCATGTTCGTTGGCCTTCCAAATAAACTGCAAAAAAATAATGGTTTAAAATAATGCATCTAACTAACTAAGATGTCAAAAACACATTTAACATAAAAAATTATTTTCCATTCATACACATGCTCTTGACAATGAAAATCAATAAAAGATTTACAAACTTTAACGTTGTTGTGCGCCAACCTCGTCTCATGCTTCTCCTCGCACCATCTGCATACAAATCAAAATATATTTAAATAACAAGTTAATTTAATTAATTTACAGATTTAACTAAGAATAAGGATATATATTTACCTTGCAATGACGGGAAACTGCACATGTGTTCGAGTAAGTGGTGTAAAAAGGAAAAGCTGTTGCCAAGCCTACGCTTACAACAATAACAGGCAATCACCAATACTGCCTACCCTCTTACCCTTTTGTAGTAAAACGCCTTTGCACAACTCGCGATACAAGCACGCTAATGTAGTTGATCCCCAACTATATTGACAATCAGGTTCCCAAGAAGTATCTAAAAACGAAGATACATTACACTAACCATATTGCCAGATTTATCTGGCATCAGTATACCTCCGATCATATGTAGGATATATGCTCGACTGACCATATAAATTTCTTCAATTGTATTATACTCAGCGAGTTGAAATTCTCTCTCTAGCCAACTCATTTTCACACGATACCCTTTTACGTTACTTTTATAGAGTTTCTTCCCAAGGAATCTTTGACAAATTTCAGCCGTTGAACCTTCGGTACGCTCGGCCACTGGCTTCCCGTTTACTGGGACCTCAATAAGATAAACCATGTCCTTGAAGGTGATCATGCATTCTCTGCAAGGCATATGAAAGGTATGCGTTTCAGGTCTTCAACGCTCAATTAGATCGATAATCAATCCGGGCACCAACTTGTACCCACATAGGAACGTGGCATGATAAAATCCTGTCATATATAAAAAATTCTCGATTTTGTGGTCTAGGGGTTTGTCTACCATGCACAAATGATGTTTAAATGTTTCCTCTGCATACTATAAGTAACACATTATTTAAACATAATTATTAACAAAAAAATTAATTAAACCGAGACTAAATCTACCACGTTAAAAAATTATAACAGCTCATCAACTCTAAGGCTAGTAATGTGTCGATTCTGTAAATGCAACGATGGAGCTTGCTCAATCATCCTACATGACAAGTAAGAGAATATTAGTAAACCGAGACTAAATCTACCACATTAAAAAATAACAATTAAAATAAATGTTGTATTTGCTTATTGTCTATTAAATCATCAATTTAACGTTATTTTTTATTCAACACCCTATAAATAAATAATCGTTTCTTCTCTTATATTCAAACAATTTTTCTATATTCTCAAAATCTCTCCACCTATTTAACACATAATATTTAAACTATATTCTCTCCAAATAGCATCGAAAACTCAAACAGCAAATAAAATTTTTAAAAAATTACGAACTTAAGTTAAACAATAAAATATTAATTTACTTACTATATTTTTTTTCTCAAATCTTCACATGTTTAACACAAAATTTTCAAATTATATTCTCTCCAAATAATATAAAAAATTCAATGAACTTCAAAAAAATTAAAAAAAATTAACGAATTTAAATTGAACAATATACAACAAAATATTTCTCAAATCTCCACCTATTTAACACAAAATTCAAACAACAATGTCAAATTTAATCTAACAAATAACTTAACTTACTATATTCTCTTCAACCACCTACTCAACACAAAAAATCATAAATTTTAACTTAAAAACTCAAAAATCCGATTTTCGTAATTACTATAAAATAAAATATACAAAAACAAATAAATTACAAAAAATAATACTTACTATTCCATTCATACTAATAAGAATAAATTACAAAAATAAAATACTTACTTTAATAAAATTCTCAAAATCTTCAAATCTTCCTCCTCTTCTTATTCTTCAAAATATTTTCTCTCCCACTTTCTACCTTCAACCCACCCCTCTTTTAACCTCACAAAAATTAAATCTCAACCACTCATATCACCTACCCAATTATTCCACAATTTATCCAACCAATTATTTTTACCCCTTTCCCGTGACCCTCGTGCATTTTTTTCTGCCTCCCCCCTCTGCCACCTCGTGCCCCTCATGCATGCACTCCTCTACCACCCCGTGCCTCTCATGCATGCATGTTTCTGTTGGTGTGCAAGTGAGAATCCACCCTAAAATTGGATTCACTTGAAGCAGACTTTAAGGGAGTTAAAGTCGGATTGACTTGAAGGACTTTAGGGGAGTCAAAATTGAATTCAATTGGAGTAGACTTTAGAGAAGCCAAAGTCGGATTCTAATGGAGCAGACTTTGACATTTTTTTTTCATTTTCGGATTCAAGAGAACCCGACTTCTATTGCACTGTTCAAAACACAATATTCGTAGAAATAATCTCGACAGTGCAATAGATTGAGAAATAAAAAATCCCATCACAAATTTTTGGGATTTTTCCATTAATGCTCTAAACATATTTATTGATATATATATTAAAAAATATATTTATTGGTATATTATAATTTTTGAGTATGCTGGTGTGATTACAAGATATTATTTGTTCAATTTTCTTAGTCCTTTACTAAAATACACACACCGTGCATACATGGTGCTCGAATCCAAGTCACTTGGATGAAATACATCATCCTTTACCGTTGGGACCACTCAACGTGTTCTATTGGTATATTATAACTATATCTTAATGTTTTATATCATAATATAATATAAACGATGATAACAAAATTATATAAATGTAATTTCTAAAATAACATTAATTATTATTATTGGCATGCTTTGTTTTTATTTAAAAAAATGGTGATAATAAGTGGTTTTTATTATTATGTCTACCAGGTGTGTGCAATGTCAAATAATTAATAATATCTATAAACAAATATTATTTGGTAATCATCTTTACACTATTCAAATGGTTAATAAAATATATTTTTATAATAATTTTAATTTAAATAATTTTTCTTTTAAAAAGTTTTTACACAAATAATTTAATATATATTTTAATGTTATAGTAAAATATTATATATTTGAAAATGTAGAAAAAATTTCCAATTTCATAAACTTCTATAATAATTATTATATTCTCTACTAAATCAAATATACGAATAACTAACTATAAATATTATATTTATATGTCTTATTACTCAATTTACATCACTTTTAAAATTTAAGTCATTCTTCAAAATCTAAAATTTCAAATCAAATAAATTTTTACTATTTAAATAAAATAATATTATTTTTAGAGAAGAAATAATATTAAAAATCATTTCTACTTTTTCTTTATGATAAGTGTGGTTTAAGTATTTTATTATGCGCTTATCCCCTTGTGTCCTGGTGGCAAAGGTAGATGTTTATCATCCCTTAGGACCCGGGTTCGAGCACCAGTTATGCCATGCTGTGTGTGTCATCTTTGAAAAGACTAAGAAAGTTGAACAGATGCTACCCTTGCATCGCACCAGCATATTCAAAAAAAAGTATTTTATTATGCAACAATTTAGCTTAGGCAAGCAATTGTTTAACATATCAAAAAATATTATTGAAGAAATAAAAAAATGATCTGCATGAATAAAAGACATTATTTTAAGAGTATTTTAGTCACGTTAAAACAGATTATTTCAAGGATTAAAATTATTATACAAATTCAAAAAATCGTCAGAATTATAGACATAGTCAGGATTTGAGCTTGGAGAGAACTATAAATGTTTAAAAGTAAGAGAGACAAATCCATAAATAAACTATAGTTCAAAAAAAATTAAAGAAGGAGACAAAAGTGAAAAAATTCTTGGGGGTGGGTTAGTTGGTGGCTCTGTCCCCGGTCAGAACAATAATTTTATCAGCAAACTAACAGTTGGTGGCTTAGTTGACACCAAAATAAAATATTAGTGATCTAATAGACAAATATTTTTATTCAATGATCAGAATAAAATCAACTCCATAACTTAATGACTACGTAGTTAATTCAACCGTAAAATAATTTATTTCTGTATGATGTTATCTTCACTCAAATAATTCAAACCGGAAAAGTTAAATTTCCAGATCAATCAATTTTAAATGACATAGAATAAAAATAATAATAAACCCCCCAAAAAACAAAGACAAGAATTGCCTAAAATATTTGTTATCCCCAATCTTCTGCTTCCAATTAAGAAACGCATGAAAAAAAGGATGAAAAGAAGAATAATTTTGATTTGAAAACCCTAAATTGGCAACTTGTAATGGAAAAAAAGAATGCCCAACAGAGTCTCAGTCGTGAGTTGTGACTACTGCTTTGCCTGCTTATCCTCTTCCTCGTTCTTTGCCGCTTCTTTGATCTCATCGGCTCCATCCTAATTATTGAAATATTGTCACAATTAAATCCGAAAATTAAACTAAAATCCAATAAATAAATAGGAAAATTAGTTTATTTAAAAGTAGAATGTGAAATTAAATAGACCTGCAAATCAGAGGTCCAGAGAGTGAGATTGTCACGGAGGAGTTGCATGATGAGAGTGCTGTCTTTGTATGATTCTTCGCCTAGATTATCCAGCTCTGCTATTGCTTCATCAAATGCCTAACCAATCAAAATCCGACACGTCACTCAACTGTAGGTTTATGTACGGATTACTGCTTTATTTTTGAAATTGAAGGAAAAACAATGGTGAATTTGTACCCTACCTGTTTCGCGAGGTTGCAAGCGCGATCAGGAGAACTGAGAATCTCGTAGTAGAAAACAGAGAAATTGAGTGCCAGTCCGAGTCGGATCGGGTTAGTTGGGGGCAAATCGGCGTTGGCAATGTCCTGAGAAACGGGAAAAAAGTTAACAAAAAATCTATGGATTCTGGAAGAAAATTAGTGAAGAAATTACATGAGCAGATTTGTAGGCATTGAGAGTACTCTCAGCAGCTTCCTTGCGCTCGGCTCCACTCTTGAACTCAGCCAAATACCTATGATAATCTCCCTGCATTTTAAGATAGAAGACCTTGGAATCTCCAGAGGTAGCCGAAGGGATGAGCCTTTTGTCAAGGAGCTTCAAGATGCCGTCACAAATCGAGGAGATTTCCGATTCGATCTTGGACCGGTAATCACGGATTTTGGCGACGTGATCCTCGTTACCGCGGCTCTCCTCTTTCTGCTCGACGGAGGAGATGATCCGCCACGAAGCACGGCGAGCGCCGATCACGTTCTTGTAAGCGACGGAGAGGAGGTTCCGTTCCTCTACGCTGAGTTCCTCGGTTTCGGCGAAAGCCGATACTTTCTCCATGAACTGGACCATTTCGTCGTAGCGTTCGGCTTGCTCGGCGAGCTTTGCCATGTAGACGTATTCCTCGCGAGTTGAAGGAGTCTTGGTCGCCATTGTCGAAGTTCTGAATCAGTGCAAGGGAAAGGAGACGATCAAATTTTCTTTATTCTTTTTTGAAAATTCGGATCTGAGATTTTTTAGGGGTGGAGTGAGAAAGTGGGGGTCGAGGATTGCGTTGGAGTAAGGGAGGAGAGAAAAAAGTGGACCGTTACATTTTGGAGGGAAAAACAAATAAGGTAAGCCCGCGTTTTTTGGGCAAATGAATTGTTCTTGATTTAAATATAGAAGTATGAGGGTAATTTTCCCATATTTTAGTTATAAAATTATAAATTGCATTGTAGTATACTTTGCGGGATGAGTTAAGACGGTTGAATGATATTTTAGTTCTAAATTGTATCTATTATCATTTTAATACATATACTTTTTTAAAAAAAATCAGTTTGACTAGAATATTTTCATATGTGGTGCATGTTATTTTAATTATTTTTCGGTAAAAAATAATGTGGTATTCTATAAACATAATTTGTGACACATAATATATAGTAAAGTCATACAACTTCAAAATGTTCATGTCAAATTCCTAAAATTTAGTTTTTTTATTTTTCTAAAATGATGCTTTTTCTCTTCAAATTCTAAGTTTTTTTAAATTTAAATATATTATATACCGTGTAATACATTTTTAGAGCCTTACATGACTTTTTGACAAAATAAATAAATAAGTTAAAACAATATATAATAATATATCGTAATTGAAACGTTTAGAGATGAAACCGGACAAAATCTTCAAATACCAAAGTATTAATAACGTACCATTACAAAGATCAAAATACCATTTAAACCAATTTTAATCAGAAAATACAATCTATTTTGCCTCGAACTTCCTCTAAATAGCAAAATTCCTATAAGATTAGGCCAAAATCTTTGTCGTAGAGGCTTATTTAGCTATCTCCATTCATAAATTTAAGCTGTAATCCACCAAAAGTTGTACTTTTTCCCCTTCTTTCATATGAAAACTTACCCTTCTATTATCCACTGTATTTGAATTCTGTATGATCAGAATGAACATTCCATGAATTATAGAATTCATTCAGTCGACCAGTATGCTCATAAAACACAGGAGAAACCGAGAAAGTGTGTGTGTGTGTGTGTATATATATAATTAAAATATATTGATGGATAACAGATTCAGATATCCGAATCTGAATCTTATTTCGAATCCGCTTTACAATTGCAGATATAGATATATGAAGTGCAAGTAACAATTTCAGAGGAAAAGAAATAACAAACATATAGGTGGAGTGGTGGCTGGATGCCTAGATCTTTGAGAGCCACTCTACAGCCCTGAAACCAGAGGTTGCTGTGAGCCAATCCTCCTCTTTTGGAGGCGTTCGGCGATGATGAAGGCGAGCTCGAGAGATTGAGACGCGTTGAGCCGAGGGTCGCAGTGAGTATGGTAGCGAGAACCCAAATCATCGAATGTAACGGTCTGTGATCCACCGATGCACTCCGTCACATTCTGGCCAGTCATCTCTAGATGGACTCCTCCGGGATGACTTCCTTCTTGCTCATGCACGTCGAAGAAAGCTGTCACTTCAGACTGCCATACAAGTAGTCAAGTATACAACAAACATCATTCCATATTTTATATGAAAACTATTGAATTTACATCAAAATGTTTGGTAAGTCAATCGAGGTTCATCAAAGAGTAAGCTAAAGTAACCTTGAAAGGGAGTTCACATTGCAAATAGTGGTTGAATCATAGGATAGGGAAATTTGACCACCTACCAAATACAGAAATTTCTCACCTAAACCCATTTGACAGTTTGGTCCAAACAACTTTACAAAATGGTCAGTTTCTCACCTACCCCACCATACTTATTCTTTGAACTTTGAAGACACAAAATTCAACCATTCAAAGGCAGAGGATTACATCGCATTTTTCAAAAAGTAATGTCAAACTGAGTAATGAATGACATACCCTTATGGAATCGAAGGGGCGAGTTTTGAGACCGCAAGGAGCCTTAATAGTGTTCCCATGCATAGGGTCACTAACCCAAGTGACAATTTGGCCAGCCCTGCAGACTGCCCTGATTAGATGGGGAAGCTTCACTCTCATGTTCTCAGCACCCATTCTTGTGATCACAGTTATCCTTCCTGGTTTGTTCTCAGGGTTCAGTATTTCAATCAGCTTAACTAGTTGATTTGGATCCATCTTATCACTAACCTGCAGCAAAAAAAATGTATCTTTGTTGGTAATCTTATTAACTTCTTTTAACATGTATTTTGAGGATCGATGTAGGTGTCAAATAAGAGTACTTCTGAATGATTCAAAAGTCCGAACTTGGAACTTTCATGCACCTTACAGAGTAAAGTTAGATGGAAATACCTTAATCCCAAGAGGATTAGCAAGGCCTCTCAGAAACTCAACATGTGCACCATCCAACTGTCTAGTTCGTTCCCCAACCCATAGAAAATGTGCAGAACAATCATAGTAAAGGCCTGAAGTAGAATCCAGCCTTGTAAGCGATTGTTCATATGGCAAAAGCAAGCACTCGTGGGATGTCCAGAAATCGGTGGTCGTCATTATCGGATGATCAACCGTAAGTCCGGCAGCAGCCATGAATCCAAGGGCCTCATCGACTCGATGAGCTAGTTCTCGGTACCTGCCACATACCAGAAAAAAAGGGGTTAACCAAAAGCAGCATATGAAAATCCAAGTTCAAAACAAACTTTTTTGATGGATCCTACATAAATCTAAATTCTGAAGACTGAATTAAAACAAACCAAGAAATTGGAAGGTTCATCCAATTAAGCAGAGAATGAAAGTTTCTTTTTATTACCTATCTCCCTGCTCGCTGCATTCAGCAAAATCCAAATTCCATTGAGTAACCCTTTGCATGGCGGCATAACCTCCAGTAGCAAAAGCTCTCAAAAGATTCAAAGTTGCTGCAGATTGACAGTAAGCTCGAATCATTCTATGAGGATCGGGAATCCGGGATTTCTCATCGAAAGCATCGCCATTGACGTTATCTCCTCGGTAACTCGGCAGCTTCACCCCGTTCTTTTCCTCTAACGGTTCCGACCTCGGCTTCGCAAACTGTCCCGCCATTCTTCCCACCTATAAACGAAGGAAAACATAAGCAACTTCAATTTTTCTACTCGTTAATTGCTAAGCAAAGTTTAAAGCATTGACCCTGATAACGGGCATTTGACCACCAAACATCAAAACGGCACCCATCTTAAGAAGGATCCTGAAAGTGTCACGAATGTTAACGGCGTTAAACTCTTTGAAACTCTCAGCACAATCTCCGCCTTGCAACAGGAAAGCGTTCCCCATGGCAGCTTCCCCGAGCTTTTCCTCCAGACTCCGAGCTTCTCCGGCGAATACAATCGGAGGGAAAGCATCGAGTGTTCGGAGCACCGACTGAAGCTCCGCTTGATCCGGATATTCCGGCAACTGCAAAGCCTTCTTCGACTTCCAGCTATCGACTTTCCATTTCCCGGGAACAGCATTTTGTGGGGGAGCAGTGACGGTTGCGGTGGAAGATTTTGTAGCGGCGAGTGGAGGGTGTTTGGTGGGCTTATCGGAGACGATGGGGTTGTTAGGTGAGTCAGGTGAATGGAGGGCAGAGATTCGAATAAGGGGAAATGGCTTGGGTTTGGAGGAAGGGTTTGATGCCTGAGATTGAAGGATAGATTTGGTGGGAAGAATAGAGTTGGTGAGAGCCATTTTCCTTATCAAAGTTTTTGACGTGGAGAGATGCATAGGAAGACGTACAATATTTATAGGTGAAGGGAGCAACACTAGACCGGCTGCCTTTTGAAATATTCATCATAAAATGTTTTTATTTCAACTCATTATTAAAATATATACTATTAATATCAATATTTTTCAAAAAAAAAAACATTCCACCTTTCACATCTTTTTAAATAGTATGATGTTACAGGGTGTAAAACTCATTTAATTTTACATTAATTTAAAATTATTATATGGGTGAAATGTATGAATGAGATTAACAGTAAACAATGTGAAGATTATCACTTAAGAAAAAAAATAAAGAAATAATCTAGGTCATTAATTACTATCATTCGACAATCTAAATATATATAAAAATAATTGAGTTGTATACTGTGTAAGATATATATATATATATATATATATATATATATATATATTTGTAGTTACGAGAAATGTTGATGAGGATACTGTAAACATTGATTTTTTAACATTGTCGTAATTACGATTATAGTTATCAAATTAACCTAAAATGAGATCTTCTAAATTTGCACAATTTTTTAGTAACTACAACTAATGATGATGTTTTTACGTCATTTATTGGAAGAAATACAATTATGGGCCGAGCCACCTTTTGATTAGGAGTGCCCAATAATTTTAGAGAATTTTTTTATATAACTTTAATATAAAAGTATATTAAGAATAAAATTAATATAAATTTAAATAAATATTAACGCCCTTTTAAAGAAAATTATAATCCTTTAAAAAGAAACCAGCACTAATTGTTTGTTCTCATATACTAGAAAGACTTTCTTTAGAAAAATATTTTCTAACATTTCAAATAAAATTTCTTAATTTTGTATCTTCATATACTCCATCCGTCCCACTAAAACTGTCATATGTTGACTTTTTTTGGTCAAAATTTTTCAACTTTGACTATAATTTATTTAAATATTTTAATTAATTAAAAATTATAAAAAATATATTTAAAAACTAGTTGATTCAAATTTTTTAAAATATATTTTTTCATATTTTTATCAATAATAAATTTTAAATTATAAGAGGTCAAAGTTGAAAAAAATTGACCAAAAAAGTCAACATGTGACAGTTTTAGTGGGACAGAGGGAGTAATATTTGTTGATGCAACCATTGACGACAATGCAACTCTAATGTTTCCTTGAAAAAGATGGAGAAGACGGCGGAGCACAGATCAGAGTGGCAGAAGAGGGGGTTTAGTGGCCCCGGTGCAGACGGAGATGGATTAAAGGTTTTTGTTAGGAATGTTAGCAAACGGATTCATAGGAAAACCCTCAGTGAAGCATTTTCAGTGTATGGCAAGGTGACCAGAGTTTACATTGCCTACTTTAACGACAACAGACGCCTTAGCAGGACTACATTCGCCTTCATCAGCTTCGAAAATAGTAGCCAGGCGCATAGAGCGGTCGAACTTGGCAATGGAAGAAGAATGGACGGACAAACTATATCCATGTCGATAGCGATTGATAAACCTCCGAGAAGGAAGCCGAAGTCAAACGGACCTATCCCTAAACCTCGCGACACAACCTTTTGTCCCATATGGAATGAGTCCTTCGTGTCAAAAAACCGATCCTTCAAGGATGCATTGTTGTCGGGAGGGGTTCCATCCGTCGCGAAGCATGCCCGGCGGCCTGGAAATGGTTTCTCAAAAGGACCTAAACCTGTCGTTTCAGATAATGAGCAGATGGAGACCAAATCCATTTTAGTGGACATCCCTGAGGCTGAAAAAGGATGGTTGCACAGGAGTTTTGTAGGTCAAATAAAAAGCATGTACGACGCCGATCTAATTCAGCAAGCTTTGCAATCGGAAGGCTTCAGAGTGCAAGTGGGGATTTGGTCGGGATTCTTCGTTATCATTCAATTATTGGAAGATGAACAAGTTCCCATCTTTTGGGACCTCAAAGACTCCCTACTGAGTACTTGGTTTGACGACGTGGATACAATTCCAAACTTCTCAGAGAAGAAAAAGCTTTTAGTCTGGATTTCGATTGAAGGTGTTCCGATTCACGCTTGGTATGAACAAGTATTCAAAGCCATCGGCAGCTGTTGGGGAAGGGTGGTTAAATGTGATGCTGACACTCTCAAGCGCAATTCCCTTAATGTGGCTCGTATTCTTGTGGGAGTGGGTTCGCTGTCTGACATCCCGTCCGTGGCTCGCTTTTCGGTGAACGGGGAACAGTTTCAGGTGAAAGTTACGACGTCGAAATTCCTAGACGATCGGTGTTGGCTGGACGGCGATAGGGTAAACGTTACAGAAGATTATTCCTATCCAGAAGCTGACGGCAATGATTACTTCCTCGACCCTGACAATAAGTCCTTTAATTCTTTGCCGGCTGTAGCAGCTCCTAGTAAAGTGGACCCTGAATCCGAGGATGGAATGTCAAAGGTCAGATCAGATATTACGGTGGAGAATAGGTCTTGGGCAGATCTTGTGGTCGGTTTGGGCTGTCCTGAAGAGACTAACGAAGGTGGGCCGAAAGTCGTGGTAAAGGGCCCAGTTGATATGGATAACCAGCCTGATGTTTTGGGCCGATTCGAAAGCCAGCCGAAATTATTTGATATTCCTATCCAGGTGCAGGAAATTCCCAACTATTCCTCTGGGTCCAGTGCCTCGGACGACCCTACTCTTGATGTTGCATCTGGTTTATTCTCGATCAAACCAAGGATTATCCGTAGAGTGTGGCTGTTTTCTTCCGGTCTCCACCCCCAACCGTACTGTCTGATGGCACGAGCTAATGGAGACAAGTCCCAGTCTAACCGTCTAAATCTGGACTCAAGGCAAGCGGTCGATAGGGAGGCTAAGGCCAAATCGACAACAGAAAGTCCGGTTCCTCCTGCAGATTCTGCCGATTTTAGAGAAGCCCGTCAATGTCTCCATGTTTGCAATGGAGCAGGTCTTTTTTTTAATGCTAGTGAGGCAGAGGTGTGCAACAGACTGGCGGATTCAGAGAGATAGGCGAAGAATTATCAATAGGGCCGAGATGGTGATAGAAAGCATGCAGTAAAAAGAGTATGAATGAAGGAGTATCTGTGTATCTCTTGGAATGTGAAGGGATTGGGTAGGCCGGAAAAGAAGGGGGTGGTGAGAAGATTCATCAAATCTCACAGAGCAGCCGTGCTTTTCATCCAAGAAACAAAGTTACAGAATGTAGATGCATGGGGTGTCAAGAAGATTGTTGGATCAGATGAGGTGTTGGAGTGGAAATTCTCCCCGTCAATTGGGGCGGCTGGCGGTTTACTGTCGGTTTGGGATCCGAATGTCTTCGAGTGTAAGGCGTTTCAAACCCAAACGAACTGCATTATACTATGGGGGAACTTCAAATACAAA
Source organism: Hibiscus tridactylites (assembly GCA_958450335.1). Classification (NCBI taxonomy): domain Eukaryota; kingdom Viridiplantae; phylum Streptophyta; class Magnoliopsida; order Malvales; family Malvaceae; genus Hibiscus; species Hibiscus tridactylites. The sequence goes on from OY288277.1 coordinate 17,194,117, forward strand.
GGTAACTCCATGAACTGTATTTTGGCAAATGTATATGCCCCCAATGATGGAAATCTGCGTAAGGAATTTTTCAAATCCTTATAACAACAACTCTCAACTAGTAGTTTACCGGTTCTGATCGGAGGGGATTTCAACGTAGTGAGATCAAAAAATGAAAGAACTGGAAAAGGTTCATCGAGAAGTGATACGGAGGTATTCTCCAAGTTTATCGACGATCTAGCTCTGTTCGACCTCCCGCTATTAGGAGGAAAATTCACCTGGTCGAGTCTAAGGGAAAACCCGTCCCAGAGCAGGTTAGACCGTTTTTTAATCTCCCCGGAGTGGTTGGATTGGTGGCCGAATTTGATCCAACAACTATTACCAAAAAACATTTCGGATCATAACCCGATCGGCCTTATGCTTCAATGTTTCGAGGGGGGTCCTAAACCTTTTCGGTATTTCGACTACTGGTCTGAGCATGTCGAATTTTCTGAGCTTATAAAGGAGGCTTGTGGGTTAAAAGAGTCCTCAGATATTGATGGTGTTCTGCGGGAGTGCAAATCCAGGGCAAGATGCTGGGTTAAAAACATGAAGAAAAAAGAAGGTGCATAATTGATCGATCTAGAAAAGAAGCAAATGGCTGCTGATGAGGAATTAGCTCAAGGAAAAAATGTGGCTGAAAACCAAAATGTCTCGAAAATAATTCGCGCTAAATTATGGCAGTACAACAGGCGTCGAGAGCAAGAATGGCAGCAAAAGTCAAGACTTCGCTGGTTGGCTCACGGTGACAGGAATACCAGATTCTTCCACTTGACTGCGTCCATCAGAAGAATGGCCAATTTTATGTCGAAAATAAAAATTGGAAAGAATGAGTATTCAGAACCAAAGAAACTGTAGGAGGGTGTTAGAAACTACTTTAAACAGAAATATAACCCGTCGACCGAACTGATCCGTGTAGCTCGCTTGGATTGTGATATTCGTAAATTGGATAATGTCACTGCTGCGGGTCTTGAGAGGAAGTTCACTGAAACAGAAATTAAAGAAGCGCTGGATGCGATGGACGGATCGAGAGCGCCGGGCCCCGACGGCTTTAACATTGGTTTCCTAAAGAAATTTTGGCCTAATGTCCTCAAGAAAGTGGGTGAATTCTTTCAAGATATGGCAGACAACAAGATGGTAAATCCGAACCTCAACCAATCATTTATTGTTTTGATTCCGAAAGTACAAGAGCCGTCACAAATATCAGATTATCAGCCGATAAGTTTAGTGGGCTGTATTTATAAGCTGTTTGCGAAGGTCCTTGCTTCCAGACTGAAATCAGTAATGAGCGGGGTGATCGGGGACTCGCAGTTTGCATTTTGCGAGGGTAAGCAAATATTGGATTGTTTTCTCATATCAAACGAGGTAATTGAGAATGTAAGAAGCAAGGGTTTAAAGGGAGTAGTGTTTAAAGCCGATTTCGAGAAAGCGTACGACTCGGTAAATTGGGACTTTCTTCTATTCCTGATGAATGCTATGGGTTTCGAAAAGCAGTGGTGTAAATGGATATATTGGTGCGTGAGCACAGCTCGGATTGCAGTCTTAATTAATGGATCCCCTTCAAAAATTTTCGGGATCTCTCGGGGCCTAAGGCAGGGCTGCCCTCTGTCGCCCTTTTTATTTAATATCATTGCGGAAGGTTTGAGTTCACTGCTGAGAAGGGCTTCGGAAAGGGGGTACATCAGTGGTCTCAAAATAGGCTCGGTAAAGATGGAAATTACCCACATGTAGTATGCGGACGATCTAATTCTCTTCAGTGAAGCAAGTGCGACGTACATCAGAAACTTGGTTCGGATTTTGAGGGGCTTCGAGCTGGTCTCAGGCCTCAAGCTAAACTTAAACAAATCAAAGTTGTTGGGGATTAATTTGGACGACAGCGTTGTTAACGATTGGGCAAAATGGCTACACTGCCGCAGCGAAAAGTTCCCGAGCCCCTATCTCGGCCTCCCTCTGGGTCAGCACAAAAATTCCGCATCAATTTGGGATCCAATTGTAGACAAAATGAAAGCCAAACTCACTGGATGGAAGGCAAAATCTCTATCGTTTGGAGGAAGGGTGACACTCATTAGGTCGGTCCTTGCCAATGTTCCGGTGTATTTCCTGTCTTTATTTCTGTTACCTGCTAAAGTCAGCAACACACTCTCCTCACTAATTGCTAAATTTCTTTGGGGTTCGCTTGACAAAAGATCCGTCCATTGGGTCAAATGGGAAACCCTTTGTCTTGCGAAGGAAGAGGGAGGCATAGGGTTAGCAGATTTCAATTCAAGAAGCGAAGCTCTTAGAAGCAAATGGTTATGGAGATTTGGGACGGAGAGAAATAGTCTGTGGAGAAATATTATATCCACTCTATACGGATATGATAAAGAAATGGTGTTACCCTATAACAGAACCTCAAGCAAGATGTCGTGGGTATGGAGAAACGTGGTTAAACTGAGCATTGGAAGCAAGTCAACCTTTCGACACATTAGATTTTGCGTGGGTGATGGCCAAGCGATCCAATTCTGGTCCGAAGAGTGGTCAACAGTGGGGGTTCTAAAGGAGGTTTTCCCTCGCATATTTGCACTGGCGGTTAAGAAAACGGGCACCTTGGCGGAATTTGGGACAATAACGAATGGTAAATGGACTTGGAACATATTGTTAAGGAGGCGTTTGTTTGATTGGGAGATCCAACAGTGGAGCGCTTTTAGAGCTGCAATTGAAGGGTTTAAATCGGTACCGGAAAATAAGGATAGCATCAGATGGGTCGCATCGTCGGATGGGATGTTCTCTTCCAAATCCTATAGGACGGCAGCTTCGAGGTCAAGATCACAGGTCTTTCCCTGTTGGAGAACGATGTGGTGCAATTTGGCCCCTCCAAGCGTGGAACTGTTCGTGTAGAGAACATGCTTGGGGAGAATCCCTGTTAAGGCAGAGCTGATCAAACGGAAGTGTTTAAATCCCGCTGAAGCACCATGTCCGGTGTGTAACTCTGACACGGAAACGATATCACATCTTTTCCTGCACTGCAAGACCATATGGTGCGTGTGGAATCGGTGGTGGAGCATATGGGAGGTTGCAATAATCATGCTCAACTCCGTCCTTTCACTGTTACAGGAATGGCAGCATATCCCCAGGGTAAAGATCAATGCTCAAATATGGTCACTCAGCTTCTTTAGTATGATATGGGCAATTTGGAAATACAGAAACGACGTTGTGTTTAAAAAGAAGAAACTGGATGAGAATTCAATTTTCGACTCGATGCTGGCTCAATTGTGCTGGTGGTGCAAGGCGAAATGGCCAGAACAAAATTGGAATATCTCCGATATGATAAGATGCCCTGAGGCCTTCGACAACCTCAGCCTAAGGGCATGTAAAATTGATAAGATCAGTTGGTGTCCTTCGGACCCTGGCAGTGTAAAATTTAATACGAATGGCGCTGTTAAAAATGGCTTCGGGCCTGCTGGCATCGGAGGCGTCTTGACAGATGCTCATTCAAAGATTTTAATATGCTTTTCTAAGTCGATTTGCCGCGCCGACGTTCTAACTGCCGAACTCAGGGCAGTTCTTGAAGCTGCAAAAATCTTCAAACAATCGAAGTGGAAAGGCCAGTTCAAACTTATCATCGAGAGCGACAGCTCCTTGATCATCGAATGGCTTAGAACTCCGACTGCAGCTCCTTAGGTTCTTAAGCAATTGGTCCTTCAATGTGTGAAATGCCTAAATGGAATAGACTGTGTATTTCAATCCATTTACAGAGATGAAAATGGTACTGCGGATAGACTAGCGAAAAGTGGACTTGATAGAAAAACTGATTTGGTGCTGCTTGCTAATGGGACTCCAGGCTGCTGGTAATAACTCAAGTGTACTGCGCAAGAGGTCTGGTCAGAAGTATGCTATATTTGTGGAGAGAGGTCAAACTGCAGTGCAATGATCGGACTCGAAAAGGCCTACGGGGAAGTCCCTTTTCAAGCTTCGCAGGGGGCTTTGCATGCAATGGTTCAGCTGCAACACCAGGCTCTGATGTAAGGTTCTCTTCTGATTTTGTTTTGAGCTAGTATGGGCAAATTACCTGAGTAGCCTGTATGATGTGTAGACTGCTTAACCATGTCGCACTCTTTTTCCTCCACATAGGCTTAGGGAGGTTTTTTAACGAGGCGCATGGCTAAGCCTGACTTCTTCGATAATAAAATTTAATCTTTCAAAAAAAATATTTGTTGATGCTACAAAAAATATTAACATGCCACTTAAAACATTGGAAAATCACCAACATTTGACATAGCTAAAAAAAGTTGCTCGAATTTGTCAAAACAATTGTAACACGTTTACATCATTTATTGGATGAGATATAATATTTATTGTAGCTATGATAAATCTTAACGTGTCACTTTAAAAAATCATCAACATTTGTCATAACATTGTGTTTTCTTTTTCTCTTCAAATTTGTCAAAATGAAATATCTCAAACCTGAAAAGTTTCAATAGCTACAACTGGTGGCAATATTGTTGTAGCTGTGAGAAATATTAACGAGGTCACTTAAAATATTGAATTTTTTAAAAGAAATTACTGACATAAAATTAAAAAATTTATATAATTACACAATTAATTCTGGCTACTCACATATTTATTTAACGGTCACCCTTAAATTTTGTGCCTCACCATTTTTTTTACCTCTACAGAGAACTCTATATATTTTCATTTCATTTTTGTTTAGCCAGCGGGGACACTAGTTTTGATGTTGGTTGTCGACCGCCGGTTATTTTCCCCCTTTATTTTATCATGTTTCATCTTTATTTCTCTATCTTTTTAGTTTTTAATAACACCGCATTTATGGCACGTTTATCTCTATATTTTGGCATGTTTCTCTTCTTTCTCAGTCGCTTGGTCGTTTTTTATTTTATATTTCTCAGGGTTGAATTTAAAGACGTTGCGACCGAGCAAGATGCCACTTATTTGTTATCCTATTGATCTTCACTGCTCTTAGCCCTTGAATTGAATTTAAATACGCAGTTTTCGTTCGTGGATAGTTTTCTTACGACACTCGATTCTAATTTGTGGTTCTCGGTGGTCTTTTAATAGCTTAATCTCTTTTTGTAGTTCGTTTATCGATGCAGTCATATTTGTTCGTATCTATATTTTGCTTGTAATCCCCTCGTCCCGGCCTGGTCGGATGACCGGTCCGAGTGGGCCACACGGGGAAAACCGAAGCGAAAACCGTTAAGGCTTCCCCTCGGTTAACGACCCAAAAATTTCTTTTAACTTTAATCTTATCTATATGCATATTTAATCCCTATGTGAAACACAACAGCGGAAGATACAATCAACGAAACATTTACCGACCAAACAACACAAATAGTCCATTTTATTTCATTTTCAGCAGGCCGTTTCGAAACACCTATAGGGTGTTCCGAAACGCCCTGACCTGGTCAACGGGCCTGGGTCAACCACAAGGGGACCGTTCCGAAACAGGGGTGACCCGTATCGGAACGACCTTGACGGTCAATATCTCGTGGTCAACGAGATTTGACCGTTTCGGAACTTCAAAGGCCCGTTTCGGAACGGCTTCATCTCGCCAATTTCTCAAAATTCCAGTAGCGAAAACGTTCCAGAACGACCCTCATCCGTTTCGAAACGGCTGGCCATTTACACAGGGGCCGTTTCGGAACACGGGGACCCGTTCCGAAACACCCCCTGTCTGCAGTCTTTTCTGGGCTGTTTTGAGGCACAAGGATGCCCCAAAACACCTCCAAAGCATCATACAACATCCAAGCAACAGCAAGACAAGATAACCTAAGGCTTAGCAACCATACAATCATGCTTCAACAATATTTAGACATGTCTAATACCAAAGCAACAATCCACAACATATATTCATTCTAACTATGATCAAGCACAAGTAGAAACTCTTAAGCATAGGCCAACATATCAAGCAAACAAAATAGACATAAGTTGACATTCAACATGGCTACACATCCATGCATAAGCAATATATATAAAGGAGTCTACACATGCTCCTAACAACCAACAACAACTAACACATCCCATTGCTTAAACTATTACTTGTCTTAACAAAAACCATACTTGATGAACTCAAGTCCAAAACCACACTTGGAGGCCCTCCACTTGCCCGAGCAACCCACGAACTAAGGATCTGCAATGTTGAACAAAGAGAGCGTAAGCAATGATGCTTAGTGAAGGTAAGCTCTAAAAACAAACCTCAACACTACAGGGTCCGAGCACGATCTAGCCAAGCAACTCACATTACCAAGAGTCCACAAGATATAGATGCATGAGCAATATATCACATATATGCCATAATCATGAGCTCAACACTACCATACATGTAATCACGTTTAAACATCCAAACAGCTCATATATCACAACACATTTGATACACATATCAATCCACATTGGCACCTAGTTATGACTCAAATACGCGGATAGACACGTTGGAAACTCATATCCAACAACCACATTACCTCGGTGGGATTCCACTCATCACCGATCTCGCGGAGGGGATTCCACTCATCCTCACGCCCCGTCGATGGGATTCCACTCATCACCGACTATATTTAAATACCATTTCCGGGCGTACCCATACTCCTCCTTGGTGACTCAACGCCACCAAGGCCACGCGCGACTTTGACTCATGTGTACACACTAACATCCTAATGATCGATCATTTGTATTTAAGTATACTAGTGCCAATATTTTACTCATTCCACATTACTCATTTCAATCATTCCCGTGCTTAGCACGTACTCACCATGGACACAACCATGAACCATCACCATGCATGCTTTAAGCAATACAATCCATGCCTCAATTCACATGTATAAAACAATATACATAAGCATTCATAACACAAGACATACGAGGCATATACATTCATGCATTTGAGTTCATCCAAAGGCTTAGATCAAGATTAGGATTAGGCTACCACCCTAATCCTAACTCTAGGTGGGTCTACCAAGCCCAACCTAGTCCATATACTCGAACCAACCAATTTAAAACCGTTTAAAACAATTAACCACTCACCTAAGCTTCCAAGCACGAGACCAAGCAAGCACAACCTTCAATTCTCCGGATTCACTTCCGATGCTTCACCGATTCCCAAACTTGACTCTAATCAATCCCAAACACAAACAAAACATCCACCATCAATATCTTGTCATCGAAATTAACCCGGATTACACTACCAAGCATCCAACACCCAAAACAAGTCCAAAAATAGGATTTTCGAGCAGCCCACTTGACCCACTGTTTTCTCTCATTTCAAGCACCCAAACAAGCAACAACTACACCCAAAATGGTCCTCATATATCATACTAACATCAGCCCTCGAAAACCAACATTGAAACACCCGAAAAACCATTTTAAAACCCTCCCAAAACCCCCTTGGTACCCAATTCCGAAAATTGATTAAAATCACTTGAAATTCACATATATCATACCATTTGACTTCTACATAACTTATCTAAACATATTAAATCAACACATTTACTTTAACAACATAAAGCTTCCATTTTTTACTCTCACCTCCCAAAAATTCCATTTTCTCAAACTCTTATGAAAACAAAAATGAATGGTACTTTTACAAAGGGGAAGATGAGGGGAAGTCAAATTTGCTCTTACCTTTCAATTTGGAGCTGAAACGGAGAAGGAAAGAGATGGAATAGTAGATTGGGGATGAGAAGCTCTATTTCACGTTGGGAAATTTGGAAGAGGAAGAAAATGAATAGTGAATGGGTTGGGGTTTTTGTTTTAAATTTAAAGGCACAAAGACTATCTTGCCCTTAATGAAATGAATCATTCACAAGGGCACCCAAACCATGGCTATTTGGGTTGTAAATTGTAAAAACATAGTCAATCATTAAATAAATAGATTTGAATTTAAAACCCGAGTTATTATGTAATTTTATAAACCGAGCAAAATAATATTAAAATATTATTTTCACCTAACCCCTAAACCCGGGTGTTACATTGCTAGAGTCTTTTGGTTGAGTTTTTAACATTTTCCAAGTATGGTCATTGTATGATCTAAAGTGGCTAGTCAATGTTATAAGAAAATGTCCAAATTATATATTTAGGTTACGATGATAGTTGTAAACTCTTATTGTAATTTTGGATTTTTTTTTTTTAATAAGAGTGGCGACTTCTATTAAAAAAATAACGGTCAATGACTTGATTGAAATTATTTTAATAGTTTAATAATTAACAAAATCAAAGTTCAATGGTCAAAATAGAGTTATACCAACAATTCAATGGCCTTGGAGATAGTTTACCCTTAATTCAATTACAAAATAAACAAAAGGACATTTATTTCAGACAATTGTAAAAGATTTTTGCCATTTCAACCCACTAGTATGCCTTTTTTTTTAAATGGAAGAAAAATTATTACTATCAAATTTTAAACTATAAACTTAACGTATAAATAAGAAAGTCTAAACCCTTATTCAAAGGAAATATCAATATCATGTGATTCTAGTAAATAATAAAATAAGATATTTGGTGGCGTCAATATATTAAATAGTAATCTAATATAAATATTAATAGGGAAAAAATCATCATCTCATATCTAAATGGTGAAATTTTCTAACCTACAAACAGGATTAATAGACCGCTATGTATTGCATTTATTTATTTCTTATTCCTTAACAGAGATTTTCTTATTGTTTTTGATATCAACCAATAATAAAATATAATTTTTAAATTTTAATTAGGAATTTAAAGTTGAAACATTATTTAATATACATGTTGTATAGGTTTTAGACTACAAAATTGTTTTTATTTTAGTGTTTATGATTTAAAGATTTAGTTCTTGAGAATATATGCAGGTAATTAGTCTAATTTTTTTCTCACATTTGTATTAAAAATTAAAATTTGAAATTTAGAGGTAAAAAAAAAACAAAATTTGACTTGATAAATGACTTTAAAAAACAAATTAAGCGGCCAAACCCAAGCAAAAAAGCATGAAAGGATCACCTAAGTCCTAACCGAGTAAGGTGGAACAATGCTGTCTCCAATTTGACCTTTAGCTCTTCACCTAACCAAACTCTCCCAGATGATGGATCGAGGGTTATATGGAGCAGTATTTCCTCTGAAAATTTTAGATTTTATACATTTTAAAAAATATTTGATATTGATTATTTAATCTTGCATCTCTGAATAAAATCTAACGTTCATTCCTACAAGCTCCCTTTTTAGTTTACTACATTGTTGTTCGTCTTGCCATGATAATCTTGTGTTATTATTCGGACAAAAATATAAAATTTTGAAATTAAATAAAGAATGTAATAAATGATTTGAATTGAATTATTAATTTTCAAGAAATATAACGTGTTTTATTTTATTAAATTAAATTAATATTTTTTAGAAAGGACTAAAGATGTAATTTTCCTTTTATTCGAAGTAGGTGGGTCAAACCTCTTATCCATCCCCAAGAGTAGTTTTTAGAATGGGTAAGGTCTTATCATCGTCGAACATAGTTTTTGAAACTTTCTTTTATTTTATTTTTTCCTTTTCATCGTAAATTTAATATGAGGATGTTGTAATTATTCGATCACATTAAAAACATGTAGGATCTATGATTTTTATTATTACATTGTGAACTCCGTATTCGATCAAGAAGAAAAAAACTCCATATAATTTGACTGGTCGTTAGTGTATAGTATGATTATATATATGATGTTCGAGGAATTATTTATTTTATTTTTATTAAATTTAATAAAATGAGTATAAAAATATGATCATGATATGTATGATTTATTTATGTTGACAAGCAAGTTTATTTATAAGTTCATTTCCATACATATTCAGTTAGGGGCGCATCTTGATAATAAAATTTAAGGAAGATTACTTAAATATTTTAAAAAATATGAACCTATATTAAAATTTAAAAAATACGTGTTTAACTAAATTTGTAAAAGAAAAAAATTGAGATTCAGTGAAAATTTTTTAAAAAAATAAGGGAATTTAATTAAAAATTTTCAAAAAAAAATTAAAAACAATAACAATTTCTAAATTTTGTTGGGGACAAATTTAAATTTTTAAATTTTCAATGATTAATTTTTAAATTTTTTAAATTGGGGCCAAGCTACCCGACTCCCATAACGTTCCGCTTTTATTTTCGGTTTTATGTTCACGGACATATTCTTTTAATGCTATTGAACATGAACACACATAATTTTAAGTAAAGGAACACGGATACAATTAAAAAAATTAACGAATACAAATCAAACATAAACATAAACAAACGAACATAAATAAGATTTATTGTTCAAGTCCGGTTCATTTATAACTCTATTTCTAATTTTTAGTTATAGTGCAATTTATTCACAATATGTTTTCTCTTCATATAAATACAAGCTTTCATATTCACTCAAGACACGTGCTAACATCAAACTAGATGCGTAGATTGTTTCTAAACTTTATTTTAGTTTAAATCTATTATCTATTAATCATTTTTAAATTTATTTTTAGCATGACTTTATATATATTTCAATTATTAGAATTTAGGGTTAAGAGTTAGAGTTTATAGGTTAGAGTTTATGTTTTAGGGTAATATGTTAGAGATTTAGGTTTTTACTTATAACACCTAAATTCTAACTCTAAACTCTAAATTCAAATTACAGTTCCTAAATTCTAAGCACGTAAACTTAAACCCCCTAAATTAAATCTATAAGCCTTAAAATAGGACGCTTGTGAAAACAAAATGTTTCCACCCCAATCCATGATATAGTTACCCTTAGTTTAATTGTGTATTGTAGCAATTAATTTCAATTCATGTGTGTTTGAATATATTTTAGGGTTAACTATTTGGACGATCACTTATGTTTTCTCCAGTACAGAGTATGTCACCTATTTTCAAAAACGAACAGTAAGGTTACTTACGTTTTCAATCTGTAAACTTTTGGTCACTGAGACGTCTGTTGCCATTAAACTTAAACGGAAGGCTGATCTGGCACAATAAAAAACAATAAATTACCTAGATAGTCCCTAAACTATTATTTCACTTTCATTTTGACCACCGAAATAAAAAATAATTTGCATATTTTCACATTTAATCCTCTATATTTATAAATTTTTTATTTCTACTCCCCTCCACCATCTTACATATTCTTCTCCATTAGTGAATTTCGAAAATAAATAATGCCTTTGTGATTGGAAAGTAATTTTTTTCTTCTTGTTTTCTTATTTTGATTCAAATGATTGAATTTCTTTTCATCATTTTGCTTTCTGTCGCATTTAAATACTTTGTTCTGAATTTTAACTGGCACGTTGTAGCCGGTGAAGAGAGCAAGGAAGTGGAGTTTCAGAAACTGCGAGAAAAGAAAGTGCTTGAAACAGTTTATCCTCGCCTCACTGCTATTCCCCCAAAGTATATTTCATCCTTATGCATACTTTATTAATTCCTTTTTTATCTTTATCTGACTGAATTCCAAGCATCCTATTTTTTTGCAGTTCTTTTGTTTCTCCGGATGTAGAAGTTGAACACTATGATGATAGCCAAATCCCTCTTGTTCCTCTAACCCCCAATTAAAATAAAGATGATGAGGATGCAAATGTATTTTCTGGTATCGATGTCCCAAAAACTACCTCTAAATTTGAGGCACCGACATTGCTAATGCCCCCAGGTCTGTCCAACTCTGGAACTCCTAATATGTCACCTCGCACTAGTCAGCAGCTGAGGAATCTATACTCGTTGTAAGCTCTGATATGATGGCAACTGCTTTGGCTGCCTTAACTACAGTCACAAAAATCTAAGAGCATGGAAGTTTTGTCGACACCAAGGGAGAAGAAATTCGATCATTTGAATCAAAACAAGAAAACACAAAGAAAAAAACGCTTTCCAATCATAAAGGCGTTATTATTTTCAAAACCCACCGATGGAGAAGAATATAAAAAATGACAAAGGGGAAGAAATAAAAAAACTGTAAATATGAAAGATTAAATGTGAAATTATACAAATTGTTTTTATTTTGGTGGTCGAAATAGAGGTGAAGTAATAGTTTAGGGACTATCTAGGTAATTTATCCTTTTTTATTGTGCCAGATCAACATACTGTTTAAGTTTAACAGCAACAAACGTGTCAATGACCAAAACTTTACATATCGGAAACATAAGTGACCTTATTGGTCGTTTTTGAAAATCGGTGATCAACTCTATACTGAAGGAAACATAAGTGACAATCACACCCAAATTTATTTTTAGCATGACTTTATATATATTTAAATTATTAGAATTTAGAGTTTAGGGTTAATATTTAGAGTTTAGATGTTAGGGTTTAGTTTTTAGAGTAATATGTTAGGGATTTAGGTTTTTACCTACAAACCCTAATTTTTAACTCTAAACTCTAAATTCAAACTACAGTTACTAAATTCTAAGCACATAAACCTAAATTCCAAACCCCTAAAATTAGGGCGCTTGTGAAAACAAAATGTTCCCACAACCAATGCATGATATATATATATATATATATATATATATATATATATATATGAAATTTATAAGTAGATTTATTGATTAATAATTAATACCTCTAATATGAGCCTCGTTAAAAAACCTCCATAATCCTAATAAAAAAAAGTACAACATGTAAGAGTAAATCAATACAACACCAATTCCATCTAACAACATAACAATTACAAAGAGAATAGTTGTCATTTAACCCCTAAACAAACAGAATCTACCCAATATCAACATCAACCATCAAGATGGATGCAATGCCAAACTAAGATTCAAATCCAAATAGGCCATCGAAATGCAACGTTGTGTGCACGTTAATTGAACATAGATCAGCAACTTCGCTCAAGCAGAATTGACACCAATACTAGATTTAACGTACCAAACTAGTAGAGAGGCCCTCTTAATGCCATTTTTAGCTAGACGGTCAGCAGTTGAATTGTATTTTCTGGCCACGGATTGAACATTCGATTGAAATGCATGATATAATTACACTTAGTTTAATTGTGGATTGTAACAATTAATTTCAATTTATGTATGTTTGAATATATTTTACTTGTAATTGTTATTGTATACACTTATAACTTACAAAATTGATGAATTAAGCAAATCCATTTATTATTACCCTAAGTTTGGAATCTCACAAGGGTTTATTTAGGGTTAAAAATTAAAATTAATCATGAAATTTAATTTAATACGTAACTTAATATATATTTAATTCTGAATAAAATCAAATAGGTAATATTTAGAATATCCATGAATCGCTGCACATTTGGCATAACATTATTAACCCAATATTCAAGATTGAAAAAGTAAAAGAAATTAGAATTTCCTCACCTAATTAGTAGCAACATCTTTTGAAATTTGAAGTTTTGATGGAATTTTGTCATTGAAAGTTGAAATTGAAGAACTTAAAGTGAAGAGGTTGAAGATAGTCATGGAGGATAGAAAAAGCATGAAAAGGACTTGTGGAAGAAAGATAGGGTCGGCCGGAAAAAATAAATGGTTTTTGTTTGGTTCAAAATTCTAAGTTTATGCTAAAGAAGACAGTCACACCTCTTAAAAATTTCAAACTTTCATGTAGTTTATATATTTTTTATATTTTCTATCGATAATCTAAATTCACACCTATTAAATTTTTATAATTTTGTATTCTTAAATTTTTAATATAATTTTTTAATAATTTGAACCCTTAATATAAAATCATCCGTGGTAGTTGGTACTACCCACCTCCAACATGTATTCTCATGCGCCGCGGCTTTTGCACGCCCGACCCTGACGTCACTCGTGAGACACGTTGTTCAACAAATTCTCAGTCACATGTATATCATTTTTAGTTTATTTTTTACATACCATTAACATTATAACTCAAACGATTCCTTTTCAAATTTTGCTCCTTATGTCAAAGAAATGTAATATTTTATGTTTGTAATCTAATTTTTGAGAAGTTGGGTTAAAAAATTGAGAGTGTGGAGTTATAAAAATAAAATTAAATTATCAATAAAAAATATAAAGAAAATAATTAAAATATATTATAGTAAAAAAAATAGTTAAAGTATATTAGATCATTGGGTCATATTACTTGAGATTCATATATAAGGCCATAAACTTTTATACGTAAGCCTTCTACCCCTCTACATATAATCATTTGATACTTTAATTTTTACAAATGAATTTATTTAAATAAATGCTCTATTTGGTAAATAGTTTTTGAGTTAAAATTAAAGATTTGAAGCTTTTTTTAGAGGTTTGATCGGTTAAATTCGCAAACTTAGATGTTTGATAAATAGAAGATTGTAATAGCGGATTGAGGTGAAACCTTTCATTATGAAAAAAGCTCATTTTAGGAGTTTTTGAGTTAGAGTTTTGGATAAAATGAGTTATAAAGACTCTTTTGTCCTTGACAATTATAAAAAAAAATCTCTAAATAACATAAATTTAAATAACTAATAAAATAAAAAAATAATTTCATAAATAAAAAAAATCAATATATACATACAAATTTAATCATTAATAAAAAATATATTTAAACTATAATTTCATAAATAAGAAATTAATATATATATATATATATATATATATATATATATATATATATATATCTAATAATTATTAAAATTGTATTAAAATAATTTTATAAGTAAAAATTAATATATACATCCTTCATATATGCTTATCAATGATATTAAAAAAATAATTTTCATAATATAATTAATATTAATAGATACAAAATATTGATTACTAATATAAGCGTTATTTTCGTGTCCATTGAGTGAGATGGGTTCCAATGAAGCGGAGCTTCATGCGATTGATTTTGCTTTGGATATGGTGTTGCAGTCCAATTGGCGAAACGTTTTTGGTTTAGTAATTGAATCAAATTTTGTTGTAGCTATATCGTGGGTGTTACATCAGAATCGTCGGCATTGACATCTATGGAAGTGTTTTAAGAGGATTGATGCTGCGTGTGATGGTTTAGCATGTGTTTGTTTTCATAATATTTATAGAGAAGCAAATAATATGACGGATTTGTTGGCTAAAGGAGGGGTTGATAGAGTGTTAAATTTGGTAATTTTGAATGATTTAAGTTCCTACAGTGACTTGGTTTGAGTTTGCAGTGTTAAATGGTGCTTAGCCGTGTATTTTTTGGATGCATTTCATCCTTGAGTTTGGCAGTAGGTTGTGTTGGGTGATGGGCAGACGTTGGTGAGGAGTTGGATGTGTTAGAATGTGGTGATCGGTGCTCGTTTGGGTGATGCGTGTCTTGGTCGAGTATTTTATTTTTTGCGTGTGGTATCCATATAATATTGACATGTTGTACTTTTTTTCTCCAATCTAGGTTTAAGGTTTTTTTTAATGAAGCACCCGTTAATATTTATCTGTATAATTTCTTTCGCTAATAAAATCATACGATTTTTTATAAAATAATATTATTCAAACAAATATCAAATATAATTATGTCATTATATATCATTTTGCTTGTTTAAATAATCAAACAATTATAAGATATCAGTTAATTTTACCAAATTTTTTTTATACAATCAGTTAATACAATCCGCTAGTGAAATCAACTAATGCTATCAACTATCAGCTAATGTAATCCGCTATAACTATCAGTTATCCGCTAATTGCCAGAGAGCCAAAATATATCTCTACTTTTTTAATGTATTTATATTAGTATTAAAATCATGACTTTATACTAATAGTAAAGTTCTGCTTGAGTTTGGTTTCACGAGTTAACTCAAATGATAATTAAATTTGAAATTATCAATGTACAATTATTTATAAAGTGCAATAAATATTATTATAAGAGTGTTGTCTTTTCGTACGGGAAATTTACTTAAATATTGTTGTTGAATTTTTTTCAATAATATGGTCCCCATCACTTTATTTCCAAGAATATGGTGATTCACTGTTCAAAATCAGGAATCAGATGGAGCACTACCCGACTTCACTGTTCATTCACTTTTCTGGGTATTTTTTTAAGTTAAATATCGAAGACGTTGGGAGAGGAGTCCGACTTCAGTGTAAAATACTATTTAAAGTCGGAGGGAGAACAATCCAACTTTATTTGTTTATTAATTTCTCGACAAAATATTGTTCAAAGTCGGAGAGAGAGCAGTCCGACTTCTAATTTCTACGTTGAATCATCATATTCTTGGAAATAAAGTGATGAGTGCCGTATTGTTTGAAAAAAAAAATTCAAAAACAATATTTGGGTAATTTCACCCTTTTCATATTCTTATAAATCTTTAGATAAGACTACTAAAACACATTACTTGTGCTCGAACGTATGACCAAATTTTTTTGTAGTAAACTTTTTACCACTCTACATAATACCTATAATTATTTTTAAAGCATTTTCTTTAATTTGGTGATGAAACAATCTCAGTTCAAAAAATATGTTTTTTTTATCAAAAGAAGAGAGCATACATTAAAAGAAAAAGATAGTACAAAGCCACAAGACAAACCCCGCGCGCAACAGCCAAAAGGCATGCTGAAGCTTGCAACTTGGGAAAATAGCAAAGGTAAAAACACTGCAGGGGTCGCCCTTGAGCAACAGAACATCCGGCGAAAAGCAAAAACAAGCAAAGCCAAAGACTTGGCACGCAGGCCAAAGGCAAACCAGGGTGTTCCCATAACCAAGGGATATCCCTAACCATAGAAAAGGAAATAAAACCAACTTAGAAACCCTTGCCAATGTTTGAGTCGGTCTTGAGGCTCGACCGCGGCATCCGAGTGAGAGCTCCATCCGGATGTAAGCTCCCTTGTCAGAGGATAAGGGCCTTGTCAACTGGACTGCTAAGATCGAAAGATCATTCTTTGATATTGACCTAACCAATAGAGGTGGGCAAAAAACCTGATTACCAGGTCCCGGACCCGATGGATTTTTACTCGGTATTGGTTCCGGTGGGACCGGGACTGGATCCAAAATTTAGGTCCCGATTGCAACCGGGATCGGGACTGGATCCTGGTTTTTTAGATCCGGTACCCGGTGGGTACCCAATGGGACTGGGACCTGTACCAGGTACCCAGTACTGGTCTTGTACCGAATGGCGTTGAAGAGGTTGAAAGCAACTGAAGGCGCTCCTTTATTTCTCTTTGTGTATGAATATTATGAGTATGACTCGTTTTAAACTTCAACCTTCAAGCCTATAATATTCTGACTTTGTTATTTAATATTATTAATAATAAACTAATTGACCGAGTACCCGGTATTAATAATAAACTAATTGACCGGGTACCCGGTATTGGTACCGGTTCCCACTAGTACTGGGACCGGTTCATAAAATCTTGGACCCGATCTAACCGAGACCGGGACTGGTTCTAATTTTCAGGAACTGATGGTTACCAGGACCGGGACCAATTCTAGACAAATTGGCTGGGTACCCGGTCTTGCTCACCCCTACTAACCACGGTAAGAAACCTAGCATCAAACACTGCCTTCCGTTCGTAGCTGGAGAAGTTGAAAGCAGAAAACCAACGGAAATAAGAACCAAACCAGATAGGGCACTTCAGAGACGATAAAACCAAAAGGGACCTTGGATCATTAGACACAATCCCCATCGGTGTGATCCAAGAGGAAGGAAAAGAGACTTTAGCTATCCTCCAAGCCTTCCCCCGAAAGTAGCGAAACCCCTTGCAATTATTCGAATTACGGATAACTCTCACCGGAGTTATCCGCAGAACCGGCTGGGGAAGATTTACACGACAGATCAAAAAGCTTGCAACTTCCAAGGTTATCAAATATGAGGTAAAAGGTGGGCCCCAAGTGACCATAAACAGCAAGGGAGGATTGACTTTAGAAATGGTTATAAAATCCTTACCCAGGCAATAAGAGCTAAAAAGGGAAAGACGTGTACCATGGAACCAAACCATGTTTCTCCTTAAACGAGAACTAAAATAATAGGGAAAATACGAAATTGCCCCTCTATCTCCAGCGGGGAGATGGCCTGTCTTGAAGCTTTTTGCAGCAGCATGGACATATCTAGGATCCTGCAGCTAGGGGTGAGAGAAAATACCCGACCCGATTGACCCGACTCGAAAACCCGACTACCCGAAACAAAAATACCGGGTAATTTACGAAAAAAAATTATCCGACCGGGCCGGGTACTCGACCCGGAAAATTTCCCGGGACACGGGCCGGGACACGGGCCGAGAGTTTTCCCTTACCGGGTACTCGACCCGACCCGATAAAATTTAATATATATTTTTTATATTTAAAATTATATTTTTATTTTATGTTTCTTAATATTTTCACTCTAAAATTAAGTTTAAATCCCTATATTTTTTTCTATGTTTGTATTATATTCTTTTAAGTTTTAAGTTTAATTTTTTTAAATATTTTTATGTTTAACATATGATTTTTTTAATTTTAAAATAATAAAAAAATAAAAAAATATGAACCGGGTACCCGGTACCCGATTACCCGGGTACCCGAATTTAATGGGCCGGGACACGGGCTGTTTAAAGAGGTACCCGGTTTTCCGGGTACCCGACAATTCCCACCCCTACCTGCAGCGACCCTTGAAAACCAGTGTTTCCTTCAAAACGATTATGACCCTTGAAACCTTTGCCTCTTCTGTCGTGATGCTGCCAGAGAAACCCTACCAAAGAGACGCCGATTACCGAGGCTCTTTGATATTCATCACCCTGGCTCCGACAGCGCAAGAGAGGGGGAGCAAATCAAATGAAGAAAGGAAGCGGATACAAGCAAAAACTAGATTCCCAACAGTTCACCACCTTTTTCATGAGCCACCATCTATCGGCGGCATCGAAGCTCAAGACGGAGCTCCGGTAGGGCGCTATTCGCGGCGGCATTAACAAACCAGATCCTCGTCTGTGGACAGCTTCCCTCGATGCGATTCGAACCAAGCCCTCTCTGCAACGCTGGATCAAACCACCATCTGGACTCGTCCACCGTAACGCCAGCAACCGACGGCCTTTGGAGGGGGAACTCCGCCCTCGCGCAGCACCGAACAAGAGGACCGGAATGTGAAGATCAAAAAACCAGTTGAGGATCAAGAATTTTGGGGAGAGGGAAGTCTGGATGGCGCGTGAGGCATGTTGAAAATGAGGGTCACTTTAGCTTTAGTTCAAAAACACATTTAAAATAAATATATGTCTCTATATAAATATATATTTATAAGATAATAATGATAATCACGAATACATCACGCCGAATCAAATGTAATTATAATTTTAAGATTTATCTCATTTGTTTTCAAAGAGAAGCTTAATCGGCCCAAAACTTACTAGCTCGTTGAATTGGCTGAGTTTGTACTCCGGACTTAGGTTAAGTACATTATCAAGGAAAAGGAATCAGGAATTGCTTAGTGGTTGTAATCCTTCCTCAGGCTTTATTCTGCCCGTGAGTAATGAGCATGTCACACAGGATCCGACCTCTGATCCTGTGGGATGCTCTTCGTTTGAGTTAGAGGAAGCAGTTCGTTGCCTAGAGATTGGAGAAGCTGTTGGCTTCGTTTTAGGGAAAATTGATCTTCGGTGACTGTCGGCCTTGCCGAGATAGATAGACACTCGCCTCGAGCAGATTAAGGTGAGTTGGGTGTTGTGGTCTTGAGGCGTTGTTACTTTTTCCTTCTGATGATGTTTAATCTACTGTCATGGAACATTTGGGGTCCTGGTAGGTATGAAAAGTGTAGACGGTGAAAATTTTGGTTCATGAAAAGAAGATTGATATTCTCTTCTAGCAGGAAACGAAACTATCCAGTTTAGATTCTAGTTTTTTTTCAAACAATATGGGGTTCGAGGGTCAACAACTCTGTAATAAGCCCATCCTCTGGAGCATCGGGCGTGTATTGCTTGTTTCTGGGAAACAAACGTTTTTCATCTTGCGAAAAGTATCATCGAGGCAAATTACATAGTCTTATTTGAGAAATTGGTAGGTTTGGATTTAGATTGTGGGTTGATAAATCTATATACCCCGAATGATGTAGGGGATAGAAAATTAATTTTCCAGGCATTAGAGTCGATCATTCTTCCATGAACATCGCATTGATCGTAGGTGGGGATTTTAACACTGTAAAATCCCAAGAGGAGAAGCTGGGGTTTTCCTTTAACCAAGTATCAGTGACAAGTGACAACCCTTGCGGAACTCATTGAAAATACATGGATTGTGGACTTACCGTTACGGGGCAATAAGTTTACTTGGAGTAATCTTAGAGAAAACACAACCATGTGTCGTATGGGCAGAGTTCTCGTGTATCCAGATCTTCTGAGTGCTCTCCCTGTTTTGTGCCTTTTTGCTCTTCCTAAATCTATTTCAAGTCACAATCCAATTTTGCTCACAACGATTAGTTTTATCTCGGGGCGAGGCCGTTTAAGATGTTCAATCATTGGATGGATAATCCTGACTTCAATAAGTCAATTTCTGCATCACTAAAGAATGTAAGAGGGTCCAGCATCCGTAAGTCAAAAGCCGTCATCAAAGGTTAGGTTGGTAGGGCGAGGAAAAACAACGTAATTTTTTTCTTAAAGGGTGTGGATAAGAGAATTAATCTACTGGAGCAACAGTTACCACAGAATGGTTTTGATGTATTTATTATGAAGGAAATCAAAGACCTTAAAGTCAAGCTTTGTGAGCTATTAAGAATGGAGGAAAGGGAGTGAAGACAAAAATTGAGGGTCCAATGGTTTTTGGAAGGCAACAGAAATACAAAATTCTATCACCTAATGACCTTTGTAAGAAGACGATCAAATTGGATTCATACACTTCGGGTGGGCAACAACGTGATTGTCGATCAAAGCATCATCCAAGAAGTGTTGCACGAGCATTTCTCCAGTGTTTATAATGCCACTTCTTCGATGGAATTGGCTGATCTTGAGTTTCAGATTAAATCTTTGTCTAACTGCTCTCAAAGTTGGCTAGAATGAGCATTTGAGGAAGAGGAAGTCTGGAACGTAATAAGAAATACAAATGTAAATAAAGCTCCTGGACCCGACAGATTTGATCCAGGTTTTTTCAAGAAGTACTATAATTTGATTAAAGTCGATGTGTTGGGTTTCTTGCAAGATTTTTGGGAAGAGAATCAGTGGGATCAGAATCTGAATTAATCATTCATTTCACTAATCCCGAAGTCAGACTACCCAGAGTCAGTGGATGATTTCATACCAGTTAGCTTGGTGGGGGGAGTTTATAAGATTTTGGCTAAGCTCTTAGCAAACTGCTTATCACAATGCCTTGAGGAAATCATCAGCGAGAACCAATTTGCTTTCATTAAAATTTTGGATTGTGCCCTTGTGGCAAACGAAGTGGTGGATAACGCTTTTCGAAGTAGGAAGCAATGTGTTGTATTCAAGGCGGATTTTCGTAAAGCATATGATATGGTGGGTTGGAAGTTCCTAGATCTTATACTGTGCAAAATGAATTTCAGGGAAAGATGGAGAGGTTGGATCAACTCATGTATCTCGAAAACCTCTATTTCTGTCCTCGTCAACGGTTCACCAACTGATAGATTTTCAATTAAATGAGGGTTGAGACAGGGCTGTCCACTATCACCACTCTTAATTAACATTGTAGCTGAATGACTGAGTTCTATTCTTGTAAAGGCTGTTCGATTGGGTTTTATCAAATGTTTTAGTATAGGTGATGGCTCATTAAATATTACGCATCTCTAATTCGCCTATGATCTGATCATATTTTGTGGGGCAAATGTCTCTCAAGTGCGCAACATAAAATACCTTTTGCGATGTTTCGAACTTGTTGCTGGGCTTTGCTTGAACTTGAAGAAATCTTCCATTTTTGGTATAAACATTGAAGAATCAATTCTGAATACTTGGGCAGGAAATTTACACTGCTCTGCTGCTCGGTTCCCATTTTCTTATTTAGGTCTCCCTTTGGGAGTGAGAGGAAATTCTGCATTCCCTTGAATGCCTGTAGTGAAACGTGTTAGAAAGTGTTTTCACCTTGGAAGGCTAGGTTCATGTTGTTTGGTGGGAGAGTGACTTTGGAAAAGTCAGTCCTTTCTAATTTACCTATCTATTTTATGTTCCTTTTCAAAATGCATGTAGTGATATCGTCCGAGCTGAATAAATTAGTTTCAAAATTAATTTGGGGTTCGATGGAACACAAAAAGATTCATTGGGTTTGGTGGAAAACTCTCTGACTCCCTAAGAAATTTGGTGGTTTGGGGCTTATAGATTTCAAAGTCAAGAATCAAGCATTATTGTATAAATAGATTTGGAGATTCGGATCAGAAAGATCGTGCTTGTGAAGAAGAGTAATTAAAGCTAAGTATGAGAAGGGTGTGGAGAATATTCTACCATTGAATGTGAAGCATAATCAGAAATCTTGGATTTGGCCTAACATTTCTATGCCTCTGGATCCGTCTTTTGCTAATGCTGACCCTTTTGTTTCGAATTTGGTTTTGCAGGTTGGTGATGGGAAACTTATGGGCTTTTGAAAAGACATATGGGTTGGCAATCAATATCTTAAGGAAACCTTCCCGAAAATCTATGCTCTTGCAATCAAGAAAGTGGAGAAAATTGCAGACTTTGATTTTCAGGAGGGCGATATTTGGAGATGGGAGGTTGCCCTACGACGACCTATTTTTGACTGAAAAATTCAAGTGTGGATGTCTTTTACTCAAACCTTGGAAAACTTCTTCTTGGGAACCTTTCCTTTAGATTGCATTCGTTGGGCGATATCTTCATCAGGGTGTTACAATACAAGGGACTTCTGTAATCTTGTTATCCCTCTCTTTCTCCGATTTTCGATTAGCGGCTTGTGTGGGAAAATCTTGCCCCAAGTAATATCGAATGTTTTGTGTGGAGGCTTTTGCACAGTCGTCTACCTACTAAACTGAAACTCTTAAAAAGGGGAGTGTCTAGGATCACCGATCCTCGTTGTCCTTTTTGCTTACTTGAGGGAGAGTCAATCGATCATCTCTTCTTTGTTTTCTAGTCATAGTGGAGCATTTGGTGTCGTTGGTGTTGTATTTGGGGTGTGCAATGGTCAAGTCCGAAAGAGGAGAATATGTTTTTGTCTTCCTGGTCAATTTGAGTCTGTTGCCAAGAATAGAACCTCTATAAAAATGACTTTTTTACTATTTTTTGGTCTATTTGGTTGTGTGGAATGAACTTATTTTCTAAGGAAAGAGTTTTAATGCTAGCCAATTGTTCGATTTTATTTTATTGCATATAGGTTGGTGGTTCTGGGCTAAGTGGCATGAGGCGCCCGTATCGATTAATGACTTCTTAGCTAATTCATCCTCATGGTGTTTGACGTACACGAAGAAGGTTGTCTCGTGGCAGAAAAGGTGGTTGTCCCTCTCGGCTGGTTCCGTTAAGTTTATGATTGATGGGGCTGTGGAAGGCAGCTTTGGCCCGACTGGTATTAGTGGTTTATTGCGCGATCATTTAGGCAAGATACTCTTGAAATTCTCGAAGTCTATTGGGGCATGAATCTTGCCTCAGATGAACTGCTTGCCATTAGAGAAGCCTTTCGTTTGTTTGCTAAGTCGAAGTGGTCTAAGGAAGCCAATCTTATAGTTGAAACAGATTGCATCAACGATGTGTCTTGGATTACATCTCCTACCTTTGCTCTGTTTTCTTTCAAAGAAATCGTGAATGATTGCTTGGATATTGCAAAAGGGTTGGTGTGGAACATTTTGTTGGTCGACAGGGATAAAAACTAGGATACCGACAAGCTTGCGAAAGCTGGAATCTGTCATAGATTTAGGTGAATCTGGAAATAGTTGGGGTTATATTTAGTGTGTGTTTTCAACTGTGAGTGGCATGGGATGTAAGTTGACTAGAATGTATGTTGAGTGACAGGTTCGGGTAGTAGTATCGTGTTGGATCAATTCGCTTTTTGTGTTTTGGTTGTTACCTATTGATGTATTTATTGGGACGATCCAGGTAAGTTGCCTTGACATCGAATCGGTGCACTCTTTTTCCTCTATTTAAGATTAGGGAGGTTTTTTAATGAGGCTCGATTCGATATCTAATTGTATGGTCATCTTTTTTCAATCATACAATTATTTTTTTTTAAATCTCGTATGCAAATCGTCTTTTTTATATAAATATAAATTTTTATTCACATAATCTGAAGAGTGTGAGATATTTTTTAAAAAATGTTAAATTTGTTCCCAAAACTAAGTGGGGAACACAAAGTTTCAGAATTTTAAATGGTAGGTTCCGTTCGGTAAGGCTAACCATGATTTGAGTGAAGAAATTGCGTTTAGAAAGAAGTTAAAATTTATAATTTCTTCAAATACAACGGCTGAGAACAAATTATGCGTAAAAACTAAGTGAGGAGGCACCAAAGCAGCTTGTTCGGTGTAGTTTCTCCAAAATTTAGGTGGAGAAGCTATGCCGAACAGAGCTTATGTCAGAACCACTTTTTTTTCTTATATAAATTACAATTCCATTTTTCACTTATTCAGACACCACATTATTATTTATCATCAAAACTTACTTCGAACTATTTTTATCAAAAATAATTGCTTTCAACAAAAAATTATAACTATTTTAAAAAAATCATAAAATTACACATTTAATACCATTGAATTTACAAAATAGTACATAAAATTTGGTTTTGTTCAGCTGTATGTATAATGAAAACTTTGGTTAATGTTACATATTTTAGAAAACAAGTAAATCCAATTGTTATCACGTTGGGACAAATATATTTTGTTTATACAATAACCAAATGTGAAATGATTTCACTCCGATACAAATCTTAGTGGTCTGTTTCAATTTATTCCAGTCCAATTTCAACCCACCATTGAAATTAAACCAAACCATATATTTTTGTACAAAAAGATCACAATTAAGAACAAGGGAAAATGTTAGCAACAATTCATATCCCACAACAATTTTATCAACAAATGACATCCATTTTATTAATAAATGATTGTACGACTATATTGAATTAAACCCTGTGTTCAATAATACCTATTTTATCAATAACAAAAACAAGATTCAAATTTAATTATTCAGATTCGAATATAAATATCAGAATTGAACAAATATGTGCTGAAAATGAGCATATTAAGCTAATGAAAAGTTGAACTAACATGGGAAAAAAAACACACAAAAATGATTTTGAGAGCCATATTGTTCATTTTTTTTAATTGAAGAAATGCAGTTCCCAGTCCCACCTTATGTTCACTGTTCATACAACTATGTAAAAAAGGATGTTAAACATAAGAATTAATGCCTTTTTCTTTTCTTTTCTTGGAAATTAAAGAAGGAAGAAAAGAGAGAAAAACACAGAAAAACTGAATAAGGTGGATAATGAAGAACATTATTGAACTCATCAAGATTGTACAGTTTTGAACGTTTCTTTTGGACTCTCAGATGTAATGGCACCGCCTTCTGTTTCTGTGCTGGTAATGGTATGCTGTTGAGTCTGTGAATCTGCAACCAAAATTTAGCAGTATAACAACTTAAAGCTATGTTGTTCCAATTTTTTATTTTTATTAAAGTATTTGTATGCATTTCTCGTATTATGACCTAAGGAATTATGAAGGAACAAAGATGAACAATTTGGCCAGTTGACCTAAATATGATTGTTCTCCTAGATTCTATGTTAAATCCTTATACATCACATTGGGACATAGGGGCAAGGGGAATTGTATACAGCCATGCAAGAGATTAAATCGAAGATTTAATTCGGTTGATTTATACAGTTACTTTTAAGAAGTGCTATTTGACGGATTTAAAGTTTAAATTCTAAAAATTGTATCATTTTCTCTTATTCCTGAGTTTTGCATAATATAAAAAGCAATGGCAGTGCATAACATGGTTAGTGGGGATCTCCATATTTGATGAATATATACTGAAACCACATGCAATCACCACTAGTTTACACTATGCTCCTCTGTCATTACTTTCTATGGGTCTATGATTTGGGCTAATAACCAAACAGCTCATTCACATGTTCGAGCTTATTCGTATTTACTCCACTCGAACGCTGATGCGAATGTCTTACATGAATATGTATCCCACAAGGCCACAACGGTTATTGTGATTGTGGAGGTAACGAATGCTATTACGGTCAATAGTAGAAAAAACGGAAACCGAAAAATAATATTAGAGGAAAAATTTACCTGTGGGAGAGGGAAAGGGATGGGTAGTGACATGAAAGGGTGGGGGAGGAGGATATGTGGAGGAGGACCCCTCCATTGGAGAAGGGTAGTAAAGATAGTAAGGTCCAGGGAAACGCTGAGCCTGTGGTGCAGAAAATGCTCCCCTTGGAGCTTGCAGAGAATAGCCATAATAATATGGGGTCCCCATTGATGATGATGGTCCATGCAGCTGATGATAGTATGGTGGCTGTTGAATATGTGGATTATAGAGAGTCTGTAATTAAGGACGGACGTATAATTTTATGTTAGAAGTACAAACTTTTATATTTACTAAAACTACACATATCATATATAATACTAAAATTTCAAGGAGTGCAAAATTAGATCATCATTATAAAATACAAAAAAAAATAGAATATATGAGAATTTAAAATTTTACAGGGTGTGATTACCCCTAGTATCCTTCTGTCTATCCCTATCTGTGATGTGATGTCACCATTCAGTAGCAATATGGCTTAATATTGAAGAAAAAAATCAACATAGAAATGCTTTTTTCTTGAGAAAATTGGTAGAGAAAGAGGTTCATTCACTTACTTGGTGATACCCATATTCAGGACTGTATGTTGGGTACCTGTGAAGGCATTCATCAAAAAAACTCTAATCATACATACATACATACATACATTAACGGGCTAAGAATGGGCCCCTTTGTATAAACTCATATATCTAACATCAGTTGGGGACCATATTCTCGTTTACCATATAAGAATTGAACTAGATTATTAAAATTGGTTATTATACATTATTAATATGTAGAAGCATAAAAGGATGAACTAATCCCTTTGAGTGAAAACAATAACCGAGCACTCACCCGTATGGCGGATAAAAGACCGCAGGTGGCGGCGGTGGCGGTGGTCGCGGTACTGGTACTGCGACTCCACTATAAGATGGTGCACCTTGCTGTACAACACCCTGATAAGGGTTACTACCTAGAATTCTTCCTGCATATATATATATCAATCCACAATTTCCAATTCATTGTTGTCATCACCTAGTTACTCAAATTCGGTTGTGAGTGTATACGAACCCGTATTCGAGTACAGATGCCCGGTATAAAAACTTTAAGAAAAGCGAAAAGCCGGAGCAATATGGAATCAAATAGTTGGAGGAGTACCTGGTGGCGGCGAAGGTGTAGGCCTTCCAAGTGAAGCAATGTTACAATTTGCTCTTCTTCCATCGATTACAGGATTTGGATCCACGCAAGCCTTCCTAGCCGATTCAGGATCACGAAAAGTGACCTACAAGGAATCATCGATCGTAATCAGACACATATGTCCACATACACGCGCAGAAGAAATTAGAGAAATCGTACAAAGCCATATCCTTTAGATTTGCCGGTGTTTTTATCAGTGATGATAACAGCTTCAAGAATATCTCCAAACTGTTCAAAATAACCACGCATTTCCTCGGTCGGCGTCTCCCAAGCCAATCCCCCGACGAACACTTTCGTCAACGTTGTGTCGCCGAATGGTGATCGATAAAATGAATAAGACATTGCCTCTAAACAAAACAACAAACCCTTTCTTTTTCGGATTATATATTTACAGTTGAGGAGATCCGAGTCGTCTGCAATTCCAGACCATGATCTTGTTCTTCTTCATCATCCCCTTTGCTTTCTGCTTCACAAGACTCTTCTTCTTATCCATTCCCTAAACGAAAGAAACATTTGAGAATTGTCTGAGAATGAGATGAAGCTGAGTTTAAAGATGTTATGGAAAGTTGGTTGACTGCTGTTATTATTACAGCAAAAGGGAGTGAGAGAAAGAGGAGAAACCAGACAGCTGCTATAACGTTAATTTGTTGTCTATATAAGATTTTGATAAAGGGGTTGGGGTCGTAAAATAAGAATGACAGCTCCGTCACCGAATGCACTTGAGCCTGTCGCTCACTGTCCTTTTTGCCTTAATATACCCTCCCAACTCCCCAATCAATGGCCTTTGCTTGTGTTTTTTTTTCTAGGTTGTCTTTTGAGTCTTTACCTATAATATATATATATATATATATATATATATATATATATATATATATATATATATATATATATATATATATATATTTGGGTTAACTACTGGAATAGTCACTTATGTTTACTCAGTACAGAGTTTTTCACCAATTTTAAAAAATGACCAGTAAAGTAACTTACGTGAGGCGTAAATTTTTGGTCACTCAGCTGTTTATTGTCATTAAACATTGACGACTTGTTGACCTGGCAATAAAAAAAAGGGTAAACTACTGCAATGGCCACTAAATTTTATCTCATGTATATTTTTGCTCCCCGATTTAAAAAAATAAACATTATCATCACTAGTAAAAAAGGCTTCTTTATAATTTCACCCTTAAATTTTTAAAAATTTATTTTTCAACCCTAAAACTTTACAATCAATTAGTACAATAATATTATAAAGGCTTTGATGAAAATAGGTGCCAAAAGTATACTTTTTTTAAATTTTAAGTGCTCAAATTGCTCATATTTAATAACTAAACTTCAAATTGCTCTTATTAAATAACTAAACTTCAAATTTCTCCTATTCAATAACTAAACTTCAAATTGCTTCTATTTTTTCACTCTGAATCATTTTATTATTATTATTATAACATGACATGTCATTTTTTTTATTAAATTAAAAAAACCGTTATTATTATTATTAAATTTAAAATATTTAAAAATATATGTTACTTTTTATACCCAAACCTTAAATTACAACTCTGCCTTCCTTTATCCCCACCCTATTTTTTTTATTCATCTTTGTTCTCGTTAGAAATAGCGACATCATTATCGTCAGACCTTCTCTTTCAATTTTCTCAACTCTTTTTTGTTCAATTCTTCGTTAAAGTCAATTCGTCTATTGTTTTTCGATATTTTTTGTTGCTATTTCATACACCTCAGTTTTAAACACTCCCATTTTCGATTAACTTGTAAAAATTTAAATTTTAATATAACCCAAACCCTTTCAATCTCTAACCATTTATGTCACTTGTAATTCTTGATAAAAAAAAGTAAATCAATTGTCAATTTCTCCAATGTCTTGGCTTTTTAAATGTTCAAATTGCCTTTTTTCCAATGCCACCTAATTTTTTGTTGATGATGTAGAAAAACAATTTATGTAAAAATAAAGCTTCTTCAAGATTTCAGATTTATGAAGCCCTATACAGATAAGTTATTCTCCCATAATATTACATTGTTTACTTGTAGTTTAGAAAAAATGTTGAATCCTTCAATTCAATTTATCAATAAATTTTTAGAAAATAACAATGAAGACTTGTTCAAGGTTTTAAGTAGATGTAATAGTTTTATTGCTAGAGATTACTTATTAAAGTTGTCGAGAAATATTGAGTATTTGAAAAGCTGCAGAATTGTTGGATAATAGAGATGAACGGTGAAGGTGAGGGTGAAGAGGGTAGAGTTATAATTTAAGTTATAGAAAATAATAAAAATGGTTTTATTTTATTTTTAAATTATTTTTAATTTAATAATAATAAAAAATGACATGTCATGTTACAATAATAATAATAATAAAATAATTCAGAATGAAAAAATATGAGCAATTTGAAAGTTTAGTCATTAAATAAGAGCAATTTGGGGACTTACAATTTAAAAAGGTATAATTTAGGCACCTATTTTTCATTTAAGCCTTTATAATATTATTGTGCTAATTGATGGTAAAATTTTAGGGTTGAAAATGAATTTTTAAAAATTTAAAGGTGAAATTATATGAAGAAATATTTTCAGTAGTGACCATAATGCTTATTTTTTAAAATTAGAGAGCAGAAATGTACATGAGATAAACTTTAGTGGCCATTGCAGTGACTATTTCAATAATTAACACTAATTTTTTATTATGATATATCATCATTGGATTAATTTAAATCGGTACATTAAATTTGAAAGCACCTCTTCCATAATATATATACCACACATAAAATAGTTAGAATACGATGAAAGATATAAAATAAAATAAAATAGTTATACAAATATTTCAAATCATATGTTGTAAGAGGCTAAGAGCTGCTAGTTTATCAAATATTATATAAAATATTTTAAAATGATTATGACAGGACAAATTAATAAACATAATTATGGTATATGAATATCTAGGCCTCCAATAGACCCACATCTACCATTAAAAAGCTTGAGATTTCAAGTTCATGTCCAAGCACTAAGAGCATATACACTTTTATATATTAAACCTTATTCACAAATTAGAATGGGATTTCTCTCTCAATATATAAAATATATAAGTATTAATATAAAATTTGTAAAAGCCTATTTTTTCTAATAATTAATAAACGATAAACCATGCCATTTATTTGATAGTTATTCAGATATATTATAGTTAGGGTTATCTGAATGTATTTTTTTATTAAATAGAAAGATATTACATTTTTAAAGTAAGTGTCGAGGTTTGAATTCACACAAATTAAGGTAACATGAACATTTTTTTATCACTCTGTCAATTAGTGGGTGAAACGATTGATTAATATTATAGCTAGAGTTATCTAAATGTGTTCTGGATATTAGTTAAATGGTTCTATTAGTTATTCAAAATATGTGCATAGAATATTTGATTATGATTATATAGGATGGTAAACATACACAAAACCTAAAAAGCTTATGTATATGTGATGTATTCATATATTTTGACACATTAATAATTTATATAATATATACTTTAAAATATTCTTACTGTTGATTCTGAATTTTAGCCTGAGCTGAACTCAAAAAAGTAGAATCAATCAGATTCCATTTAAAATAAAAATAACAACCCATAATTATCAAGATCTTGGCCAAGATGATAAAAACCATCCTAAATCATTCAAATCTGAGCCAAAATCAGAATAAATTTCATCAAATGAGGCAAGTCAACGCCGAATCTTCAAATAGGGAATGACTTGGCCGGATTTAATGGATTTTGATTCTCATTTTCTATGTATTCTAGGCTAGAAAAACTATATAAACCCCACTCATTGTATTTTACAAAGACCAAAACCGTTGTTTTAATAAAATAAAATATTTTATTAAAGTAACCCCGCTTTAAAGTGATTCAATCACACTTTTTTAAAAAGATTAGTGACGACTTCGTATTTTTAAAATTATCTAAAATGTTGAAGCTCGAAAGGATTGCGACACTTACGTACGTATTTTACGTATATAACAATACTAGATTTATGAATATATCCTTGCATATTATTTCAACGTGACGCCCTGTTCTTAGACTTCAGTAATCATAAGCTGTTATGTGGAAAGAAAAAAAATTGAAACAACGAAAGCAAAGAATATAACAGTTAGGATCACATAATAATTTAATCAGAGTGGTGACAGATCAGTTCAATGTTCATAGAGGCGGGCGGCAAGTAGGAATTTAAAAATATTCGAACTATTTAACCGTCGATCAGAAAGAAAAAAAAGAGGATATTTTTAAAGTTGAATACTTGGCCCGTTAAATATCACGGGTTTATTGATTTAGCCCGGATCGTAATATTCTGTTTAGATAGGTACTCAAAAATTCAGTTCTTAATTTTTATTTTATTTTAGAGTAAGTTTTGTTTTTAAAATATAGTGTTTATTGAACCTAATAAGTGTTTTAGTAAAAAAACGGATAATGTTCATCTCAGGAGATACGAGTTCAAATTACTTTATCTACAAGGTGTATGCACGTTGTCAAATGGTTAAAAATATCTATGATACTACCTTAAAATCACCTTTAGATCATTCAAAAAATATAACTTTAATTTTTTAAACTTTATAATAAAGGAAATGAAAAAAATTTGTTCAAGGTACCCCAAGATCCGATCTTCTGCGTATTTAATCCTTATGGATTAGCACACGGATAGGATTTTTACTACATGTGAATCGGAGAGGGTGCTCGGTTATAAACGGCAAAGTTTGAAAACAAAATCTAAAGGGAAACAATATATACAGATCTAATATCTATATGCAAATCGTAAGACTTTTCTCTTAACAAATCAGGGCGCAAAAGAAAAATATTCGATCATTATTTGAGTTTTATTCAAGAGTTATTGTTTGGTTATGTTCAAGTTAGTTAAACTATCAGCTAAATTTGAGTATTATATTTTTTATTTTATTTTTAAACTTGTTTGATTTCTTAAAATGAAAAAAATGTTTATTATATTAAGTCAACAATCTCTAAATTTTATAAGTTATTGCTTGGGTACGATTTCCATTAAATACTTATCTAAATTTTATTAGGTCAAAAATCTCTAGAGCAGATGATTAAAGTTACTAGTTGACATCTTTCTCTTCTCTTAGGTTGAGGGTTCAAGACATAATAGAAGCAAAATTTTCCTTCCGTCATCCTTAGGTAGAAATTGTTTAAAAAATCAAATTTAAATAGTTATTATTAAAAAAAGTATAATGCTTTATTCGTAACTCTTATTTCTTCTTCTTCTTTTTATTTGTAATGAAAACTAAACAACTAGGCTAGAGTGTGCTAGTTTTATAATAGAGATGGTCATCCACGTCTCTCACGAGGAGGAATTAAACATAGGAAGGAGGGGAGTCAAGCTACATGAGTGAAAAGCTGGAGAAGTCTGCGTGTTTTGCTAAAGCATCGGTTGCATGATTAGCTTCGTATTTTGATCTAAAGGAATTCAATTGTCCACCCGCGAATTTGAAGAGCTGAGATAGCACGAACAAGAGGGAAGGCACTAGTACGAACATCCGTTGCATTTATAGCCGAGATAAAGTTATCAAAATCAGACTGAAACTATTAAATTAAAAACTAAGGTTCCAAACCAGTTGAAAACCCTTATGGATAGCCCATAACTCAGCTTGAAATGCATCAATAACACCAATACTTCGATTAAAGCCAAGCAACCATGTACCAGAATTATTTTAAATGAGGCCTCCAATAAATGCAAATCCAGTAGATAAACATGACGTGCCATCAACGTTGAGAGCAACCCATTGAGCCAATGGTGGAGACCATTGAATGATGGCCATGGTCGAGACTCGAGGTAGGACAAAAGTTTTGCACGACGCATAGTATGTCGCCCATGTCAAGCTACGAGTAGGGATGTGCATTTTACCCGGGTCCGATGAGTTTCGACCCGACCTGGCCCGATCGGGTAGGGTATTTTTGTGAAGAAAAAAAAATTGAGTTCGGGTCGGATTTTTGTTGGGAGTGAGGTTGGGTCGGGTTTATCGTGAAAAAAATTCGACTCGGGACTAATAGTGTAATTTTTTTCTAATTTTTTTAGGGATATTTGTAATAATATCTCCTATTTATATATTTTTATAATTAGGTCCTTAAAATTAATTTTTTATTTATAATTTTATCCTTAAAATTATTATTTTTTATAATTAAGTCTCTTAAAATTATTTTTTTACAATTAGGTCCCTAAAATTAATTTTTTTATACGTCAGGTCAGGTTTAGAGTATTTATTTTTGGGTTAAATTTTTTGAAAAATGAGGTTGGGTCGGGTCAAGTTCAGTTTTAGGGTTATTATTTTCGAGTCGAGTTTAGTTGGGCCAAAAATCCGACCTACTCGTGCTCATCCCTAGTTGCGAGACAAAAACTCTTACTTTTTTTAAATTAGAAACAATTGTGTTTAAATAACTTGAATTTGTAATTTTCAAAATATTATAACAGCAACGATATCTATAGATAATGTCACCAAAATAATTTTTTAATATCTAAAAAGATGAGTTTGAAATTTGAAGGTAAATTTATGCTTAAAATTAGGGGTGTTCAAAAAAATCCGATCCGATTGATCCGATCCGATTATCCGTTGATCCGATCCGAAATTTCAGATATCCGATCCGTTTTTTATTTTTCGGATAATTCCGATCGGATATCCGAAAATTTCGGATCGGATACGGATAGTGGTTTTACATTCGGATCGGATATCCGATTATCCGATATCCGAAAATTCAATTTTTTTATAGGTATAAATCTTATTATATTCGATATTTTTACTTGTTATATATGAAAAATTGAAATTTCTTGATACAAATATTGTTATATTCAATAATTTATTAATTTTTATATTCGAAAACCTAAAATTTTCATGGATAGAACCATTAAATTAAAAAAAATAATCAAATAAATTCATAAATTTCGGATATTCGGATATCCGAGTATCCGATCCGAAAATTCCGATATTCGGATTTTCGGATATCCGGTTTTTTCGGATCGAATACGGATCGCTATTTAGGTGATCCGAATTTTTCAGATATCCGAATTTTCGGATCGGATCGGATCGGATATCCGAAATGAACACCCCTACTTAAAATAATTAAATTTGAAATTAAATGCTATGAAAATACGATTTATTCTATTTGTATAAGTTATTGCCACTTGGCAGCATTTGGACAAATTAACAGCTGTCAGCAAATGTCGGTTTTAAGAAAACTTTACTAGTTGAACTGGCAATTCTCCCACGTGGGGTCGTATCACTATGTCAGAACAATGACCTGGATTTCATCTTTTTTTCGCATAAGATAAATATATTTTTTGATATTTAAATTAATTTAGTATTTTATTTTGGGAAAACTACATCGGTGGTCCCCAAACTATTACTATTTTTCTATTTTGGTCCCCAAACTATGTTTTCGGCAAAATCGTCCCTTCTGTTACATAGTTCTCCTGTTTTAGTCCCGACGTTAAATAGCTAACGGTTTTGCTGACGTGGAATTTTTTTAAGAGGAGAGAGAAATGATTAAAAAATATTTAAAAAATGTCACGTCAGCAAAACAGTTAGCTATTTAACGTCGGGGGACCAAAACAGGAGAACTATGTAACAGAAGGGACGATTTTGTACTTAACTAAATTGTTTAGGGACCACCGGTGTAGTTTTCCCTTTTATTTTTTGTACTTAACTAAATTGTTTCTTTAACTACTTTAATAAATTGGTTAATTTTACGTGTCAATGAATGATTGGGATTATTTTTCTTTAAAAATCTCTTCATTTATTAACATTAATTTCAGTAATTCAATCATCATCACCTAACACTATTGTGAGTAAAACTAGACTAATAAATGAATTTTCAAACTCGACTCATCTCAACTCATAATTTATAAATTTAACTTAAAAAAAATTAAATAAAGTTTGAGTTATATTGCGAAAATTCAAATAACTCAAAAATTTTAGTAATTAGTGTATCAGTTTTTAAGTTCAAGTCGAGTCTCTCAATTTTGTATGATATATACCACATATGAAAAATATGAAGAAATATATATATATGTATATATATATATATATATATATATATTGTTTATGGTTATAGAAAGTCGTTTAAATTCGAACTAATTAGTATAATCACGTTATAAATGTTTATAAATTTGAACAGAAACTTGACACGAATTTCCTAAACATGACCAAAAGAAATTCAAATAAAATTTGAGTTATAAAATGTGATTTGTCAACTCGACTAACTCGAAATTTTTTTATTTAGCTTGTTCAACTCTCAAAAAAATATAAAAATTAAAAATTTTAGTGAGAAGATTCTATCCATTAGCAAATAATAAATGACCCAAAACATTATATTATTCGAATTTATTTATTTAAGTTCAAAAAATATCTACTACTATTTAAAACCCACTCGTATTTGGGTTTTAAAAGAACTGAGTTATTTGTAGGGTACGGGCCGGGGTCATGCCTTCCGGGCTCCGGCCTTCGGTTCACAAAATTTGAAAAAAGAACCACCCTATGGCTATTGTCTCGAATTAAACGAGAAACATTAACTAAAATAATTTAAGCTGTTCCAACTGTTTAGTAAATGGTCTGAACTGAACACTCTTTTTTTCTTCTCGTGTAATGTTCTTTGTTTAATATACGATCAAGCAATTAAACTTGAAGGTGTACCATTCAATAATCAATACCCTACACCTCCTAAAATAGCATTGAAACGCCAAACAAAGATTGCGTACTAGATTCATGTTCTGTCCTATGCTTGCTTACTTGTAATAAATGGCTCAAGTAAACCAACATGTTTTTGTTGTAACTTGTAATAGCAAATGCTGGGTGTTGGTCCTTGGAAGCTAAAAGTGCTAAGTCATCTCCTTAACTAAATTGACCTTTGCCGGTGGGATTGTTGGCAATTTGGCAACTATTCAAAGTTTATGCCATGGGATGCCATTTATGAGGACCTTCTAATCTCCTACATCATGGTTATTATTGTAGACACCATGTCCAAAATTCAAGTCTAAATAATATATTTTTATTCCAAATAAAAAATACATGTACATCTAACATTTATTTGTGTTTTGAAGTGTTTGTGTTATGTTCACTTTCTGTGTATATTCAAATTATTATAAAATTTTTATAATTTTTACACGTCAATAATAACTCATTTTATATAGTTTGGCACATATGTCTTTTTCATTTATATTATTTTCCTATGTTAAACAAGTTGTGATTATTTTTTTCATGTATTTATATTACATTTAAAGTGGCCTCATATCTTACCATAATTTAATTCTAAATTAGTTTAACCATTTTAAATTTTAAAGTGATTTCATGAGTAAAAAGATGTGGACCGATGAGGTATGGCCCGTCAAAATTTTGGGTATCTACCTTGTAAAATTTGGTCAGAGTTTACTCCAAATATAGGCTCCATGAATCTTTTGTGTGGGCCTAAATTTGACGTTTAAAACCTCAGCATAACTTGAAATATATTTTTAATTAAAAATAATCATTGGTTTTATTAAATTAAAAAATACAATATAATTATAAAAAGAGTATGTAAAAATTATAGTAAACTAATTACGTTAATTGATACTTTTTAAAAAACTATCCATGTGTACAAATTAACCATTAAATAATAAAATAGGATTATTTAAGAAAATGATTATAAAAATCAACCAAATAACTCAGAAATAGATATAAACTGATATTATTGTCAGACGTGAATAATAAACAACATCAACACTACATAAAATGTATATAATAATGACAACATGTTGATAAACCGACTTTATCGTAACTTAACCACTAGTTATCTGGCTTGATTACAAGCACATATCAATATAAAAGAAGCAATGAGAACTCGTAGTAGGAGTAGATCAGTGAAATAACAAAATAAACGCTAATTAGAGAGACAATGATATTCGATCCTGAAAAAAAATGTACTATATAGGAGTAAAAAAAGAACGTGTTATAAAAATATGCATAATTATCTATTATCTTCATACGGTAAGAAGAAGAATAATTAAACAAAATAAAATCATATAATTTAAATATGTAAAACAAAACATGATTTTCTGAGTAAAATATGATGAAAGAATGAAGTGAAAATAAAAATAAGTGATCGGTGATCAGTATAAAATTGATATTATCACAATCGGTAATAATATAAGAAAATGTGTGGCGTCGAAAAGTAGGGGAAAAAAAAAAGAAAAAACAACTACGAAATATTTATTTATTGATAATAAAATTTATGAATAATGTAGTGCGATAGGTTAGTCGAGTACTACGTGCATTTGATTAAATATTTACATTTAATCAAATCTTTAACACAACTTAGATGGAGAAATTTAGAGAATAATATAAATGAAAGTAAATATTTGAAAGATAAGAGACGATAAAGAATATTTAGGAATATATATTATTTTTTATAGTAGACGGTAGACCTTGTCATGTGCAAGTGGCGAGGTTCAATTTTTTAATATTTTTTTAAACCTCGCCATGTGTGGGTGGCAAGGCCTATTTTTTTAATATTTTTTCTCAAACCTCACGTGCAGGTGACGAGATCCCCGTGTACTGTAGTAAATGTCTTATATCTTCAAATATTTTTCAACATCCCTTGTATTCTAAATATTAATTTTTATTTGGCCTAAAAATTCAACGGAGTCCAACTTAGATATATAAAGGATAAGGACTATATAAAAACTATAAAGGCAATAAAACAATAAATTTCAGGGAATTTTCTAGGGGTTTAAAGGAGTACACCGGAGACAAATTTAAATATTTAACTTCAAAACCAGAAGCAAAGGGGTGGTGGCGCAGTTGGCTAGCGCGTAGGTCTCATAGCTTCTGAGTAATCCTGAGGTCGAGAGTTCGAGCCTCTCTCACCCCAATGATTTTTATTTTGTTTATTTGACCTCAAAAAGGGAATTTGTTCACTTTACAGCTTTACTACTGGTTCTGAACAATATGTAGAATGAAGTTTGGCACTTGCTTTTTACCTATCATAAATAAAACTATGGTGTCCCGCGTAGAATAAAAGAAATCATGCATCCCCTGCCACTGCATTCCAACGTTATCGGTATGGGTTGCTTCATTAACAACCAATAAATCTATACTACGACTGTATGCGGTGCCTGGGGGTTTAACAAACCAGAGATCTTCACATGCAGAATTTATTGATTTTTGTCAGGGAAATGGGATATAGAGCTTTCAAACTTATGACACCCCAAACTCGGAATGGGATGCCCTCCCCCACTTTCTTTGAACACGTCACCTGCAATGGGGGAATGGTTGAGAAGCTTCTAATAACTCACAAACGTCACCGACGGTGTCAAGATTGTATTCGATTTCAGTCATATTATCTTATCAATTTAATTAAGATGTTTTCAACTGAATGTGTGATAGGATATTAAGGTTAAATATGATTTTGAAGGCTAATAATATTTTTATCTTTGCTATCATTTCATTTTATATAACTGTTATTATCAATAACCTTTTATCATGTCAGATATTTTTATCTTTGCATACATATGCTTCTCTTTTTTTTTTCATTACATTATTCCTTATTGCACTTATTTAGAGAGGTTACCTTTTCCCACACTTATTGGAAGGGAACAAGCTAGCTGACGGTTTAACTAAATTATCTTTTACTTATACTTTCGATTGATGTATCTTCCACAATCCTTCACGTGAGGTCCGTAGTATTTTAAAGGATGATTTTATTAGTTGTAGGCCTTGTTTGGTAATTAGCGGATAGCCGATAGCAGATTGTATTAGCGGATATCCGATAGCGGATTGCATTAGCGGATAGCCGATAGCGGATTGCATTAGCGGATATCCGATAGCGGATTGCATTAGCGGATATCCGATAGCGGATTGCATTAGCTGATTGTATAAAAGTGTTTGGTAAAATTAACTAATAGCTGTTAGATTATTTAAACAAGCAAAATGACATTTAAGGACATAGTTATATTCAATACTTGTTTGAATAGTTTATTAGTTATCAATATTTTGTATCTAATTAATATAATTTTTTTATAAAATTATTTTAATATAACTTTTTTATAAAATTATTTTAATATAATTTTTCTAAACATATTCAAATGATTTATATATTAATTTATTATTTATATAATTATTTTAATATAATTTAATTAATTAATAAATTTAAATACACATATAAATATGTGATAATAAAAAATGATTAGCTTATAAATAGGGTGAGAAAATATTTAATTTAGGTTATTTTGAGATTTTTGGTAACTGGTAAGGGTAAAAGAGTCTTTACAACTCTAATATCAAACCTCTAATCTTAAAAAAATTCTATCATGAGCTTTTTTAAAATTAGCGGTTTCACTCCAATCCGTTCTTTCTATCCGATGTTCACCAAACAATAATATTAGCGATTTGACTGGTCAAACCTCTAATTATGCCTCAAACCTCTCTTTGTCAAACATGTCATACCTTTTTTAGTTGTGTTTAATTAGTTAATTTCTCTCTTTTCATAAAAAATATTCATTTATGATTAATAAATCAAACTTTCAAGTTTTAATCTGTTTGATTGTATTTTGTAATAAGAAATATATTAAATTATTTTATATTATGATTTATTTATTTTTATGCTTCATACATGTACCACGATAAATAAATTAAATATAATTATTGATAAATAATTTTAAAAAACTAATGTGTTATTGGCTGACTTATGTTCATGCATTTTGTAGTAAAACTACAAATAGACTAATAAAAGTAATAAAAAAACATGCATGACACGTAACGACTTTAAGCTCGTACATGTGTCAAGTATGTAGATAATCCATTAGTGATGACTCATCATGTTTACTTATGTGCCTTATTTTATAATATATATATTTCAAATATTCCTGATCGAAAAAATATTCCTGATAAAAAATATAAATATTTATTATCTGAATTCAATTTTATTGTAGTTTAAATAAATTTATAATTTATTGTATATCTAATTTATATTAAAGTGGCGTTTAATTTATAAGATGTAAGATTATTTTAGATTATGTAACACATTATTGGCCTATTACATACTTTATCGGATTGAAATGTAAGACTTTAATGTTTATGTGACGGAATGTGAGATTATTTAAAATCACAATAACTAACTTTAAATTAAACTTAATTACCAATTCTTACTTTAATTTGACTTGTTAGCATATATAAGAGATAGATGTCGACCATAATTTTTAAAATTATTTTCAGGGCGATGATCAAATGTCATACTAATTAAGGTGGAAAAACTTCAACCATTTCACATAAACCTGTGATTAACTAATTTGCATCACTTGTTCCAAAACTTGCATCCTTTCACGGACCTAAAATAAACAAAAAAAATCATCTATTAGTCCGAACTCACATTAAAATTCATAAAATAATTAAAACAAAAACAAATGGTACTAAAAATAAACATTGTTACAAATAAAACAAGTCTAAATTGTTTTGAACATAAATATTTATCGAAATGCAAAGAGATTCTGTTTCCCTTTTCTGATAGTAATCTGCAAATAACCATCCTTTTACAACATAATTATATTTTCTTCCTATTTCTTTTACAGCAAATATTCAAATACGTTGAATACAAATTTACTTTTAATACGATATGTTTAATTAGAAAATTTTCTTGAAGTGGAGCTGAAATGTAAATATGAAACTAATGCACTATCAATGTCTGGAATTCAGATATTGTTAATAAGATAATTGAGTTGGAAGAGTTATCTAACACATGTAAAATTTAATCTGAATTAATTGGTTAATGGATTGAAACTGATAGTTAAATAAAAAAGGCTTAACTATAAAATAGGTGCCAAAAGTTTGTCACTTTTTTGCAATACATGCCTAAACTATTTTTTGTCTAAAATATGTGCTTAACGTTTCATTTTTGTCTGAAATAGATGTCTAAAGTTTAATTCCGTTATTGTTTTAAGGTAACGCCATTAAAAGAATTTTAACACCCAATCAGAATTTGACACTTGTTATTTTATTTTATTTTATTAATTTTTCCAAAAAAACTGAAAAAAAGAAATATTTTTAAAAATTTTGAAAATTTTCAAAAGTTTTAAAATAGTCCCCAATTCAAAATTGCCGTCATTGTCGCCGCCGATAACCTCACCAGACCTCCCCACCGCCGTCGTTGGAGTCTTTCGTCCATTTCTTCCAACCACCCATTGTCGGTAACCAGCGAGAGGCGCGTCAATCGGACGACGAACGCGAAACGCTCCAACCGTTCGACGTCTGATTGGCACGTCTCCTACAGATTACTTCCAAGGGTGGGCAAAAATACCCGACCTGATTGACTCGACCTGACGGCCCGAACTTAAAAATATCAGGTAATTCTCTAAAAAAATTACCCGACCCGAGAATTTTCCCAGACACAGGCCAAGATTTTTAAGTTGCCGGGTACCCGACCCGTTAATATTTAATATTTTTTTATATTTTCAATTATATTTCTATTTTAAGTTTCTTAATATTTTTACTCTAAAACTAAATTTAAATTCATAATTTTTTTATATAAGAAAGGGGTATCGTTATCATGTGCCTCGTTAAAAAACCTCCCTAAACTTAATGGAGGAAAAAGAGTGCACATGATAAGATATACAAAACATATGAGGATTACATCCTAGGAGGAACTAAGTCCTCGCGTAATAGATCAACAACAAAAGTTGGGACAGAATCCAAAAGAACTAAGTCAAGATTCGAGAGACTTGCACATTTTGTCAAAGCATCTGCAACTTGATTGCACTTCCTAGGGATAGCACGAATCGAGATCTGCCAATCTTTCTGGATCACATCTTGGATAGCACGAGTGGTAGCGAGAGCAAAACCATCACGCTCTACCTGATGAATAAGCTTGATAGCTTGAGCATTATCGGATTCCACCTCTAAGCTCCGAAAGCCTAGATCCCACGCAATAACAAGACCCAGGTAAATATTCCATAACTCGACTTCCTTGTATTATATACTTTTAAGTTTTAAGTTTAATTTTTTTTTAAAAAATATTTTTGAGTTTAATATGTGATTTTTTTAAAAAAATTAGAATTAAAAAAAATAAAAAATAGGCGGGTACCCGGTACCCGGATGTTTCGGGTACTCGAAACTTGGGTACCCGGATGAGATGAGCCGGGACACGGGCCAAAGATTGAGGTACCCGGATGAACCGGGTACCCGACAATTCCCACCCCTAATTACCGGCGATAGGTGGTTGGAAGAAATGGGCAAGGGCCGACGACAGAGGAGGTGAGGTCCGATGAGGCCACCGACGGCGACAATGCTATCAATTTTGAAATTTGAGGTATGGGGTTTTAGGGATTTTGGAATATTTTATAATTTTTTAAAATTTGAGATATTTTTAATTTAATTTATTTTTCAATTTGGTTTTGAGAAAAATGAAAAGAAAATACTTGTCAAGCTATAATTGGGTGATGATTTTTTTGATAAATTGACTTTAAAAGAATAAAAATAAAACGTTAAACACCTATTTTAATATAAAAAAAATATAATTTATGACACTTAT
Source organism: Hibiscus tridactylites (assembly GCA_958450335.1). Classification (NCBI taxonomy): domain Eukaryota; kingdom Viridiplantae; phylum Streptophyta; class Magnoliopsida; order Malvales; family Malvaceae; genus Hibiscus; species Hibiscus tridactylites. The sequence continues at coordinate 17,236,874 of OY288277.1, forward strand.
TGTAAAAAAAAATATCAAAATTTAGACATCTATTTTATAGTTAAGCCAAAAAAATATGGAACTAATGCTTGAATAGCGTTTGATAAGATACCGTGCAGGAGATGGAAAGTTTGGATGATGCGGTGGGTTTGTTGGACAATAAATAAAACAGCGGACCCACCTGGCAAAGATTGAATCTGGGAAATATGTAATAAATAATAATATATAAAATCTAGATCTTCCAGCACAAGTCAAACTCCAGTTTTACTATAAACATAATTGAAGTTTTCGTCGTCGTCTTCTTCTTAGATCTACATGCACATATGACAAACCCATGAATTCCAGTTTGCATTGTTTTTTGATCGCTTTAAGATACACTTGTTCTGCAACTCCGTTTTCTCAATTTTTTACATTTTCAATTGATGTACCGAATTAAACTTGTCTGATGTCTTTTCATTTATTTTACAATTAAAATTTATGACACTAATATTATTGTATCATAGAATGTTTATTTTTAAATTTAAACAACCAGTTTGACCGGGTGAGATGAGACATTAATGTTTTAAACAATGTTAAGAGTTTGAATCATAACATTGTGAATAGAGTAAATAAAATTAAAAACATAACTCTTATAATGAACATTTACAATACACAATCTAAAATAATCAACCGATAAATTAAATATCAATAATTATAAAAATAGATCGAGCGAACAAAACAGAAAAAAGTATACATTTGTCAAAATCTCTAAATTTGGTTTCAACTTGTTACATTTCTTTGTCAAATTAGTTATTTGAACTTTGTTTCTTGGTTCACATTGTATATAAACTTGGCTTGTCGGTTCATTACGGTATTCATGTTTTTTTTTGTTAAATTATATATTTAAACTAGACTTTTAGTAATGAATATTCGAACTTTACTTTTTTTATTCAATTTATTATTACATTGGAGATAAAAATTTAAAATTATTTGATTTTATCTACGTTCGTCGGATTCCATTGAATATAAATCTAAAACAATTCAATTCAAACTAAGAAGTCAAATATCAATTTAAATTTATAAGTAGCGGGAGTTTTAGACAGACACCATAAAAGTGATTGCACATGGCTCAAAGAAAAAAGGGTAAACTACTGTGCAGGTCCCTTATGTTTTACAAGTGTACAGAGTTAGTCACCACTTTTGAAAAGTGCATATTAGTAGTCCTTCACGTTTTCGATGTGTAAAGAGTTAGTCACTCTGCCGTTAGACTCCGTTAGAGACCTAACGAATTGCTGATGTGGCTTAGTTAATTTAAATCAATATACACGTGTTTTTCCACGTGGATTATTACGTGGAACCTTCCCCTAACATTATAAAATCCCCAATTTGTATAACCCTAACCCTAAACGTTCTCTGTAAAATTAGATTTAGAAGAAGAAGAAGAAGAAGAAGAAGTAGAAGACCATGGGAAAGAATCCCCTGGGAACAACTGTTTTAATGTAGAAATTGGGGATTTTGTATAACCCTAACCCTAAACATTCTCTGTAAAACCAGCTTTAAAACCAATCACCACTATTCGATTAAATTTCTACAATAAAAGAGTTTAAAAAAGAATTTTCCTCATGAAAATAATCAGCTAAAGCATTCAACAGATGAATTCAAAACAACCACTACCAAAACAACAGATGAATTCAAAACAACCACACACACATATATATTTGAATTTAGCATTGTCAAATTTCAATTCTCAATCAGCTAAAGCATTCAATAGATGAATTCAAAACAACCACTACCAAAAAAACATAAAAATGAAACAATTAAGAACATAAGATAATGCAATTTGACATTTCCAGACTCACAACAACAAACCCTTCAGAAAAATCAAACAAAAAATCGAATTAAAGAAGAAAAATTGACCTCCCCAAATCTCGACCCACAGGCCTCTTTTTTCCCACAAAAGACCCAAGTATCACACAAGCAAGGTCTATCACTGCCATTACACATAGTCTTGCAAGCTTGGCAACATTCCGCGGAAGAATTGAACTTGAACTCAGACCCCCACTTCACAGCCTGACCCCAAAGCTCCAAATTCTCGACGCCTCGACAACACTCATCACTCGCCGCCATTACGAAATCCTTAAAGCTGGGATCTTTGGAACCTGCATTGGGGCTCAAGAGCGTTGAAACAACTGCATACACCAAACAGAGGAAAACAGAGCCGCCGAAAGCAGGAGGAGAGAGGCGAAACAGGAGTGTTCTGGGTCGTTTAGCCGACGACCCATCGGAGATTGAGGGATGGAGAGGAAAACCCAGAAAGGAATTTGGAAACTTTGGATCGTTGTTGTTGAATGAGAGAGAGATTTGGTGAAAAACCCTTTTTCATTCATTTTTCTTATTCCTCCATTTTCTATCATTTTGTTTCTCCACTTAATTGTTTCCCATGGTCTTCTTCTTCTTCTTCTTCTTCTTCTTCTTCTTCTTTTTCTTCTTCTAATTTTACAGAGAATGTTTAAGGTTAGGGTTATACAAATTGGGGATTTTATAATGTTAGGGGAAGGTTCCACGTAATAATCCACGTGGAAAAACACGTGTATATTGATTTAAATTAACTAAGCCACATCAACAATCCGTTGGGTCTCTAACGGAGTCTAACGGCGGAGTGACTAACTCTTTACACATCGAAAACGTGAAGGACTACTAATATGCACTTTTCAAAAGTGGTGACTAACTCTGTACACTTGTAAAACATAAGGGACCTGCACAGTAGTTTATCCAAGAAAAAAAGGCCTCAAATGAGTTAAATTAAATGATTAAAGAGAAAATAAAATATTTTAGTTTAATAAATTGCAAGAAAAAATAAAAAAAAAGTATAACTTTAAAGAAGGCTCGCAATATATTTTTTACTAAAATAAAAATATTTAAAAAATAAACTTTATATACTTTTGCGATTAATCCGATTATAATTAAAATGTTTCGTTTTAATAATCTGCATAGAGCCTCGTAAACCTTTGAACTGCCCCACTTCATATGTCAATTGTAGTTACCGAACTAGATAAAAAAACACTATAAATATCAAATTGAATAAAAAAATTAAATTTACATTTCAATTTATATAAAATAAATACATTTACATGTTTAAATAAAAATATGTAAAATTAAATCTTAAAATCATTCACGTCAACACTCTTCGATTTCCATTTCTATCTCTATGTTTAATGTTTTATCTCTCCTAAGTTCTTAAATAATGAAAAAACGTTACTTTGGTATAATATGAGTGAAGTAAATTAAAATTTACAGTTTTGCTAGCTGGAGCTGTAATGGCGAGTTGGCGACGCTTTAGCGCGTTTATAGCAGAGTATACAGTCTGACTCTGAAGATAAAAGTTCCGATGAGAAAATTTTATTTTTATAGTTTTTAGAAAATGTCTTATCTTCATTTATTAAATACCTTAGCTTGTATTTAATTCATGCCTTCTCGCTGTTCTTATACATTGAACGATTTGGGATTATAAAAAGAGTTCAGTTTTTCTCAGCTTTTTCACGAGCTCTGTCGTGATTGGATGGATAGAAAATCCGTTTACTCAACACTTACAGTATCAAAGCCAACTCGCAATCTTTCTCTGTAGTTCAAAATACTAGGATAAAGTTGTTCTTAAATCCCCATTTGATGAGACTTCGCTGACAAGTCTTGTTTTACGTTATCTTTCAATTTCCAGCTCCGCTCTTACGAACAAAGGTATATTTTTCAATTTGATATGACTTTTGATTTTTTAAAATGATTGATCCGGAATGGGTTTTGATCATTTTAATCTGGGTTTTCATTAGATTTTAGATTCGGGTAACAGAGAGGAGTGGATTTTAATTGAAAACAAGTGATTTTGAATGGAAATGAGCTTACACTCGATGTTTCTACTTTACTTTCCTTCGAATCTTAAGTTTCCCTTTTGTTGTTTCAGTCTTTAGAGTTTCAGTTTCAGTATAGTTTACAGATCTAGTATCTTAAAACTGGGACAAAAAAGATCTCATTTCAAGCTATTAAACTCTTAGGCTTGTTTCAGATAGAGATTTCCGTGGGATTTTGCATAGTTCTTGAAAAGTTACACTGTTGATGATTTCAGGTTATGAAAATGTCAAGGCCTCTGCATCGAGGTGTATCTGCAACACGGATCTCAGGCAGCAGCAATGATCTATTGGATTCACAACCGAAAGTTAAAACAGAAAAGGAAGAATTGGATAGAAATCATTCTTCCCTCAGGTTTCCTTTTTGGCTACCCTTTTCAGATCATTCTCCATCAAAATTTGATGCCACTGACAATGGTTTTGCATCTGATCCATTCACTCTCGGGGCTCCAAGAAGTCGCCATAGGTTGACAGTGCTATTTTTGAAGTCAAGTTTAGTTATGATTGTGATTCTTGCTCTCACCGGTTCATTTTGGTGGACACTTTCCATTTCAACATCATCTAGAGGCTATATATTTCGTGGTTATAGGAGACTTCAAGAGCAGCTTGTTTCAGATTTGTGGGATATTGGGGAGCTTTCTTTAGGCTCTTCAATGATGAAAGAACTAGAGTTCTGTCCTGAGGAGTTGGAGAATTATATACCCTGTTTTAACGTTTCGGAGAATCTTGATTCAGGTTTTTCTGACGGTAATGGGTATGTTCGAGTATGTCAACAAGGGTCTAGGCAAAGTTGTTTAGTTCTTCCACCTTTGAACTACAAAATTCCTCTTAGGTGGCCTATTGGGAGAGATATCATTTGGGTTGCAAATGTTAAAATCACTGGTCAAGAGGTATTTTCCTCGGGTAGCTTAACTAAGAGGTGAGTGAGTGTTTCACTTGTCGGTCAACTTCCACATTTAACTTCCTTCTTGTAGAAGTGTTTTTTCAACTCAAGTGATTCATGTAATTGCAGGATGATGATGTTGGAGGAAGAACAGATTTCGTTTCGTTCGGCGTCACTCATGTTTGATGGTGTGGAAGAGTATTCCCATCAAATTGCTGAGATGATTGGACTAAGAAATGAATCTAATTTCATACAAGCTGGGGTAAGCCGAATTTTCCTCGAACATACATGTTGACCTTGTACCATTCCATTGTTCATTATTTTTACTTCATCTAATTTTATTATAGTAATGTTATATCTGTTTTGCTTCAAGGTTCACATTCATTTTTTACTTGTCAGTGATACAATAATTGCCTCCTTTTGGCTTGTTGCACATTGTGATGTTGGCTATATGGGCTGAATTAGCTTTAAGCATTCTCAATAGCACTATGAACAAGACTGGTTCTTCAGTTTGCCATGGCTCCATTAGTTTCTTTTGCATAATCAATTAGGCTACCTATGCAGATCCGAACCATCTTGGATATAGGATGTGGTTATGGTAGCTTTGGAGCACATCTCTTTTCCGAACAGATCTTAACCATGTGCATTGCGAACTACGAGTCCTCAGGCAGTCAAGTTCAACTCACTCTCGAAAGGGGCCTTCCTGCAATGATTGGTTCTTTCAGTTCAAAACAGTTACCATATCCATCTCTTTCTTTTGATTTGCTGCATTGTGCACGCTGTGGTATTGACTGGGATAAAAAAGGTATTAGTTATGACAGTTCCCAACTTTGCTTATTTAAAATGTTAAATCTTCTGTATAAGATAAATTCCTAGCCAAAAGTTTGTTTAGACTGCTATTTGATGCACTTGTCGCAGTTCAGATCTGCCAACCGATAGATAATTTAAAAGAATACATTAAAACCATGGTCAACTTCACTTTTTCCATTGGAAGTTCTACAAATTTGCCAGACCTTTACCGACTGTTGTAGTGTTTGCTACTTATGATCTGTAAACATAGTTCAACTCACATGTGTGACTTTGTTCTTTCCATTTTTGTGTTTGAGCTAGTTTTAGTTAAACTTTTATGTTAAATGTGTGCTGCAGACGGTATTTTCTTGATTGAAGTTGATAGAGTTCTAAAGCCTGGTGGATACTTTGTGTGGACTTCACCTCTCACCAATGTTCACAGTTCTCTTCGTGACAAAGAGAAACAGAAAAGATGGAACTTTATTCGTGATTTTGCGGAAAATCTCTGCTGGGAATTGATGTCCCAACAAGATGAAACTGTTGTGTGGAAAAAGACCAGTAAAAAAAGTTGTTATAACTCCCGGTAAGGCTGTTTTCTTGATTTACCTTCATTTTCTTTGAAATTGAATTCATTTTGACTGTGTGAATCATCTGTGACCAGGAAGCCTGGTTCGGGTCCTTCTATCTGTAGCAAAGGACAAGATGTTGAATCTCCGTATTATCATCCCCTTCAGAACTGCATTGGTGGTGTGCATAGCCGCCGATGGGTTCCTATCGAGGAGAGGGCAACCTGGCCTTCTAGGTCTAACTTAAAGCCGACTGAACTAGCACTATATGGTAATTCGTCGTTCTTTGCATGCTTATGTTAAGTAACTATTCCAGCATGATAAGCAATGATTAAAGAAATTTCTTACTGCCACTCGGATAATCTATTTGCTATTCTTTTTTATATCTTATCAGGTCTTCACTCTGAAGAACTAAATGAGGATACTGCTAACTATAAGACAACTGTCCGTAATTATTGGTCTCTTCTGTCACCACTAATATTCTCTGACCATCCGAAGAGACCCGGTGACGAAGACCCTTCTCCACCTTATAACATGCTCAGGAATGTGCTAGACATGAATGCTCGCTATGGTGGTTTAAATGCTGCATTACTGGAAGCCGGGAAATCTGTCTGGGTGATGAATGTAGTCCCAACAATTGGACCTAACTACCTTCCCCTGATTCTTGACCGGGGCTATTTCGGTGTATTACATGATTGGTGATTCTTCTTGCTAGCTAAACTTTTCTTTATTGTTTTTGTTGTGTTGTTCTAATATATGCTTTCCGTAATATGATTTTTTGCAACTTAAATACTCCGTAATTCGCTTTCACAACGGAGTAAAAATAAAACTACATGCAGTGAACTAAGAAAGTATTTCCATACATTAAAATGTATGCATCCTATGACAACCATTAGACTTAAAAGGGAAGCAAACTCGAGTTTACCGACATGTGTTTACAGAAAGTATTAGTCTGCTAGAGGATGTCTATTCTGTTTATGGTTTGATTGTGTTTACCGAAACTTGAGTTTCAGGTCAGGGCACCATTTATTTGACATTGTTCGAAGTTGATTGACTGCTGTTCATTTATTTGCTTATTCGAGCAACAATTGACTTCCCCTTTTGTTTTGATTTTTATTTGTTTTATGATCTGTGTCACTTTCAGGTGTGAAGCATTTCCGACATATCCTAGAACTTACGACATGGTACATGTAGAAGGACTTCTATCCCTCGAGTCTAGTCAACATTGGAGGTGCAGCATGCTTCATATATTCACCGAGATAGACCGTTTGCTTTGTCCCGAGGTACAAAAACCTGAAACCAACCTATCAATTTACGAATCAGACTGTATTAATGGCCGATGTCAAAGGAACACAAGTCGTACACTGATAGCATGCAAACAGCTTTGCATATATGTCATTGAGTATCTATCACACTAATCTTTTAAGTATTTTTCGCATAATCTTTTAAGAGTGTTACAAAGCAAATTGATTACTTAAACTCGATCAATTATGAGTTGACCTTTCAAATGCTTCCAATGGAATTGTTGTATTGTGCTGTGCTTTAGTATGTGACTCAATTGATGATTTGTGCAGGGTTGGATAGTTATCCACGACACAACTCCGCTTATTGAATCAGCTAGGGCTCTAACGAGGCAGTTGAAATGGGAGGCCCGAATCATAGAGATCGAAAGCAACAACAACGAGAGACTCCTTATCTGCCAGAAGCCATTCTTCAAGAGACAAGCAAGCTAAGAACCATTTGTCGAGAGAAACCCGAAGTTCAAGTCTCTCTATTCAAATTCATTTCTTGCATGTTTAAGTAGTCATTATAAAAGCTCCACCATGAATGGGGGATTCCATATATCTAGGTCGGAAACGAGAACAGAAAGATAACAGAGGAAAACAAGAACAAAACTCCATGGCACCAGCGACGACTCCTATGGATCCGTAAGGCACATACATAGGACGACCTTGTAAGTACTCGAATCCGAGGCACCATTGCAAGTTAGAACTTAGAAGTATAGCATTAGATTTAGATTTTCATGGTATGTCTCATCTATAAGACTATAACTATACAACCACATGGTTAAGATTGTGAAGATGATCTAAAGAATAAGCAAATGCAGTGAGCTGGGAACTATAGGGAAATGGAGAAATAGAATTCCTTGGCAGTGCCATTTATGATTAAATATTTTTATTTGCTTTCTTATCATTCATATTCAATGGAAGAAAACCCTTTTGCTTGTCACCTGTTACTTAAATGTTGACATGTATACCACGGAACCCGTCAATTCCGGGATGGAAATCGTCTGCCCCCTAATTATGCTCATTTTGGTGTCTCTACTTTAAAAAATAAGTTTAGAGTTTAGAGTTTAGGGTTTAAAGTTATGGTTTATGGTTAGGGCTCAAAGAATTAGAGGTATGATGTATTTTTAGGGTTTAGGTGGAATTTAAGGTTAGAGTTTAAAATTTAATTTTTTAATATTTTTTAGTGTGAGGCATAATTAGAGCTAGATGATTTTTGTTCTCGATTCTGACCCAAACTCATCTAATTCCAACTCGAAGTTCGAAGTGATCCAAACTAGAAATGAACCCAAACCGATATAATACTTCCTTTGAACAGTTCTAAGGCAGACCAATTAATTTTGCTAAACTAATACATGTGATTGAGTTTTAATAATAAGTAAAAATGCAGTGTTAGATGGAGAGTTTTAGTTGAAAAATATTCATAATGTTGAATGGTTAAGGGCGTTGTAACTTCATTTTCTCGGAATTTTCATATTTGATACCTGTATATAAAAATATTCTCAATAAAAATTGACCATAACCATCATATTAAACGAAAAATTATTAGATGAATTCGGCTCACCACATAATTTGTGGTTCTAACCAATAACGTCCTTCCATTTTTTTCTTGGTGAGTTTTTATCTCTTTCCTACATGTCAATAGAAAGTGGATAATTATTTAAAAATTAAAATAAGATGAACGAACCTTATTGTCTGAGACCACAGATGATGTGGTGAGCCGATCTATCTAATAATTTCTCAATATTAAACACTCGTATCAATCATGCTTGTATGGTGAGGGTTTTTTTAATTTCTTATATTTAATTTATTGGTTAATTAATTTAGATTGAATATTATAGAGGTCTATTATAAATGTAACATTTACAACTCATTTGTATTCACAACATTAAAATTCAAACATTTGACATCATTTAAAAAATCTAATTTTTTTATCATATTAAAAAATTTTGTAATTTTTGTTCATACTTTTTTGACCCTTTGATAATACACACATTAAAATTATTTTAAAAATAAACATTATTCTCTTTTTCATTAATATCATTAAGTGAAATATATACTTATCTTAATTAATTATTACATTCATATTTGAAAATTTTGATGCATTTAATACATTTGACTGTATTTTAATCTTCATAGTTAACAAACATTATACATATATTCATTTAATTTATTTCTTCATTTGACGCAAAGAAAAGGTGGTCCAGAGACAAATAAAAAGTATGATATTAAATATAGTACTATCAAAACATTATCAGCATCCGACCTTAGCTCAGTTGGTAGAGCGGAGGACTGTAGTAGGTAAAAAGCCTGTTAGACATCCTTAGGTCGCTGGTTCGAATCCGGCAGGTCGGATTTTTTTCAGCAAATTAGACTTTATATTTTTTTTTTGCGCAGGATTTGAGATATCGTGAGGTATTTGTATATTTTATCGTGTCATTAATATATTTAGAATATTTTATATTTACACTGTTTCAATTAAAATCCCATTGTGAGTAATTTTGTTAAACTTTAATGATTTTAAATAATTAATATTTGCTTTAAAAAATTAATATTTAAAAATATTTAATTTCAAAGTATACTTTTTGTTTCAAAATCTTATTGAAAATAATAAATTTTTAATATTTAACGACCATGTTGTTATTTTATCCCTTTAGCTTAAATAGGACTAAAAAAATTATTATTTATATGAAATTTTTAATTTATCGAGAATTTATTGTATATTTATGTTATGTTCTATATTCTTTTTCAAAAGTATTTTGGGCTAAAAGTAATAAGAACATATTATTTTTTGGCAAACAATATTTTTAGTTTGATTTGAAAAATATATTTTAGAAGTAGAAATTTTTAACTTTTTAATTTGTTTTCAAAAGCATTTTTAACTAAATTACTTGTTCTCGTTTATATAATCAACATTTTTATTTTTAAAAGATATAGTTAAAATAAACATCTTATTTACTTAAAAATATTTTTTGCAGTAATACCAAAACTTTAAATTTAAACTAAACAATTTCAGCCGTACATCTCAAAAATAGTTTCCCTTCACTTTTCTAAAGCAAAAACAAACTTGTTCTAAGTATTATCATCCTAATTTTGGTGCTTCTTTTGTGTATTTTTCCTTTGATTTAACTTGTCGATGAGTAAAATAAATTTTGACCCTCAGTAATTATAAACCTACCAAGCCAATTTTTAGGGTATTATAGATTGCACCAAATAAAACCACGATACCTCACAAGACCGCAAGAAACTTAATATATAGTAGACTAAACCATTGATGAATCTTCATTGAATTAAAATAATCGATGAATTGAATTAATGATGGTGAAATCATTTTTAAGGGTTTATGATTTAGGCTATAGGTTTAAGAGTTCAATGGTTTAATGTTTAATAGTTTAGGGTTTTTGGTTGAGGGTTAAATTATTTTTTATAAAGAATATGGTCAAATTGAAATAATATTTAAATAATGAGGGTTCAATAAAAATACGAAAATAGGTGAGGTACTAAATATATAGTTTACCCTTATTAAAAAATAAAATTTTAATATATAAAAAAATAATTTAATTGAATTTTTAAAAATAATTATTAATTATATTATGGGTTCTTGAAATTTTAAATCTTTATTAATTAATTTAATGGTGTTCAACAATGTTCAGCATTAGTGGTGTTCAGCGATGTTCGTCGCACGTGTTAGACTCATCGTTAAAATTATCCTAAAAATAAATATCATTCTCTTTTTCATTAATATTAAATATATATGGGTAAACTACTGCAGGGGTCACTTTCGTTTCTCGTTTGTAGAGATTTAGTCACCACTTTTGAAAAGTGTCAATAAGTGGTCATCTACGTTTTCGATGTGTAAAGACTTGATCACTCCGACGTTATAGTCCGTTAGTCCCCTAACGGATTGGGAATTAATTAACGAAAAAATAAGGGTAAATTACTGCAATAGCCATTAAAATTTATCTCATGTACATTTTTTCTCCTCAATTTAAAAAAGTAAACATTATAGTCACTAATAAAAATGTTTCTTTATAATTTCACCCTTAAATGTCTGAACCAAAAATTCACATGGGATAATTAACACCCTAAAATATCTAGACCCTTCCATTTTTTTCTCTCGACTCCTCACCTCCTTTGCTACGGCTTTTGCTCTGATCTGCCACATCGCCTGGCCGTGGCCTTCACCGCTGCCGCCACGGTGTCCGCCCACTCCCCCTTATCGCAACCACGGTGACCACTCGCGGTAAGTCACCGTCGTCAACCATGGCGAGCAGTTTGAAGCTTAGAGAGGAAACCCACCATCGCTTGTGTTTTCACGTTGATCTCGGCCACCACTCGACGGTGGTGTACACCGTCATCATCTCCTTATCCGCCATCGTCCCCCGAACAAAACCCCAGCCGCCACTCGCGGTAGTTCACCGTCGGTTGTCGCGAAAGCTGTGACAAAAGTTCGTCCGTCCTCTCTGTTTTTCTGCGATTTCGGCCACCGCAACTGTCCGCTCGCCGCGCCGTCACTGTTATTGAGTTCCTCGTATCGAGGCGAACAAAGCCCATACCGTCAATCGTCGGTTCGCTGTCGTTTAAGGCTTCGTCGGAGCTTCGCCTGAACCTGCCCGTTGACAAACACGGATTAAAATTAAAAATTATATGTAGGGAAGTGCAACACTCGACTTGATTCGAAAAAATTAAATTTTTAGGTTTGATGTGAAAATACTCGACTAATAATTTCATAAACTCGACTCAAAAATTCAAAATAAAGTTTGAATTATAAAATAGAAATTCCAATAACTCGACTTGACTCGAAAAAATTAAATTTTTTGGTTTGATGTGAAAATACTCGACTCATAATTTCATAAACTCGACTCAAAAATTTAAAATAAAGTTTGAATTATAAAATAGAAATTCCAATAACTCGAATTTTTTAGTAGTTAGTGGACTAAATTTTTAAGTTTGAGTTATTAAATAGGAGCAATTTGGGCACCTAAGTTTCAAAGGGTATACTTTGGGCACCTATTTTTCATCTAAGCATTTATAATATTATTGTACTAATTGATTGTAAAGTTTTAGGATTGAAAAATGAATTTCCTCATGGTGGAAAGTGTGAACTGGGGACCAAAACCCTTTAAGGTTTTTAATTATTGGTTCAATGAAGTTGGTTTTGAGGAAACAGTGGCTAAAGCCTTGTCCGATAGCAAAGCCAGCAACAATCAGGTCTGTATCGGTGGGCTGTTGAAAGCTTCTAAAGTGGCTCTGAAAAGATGGTCCGGCAAATTCCCTCGAGACTCTTCTTCAATCATCTCGAAGCTCGAACGGGATTTATCTAATATAGAAGCTGACGTCCAAAATGGGGTTGCTGGCCAAAATTTTGGGACTGTCCTAGCGTCGTTGCGCATCAAACTTTGGCAGGAGTACAGAAGAGAAGAAAGTCAGTGGATCCTAAAATCACGTTTGAAATGGTTTCAGGAAGGCGACAGGAATACCCATTTTTTCCATTTGTCTGTTGCTTCTAGAAGGAGATCAAATGGTATTAATTCACTGAAAAGGGGTAATGTTACTGTCGATGATCCGTCTGCGATAAAGGTTATGGTAAAAGAACATTTCGAAAGGGTTTACAACACTGTTCACGCGTTACCTCTTGAAGATTTCAAGTTAGAATTCTCCAAAATTAGCAAAGAACAGTCTGAGCGTTTGGAGGCTAACTTCACTATTGAAGAAGTTCGGACCGTTCTTTTCTCTTCGGATAGCAATAAGGCTCCGGGTCCGGATGGTATGAACTTTGGTTTCCTTAAGAAGTTTTGGGCTCTCATCCAGAATGATGTCATGAAATTCTTTGATGATTTTTTTAGAGGTAAAGATTGGGAAGTGAGCACAAACCACTCTTTTATTACTCTGATTCCCAAAGTTGCTAATCCTACCTCCCTCAATGAATTCCGTCCGATTAGCTTAGTGAATTGTATGTACAAGCTTTTGTCAAAGGTACTGTCAAATAGGCTTCGGGAAGTGCTTGGGTCTATCATCAGCAAGTCTCAATTTGCTTTCCTGCCGGGTCGTCAACTTTTAGATTGCTCGTTGATTGCTAATGAGGTAATCGACTATTTGATCAAGGAAAAAAAGGATGGGATTGCTTTCAAGATTGATTTTCAAAAAGCATATGATACGGTAAATTGGGACTTTCTGATTTTGATTCTTCAGCGGTGTGGGTTCGGCAGTCTATGGTGTGGGTGGATCTACCGCTGTATATCCACTGCTTGCATCTCAGTTCTTGTCAATGGAGTTCCGTCAGAATCGTTCTCTATTTCGCGTGGCTTAAGACAAGGGTGTTCTCTATCCCCCTTGTTATTCAATTTAGTTGGGGAAGCGCTCCATTTGATGCTCGAGAAAGGTGTTTCTAGTGGGCTGTTTAATGGTTGCACTGTTGGGCGAAGTGACGAATCCACCAACATTTCTCATCTTCAGTTTGCCGACGATCTGATCATCTTCTGTGGTGCTTCGTTCAGGGAAGTGTCTAATGTTAAGAGGATCCTAAGAGTTTTTGAGTTGGCTTCTGGGCTTAGATTGAACTTGGCCAAAAGTAAAGTCTATGGTGTGGGAGTTGTTTAGAGTGTTCTTAATGGTTGGGCATCTAGCATTGGATGTCAGGTTGATACTCTGCCTACCACTTATCTTGGCCTCCCGCTGGGTGCTAGAAGAAATTCTATAGCGTTATGGGACCCTATAATCAGCAAGGTTGAGAAGAGATTGGCGGGGTGGCAGTCTTGTTTCCTGTCCATCAGTGGTAAGCTTATCTTAATTAAATCTGTTCTTTCCAGCTTGCCGATCTTCTTTTTATCTATCTTCCGTCTGCCGTGCACTGTGCTTAATAAGTTAAACAGCATTATGGCTAACTTCCTCTGGGGAAAATCAGCTGACAAAAAGGGTATCCATTGGGTTAAATGGAGCGACGTCTGCCGGCCTCGAGGTGTAGGTGGTTTGGGAGTAACGGATTTGGATTTATTGAATCGGGCTTTGTTGGGAAAATGGTGCTGGAGGTTCGGTAATGAGAAGGGTGAAATGTGGAGGAGTGTGTTGGAGTGTAAAGCTCCAGCATATAGGAAGGGGCTGCTCCCTGCGCATGCTGTTCCTAGGCATACCTCTTGGATTTGGGGCGACATCATAAAGGCATTCCGAAGTAACGATGCGGTGAGCCATTGTATGCAAACTAATTTCTCCTTACAAGTTGGTGACGGGAAGTGTATCTCCTTTTGGGAGGATGTATGGATCGGCAACTTACCTCTAAAAGTTCGTTTCCCGCGTATTTTTGCCCTTGCAATTGATAAAGTGGGAGTTATTGCTGACTTTGGTAACATTGTGGATGGTGAATGGCAGTGGCATATTGTTTTGAGAAGGGGGTTGTTCGATTGGGAAGTGTCGCAATGGAACGAATTGTTGGAGTGCATTAAAAATCTGCGGTTTAATGGTGTTGATAAGGATTGGGTTCGTTGGTTAAATTCTAGTGATGGTTCCTTTTCAGTAAAATCGCTTAAAGCCATGCTGCAGGGCTCGATTCCCTCGTCGAATTTCTGGAGTAGCTTCGTTTGGACCGGCACAGCTCCTCCTAAAGTGGAGATGTTCGTATGGCTTGTGATGCAGAACAGAGTGCCAGTCAAAGCTGAGTTGATGAGGAGAGGAATTTCATTTTCAGATTTTTCGTGCTCTTTGTGCCACAATGAAGAGGAAAATGTAAGTCATTTATTCTTTAGTTGCCCGGTTAGTTGGTTCATTTGGTCTAGTTTTTGCGATAGGATCGGTGTATCCACTGCTTTACATTCGAATGCCGCGTCACTTCTAGAGGAGTGGTGCAATCTCAGCCCCCCTAATTTGAGAAAAGTTTGGTGTTTGATCCCCTTTGCTATCATATGGACCATATGGCTGCATATGAATGATATCATTTTCAATAATAAACGTGTTGACGCCCTCCAATTAGATCTCTTAGTAAGATTTCGATTAGCTTATTGGGTGAAAGGTAGTTTTGGGGATTGCTCTATTCCGTTGGATTTGCTAATGGCTGATCCGTTGAGGGCTCTCGATAGCTGCCTTGTTAAGGCAAAAAAATCGATTGTGATCTGTTGGTGTCCCCCCCCGGCTGGTTGGATCAAATTGAACGTGGATGGCGCAGTGGCTTTAGCCGATTCTAAGGGAGGCGTGGGAGGGGTCTGTCGCGATAATAATGGTTGTGTTCTCTTCCAATTTTCGGAGTCTTGTGGGACTGTTGCACCGGCTCAAGCTGAGCTATTTGCTATTAGAAAAGGTATGGAACTTTTCAGAAAATTCCATTGGTACGGCATTAAAAGGATTGTGATTGAAACGGACTGTGCCGTTGTATGGAAGTGGCTTATGGGGGAGACAATGAGCTCTTCGGCTTTGGCGGGGCTGGTGCAGTCCACCAGGAATATTTTATCTGATATGGGGGCCTTAGTTAAGCTGATTCCCAGATGTTCGAACGTGTGGGCGGATGGACTTGCCAAGAGAGGGATTGGCTAAAATTGTTTTTTTCTTTTCGATTTGTTCTCTTGTTTCGTAGGTGTATGGTCACTGTGTCTGGTGTTTCATATGGTTTTCTATCTGGAACTGTTGAAGGGGGATTTTATTTCCTAATTTTGTAATCAGGTCTCTGGTTGATTAATAAAATCTTTTTAGGCACTCTTTTCCCCCTACTTTAGGATTAGAGGGGGTTTTTAATGAGGCCTATTCTACCTTTCAAAAAAAATTAATTTTAAAAATTTAAGGATGAAATTATAAAGAAACATTTTTATTAGTGACTATAATGTTTACTTTTTTAAATTGAGGAGAAAAAATGTACATGAGATAAATTTTAGTTGCTATTGCAGTAATTTACCCTTATTTTTTCGTTAATTAATTCCCAATCTGTTAGGGGACTAACGGACTATAACGTCGGAGTGACCAAGTCTTTACACATCGAAAACGTAGATGACCACTTATTGACACTTTTCAAAAGTGGTGACTAAATTTGTACAAACGAGAAACGAAAGTGACCCTTGCAGTAGTTTACCCAATATATATTTATCTTAATTAATTATTACATTCATATTTGAAAATTTTAATGCATTTAATACATTTGACTGCATTTTAATCTTCATAGTTAACAAACATTATACATATATTCATTTAATTTATCTCTTCATTCAATTCAAAAAAAAATATTTCTTCATTGACGCAAAGAAAAAGTTGTCCAGAGAGAAATGAAAACTAAGTTAATTGTATTACTATCAAAACCCCTTCAGCATCCGACCTTAGCTCAGTTGGTAGAGCGGAGGACTGTAGTGGGTAAATTGCCTGTTTGCCATCCTTAGGTCGCTGGTTCGAATCCGGCAGGTCGGATTTTTTTCAGCAAATTAGACTTTATATTTTTTTGCGCAGGATTTGAGATATCGTGAGGTATTTGTATATTTTATCGTGTCATTAATATATTTAGAATATTTTATATTTACACTGTTTCAATTAAAATCCCATTGTGAGTAATTTTGTTAAACTTTAATGATTTTAAATAATTAATATTTGCTTTCAAAAAAACTAATATTTAAAAATATTTAATTTCAAAGTATATTTTTGTTTCAAAATCTTATTGATAATAATAATTTTTCAATATTTAAAAACTAATCAACCGATTGATTTATGGTGCAAATGTAAGTGTATTTATTTAAATATTTTTTTATTAATTATTAAACTAATATTTATTTAAGATTAACTATCGAAGATACTAAATAAATTTATTTAAAATAGATGCAACCCACACTTGCACAAGTCAAATAGTGACGTTGTGCATGTATAAGTCTTTTATATGAATAGAGAATTTTTACATATTCTTAAATTCATACAAAATAAAACATTATGAATATCTTTGATCACTTGATCAAATCAATAGATCTCGTATATGTAGGCCTGTAACTTCATTCATTTAATAAGTTTATTTTAAAAGGTCATTTAAATGTATAAGAAATCAATATCTAACTAATATGTCATTAGTTTTATATTAATTTTTTAAATACTTAAATATAAGTATTTAACATATATTTATTGAATGATTGAAGATAATGCTTATACATACGCATTGTTGTTGCTTGACCTGGCTGGTGCCAATTAATCATATATTTTAAAAGTTGTGCCACGTAGATGAAAACACATCTTAACAAATGTCAACTACGCATTTATTGTTAAAAAGAATGTAAAAATTAATGTCAATTTAAAAATAATTTATTAATGGGTGATATTTAAATAAAAGCACTGCAAATGCAATGAAGCCTTGATTTCTACTATCCCCAACTCCAGTTTGACTTAGTTTCTGAGAGCTACAATGGCTAGCATGTTTTTAAGTATCTAAATTCGAGTACGAATATTGAATATAAATGTGTTCAATAAATATTTAATTTTTAAAATTTTTCAATATATTTGGAAATTCTGATTCTTTGGTTTGAAAATTTAAAAGTAATTCGAGAAAAATAAAAAGGTAGAAGCAACATACGAATGGATTACACAATACATTAACTTCCTGATTAGTTAAAATGTAAATATACAAAAGCCTGGTTTTGTTACAGGATTACAACATTTCTACCATCAATCTCGTCTTCCCTTTCTGATAAAGAAGAAAAATACTATACAGCAGAGCTATGCATATGGTAGAACACCAGAAAAAAAGATAGCAGATGAGTCATGGAAGTCCAGAGTCGACTGCAGGTCGAGCTAGATTGGTGCACAATAGACGGGAGCATGTTATCGTCTGATCCGGCCACAAGACTGAGCATTCCGCAAGTACTAGGCCACTGCCTTTGGTGTGTATTTGCTTTACCTGTGAATCATATTGTGGAACTAGTCATGGTTACTGTGGTATTAGATCGGTTCGGTATAGAACAATGATTCAGAAGTACTTACCCGGTTTGAGATAACCGTTGCCTCCAATTAGCGAATTGGTGGGAGTGTGGATGCCTCGGCAGATAAGACGTGCTCAAGCTGATACCATTTTCATCACCTATGAATTGATGAATTGCTCTGGATAACTTGAAGAAGGCGGAGACCAAACCGGAACAGCTCCGCCATCCCTTTCTCTCCTACTACTACTGCTAGATGATTCTGCTGTGGAATCCTCAGCATTTCTCAACCCCAATTGGAAGTTAAGTTGCGGAAACATGTTTTGGTTGCGTGCTATTTCTGGAATCCCTTGGTTCAATGCGTCTCTTCGTGGTTCTCGATTTGTATTTACAGTTCTTGGAACTTCAGCTCTGCTATATTCTGCAGATGTTCGAATAGAGGAAGAAGGCTCTTCGTGTTCGCCTCTCAAAAATGAAGAAGTCAAGCTAGGAACCATCTGATCCTGGTATCTCCGAGTTGTAGCTGGAGCATTGTTCCTTGGTGGTTCAAGGTTTTCCTCCATTTGTATGTCTTGCGGAAACGAAAAAGGTGCCGAGTCAGTAGAGTCTCCAAGGCCTTCCTCAGTTCCATTCTCAATTGCAGCTCTTGAAGCTGCTTCTAGTTGCCACATCTCTGAAAATGCTTCTTCCAGCCTAGATTTTGCAGCATCTATTCCTACAATAGGCAGAGGGTAATTCGACCCGAGCTCAATTCCAGCAGCTTGGAGTACAGATTCAGGAGCATTCCATGGATGGTGAATCCAATCAGTTGGAAGTCTTGCAAGTTCCGGAAGCCACCGCCGGACATATTCTCCATTCGGATCGAATTTATAACCTTCAAACTGTAAAAAAAAAAAATTAATTAGAGGAAAATGGATAAACTAGATTTCAAACATTTCATGAAAGAGAACTAAAAACAATTGCAGCCAAACCTGTGGATTATCAATACGGTCGAACTCGCGACCATCCGGAAGAGTACCAGATATATATTGCCAACCGAGCGCGTCGCTTTCTAAATCTGCATCCAAAAGGGTATCCCAAAAATACTTCATACCCCATCTCCATGGAAGCTGCAAAACTTTGACAAAGAAACTCGAAACGACGACTCGAATTCGATCATGTAGCCAACCAGTGGCCCATAATTCTCTCATGCCAGCATCAACTAATGGATAACCAGTTCTACCTTGTCTCCATGCCTTGAAATAACCCTCATTGACAACCCAAGGGAAGAACTTAAGATGCCCGAGAAGAGGCCTTTCATGGCTGTAAGGATGATTAAAACTCAAGTATCTCGAGTACTCTCTCAAACCAATTGATTTGAGAAACAAGTTTACACTCTCTTCACCAGCTTTGTTCCCTTCGTTAGCCCATAAAACCTGCTTCAAGCGGACGAGATGAAAGACTTTTCGGACACTAACCTCCCCAAAATGCAAATGGGGAGAAAGAAATGAAGTTGTTGCACTATCAGCTTTTCTTCTGTTCTTTGAGTACTCAAGTAAAGGTCCGTTAATGAATGTTGTCAAAGCCTTATCAGCATTGCTCCATCCCGGTGACCATGCTCGAGCCAAAAGCGCATTGCTTCCCTTCTCTGATTCATCTTCGAACATCAATGGATCCATGGTGCAAGTTAACACATCACCTGAAAACACAAGATTGAGCAATAAACATGTACAGTTTCAACAAGGATATGACATATTCTAAAGCTAAAAATGCCTCAAGTTGAGCACCAGTTTCAAATTTTGATATTGTTGAAGTTCAATGCTAATGTAAATCAATTATGTTAGAGCAGAGTAATGTATGAATATCAAATGCATTAACAATAGGGAAAAGCTATATTTTACTCAAACTCGGATGATAATATGTAAACAGGTATTTCAATTTTCCAAGTATTCGGAGGGTCTTTCGGAGATCATATCTCCATACCAATATCCCGACATGCCTCAGACACTGAGGAAAAGAAGGGGCATTTGATCGTGAATAACCTGAAACTATTCTTTTAGGTGGAAGAAGTGGAGCTTCCGGGTCAAAAGGCATGCTAAGGCATTTTTCCCAGAAAGCAGAAAAGGTTGTGAAGGGGCGGCCATTATCATCGGTTACATCCCAAGGTTCGTAAAGTAAATCAGCATTGAAAGATCTCACTGTTACACCATGGGCTGTCAATACTTCCTTTGCTCGATGATCTCTAACCAGAGATATAGGATCTGCAAACCAAAAAAATTAACAGTAAATTTCCTCTTAAAAATGTAAAACATAGACCTTTTTTATTCTTTTCATTACAACCCCAGAGAAATAAAGAAACTTGCAAGCTTGTTAATGGAGATTTCAGATTTACTCAAAATTTGATGCTTAAATGGAACATACTAAGAAACCCAAAATTTCAGAAAGTACCATTTATACAAGCTGATGGCAATTAGTGAACAATCAATCACTATTGTCAGAATCCATCTCTCCATTGATGCAAGCCTCATAAAGGCTTAATTATTATACATAATCATCTTTTTATATAGAAACTAGCAAATTAAAACTACTGGCAAGCTTGCTAATGGAGATTTCAGATTTACTAAAAAAATTGATGCTAAAATTGAACAAACTGGGGAACCCAAAATTAGTGAACAATAGTTCAATCAATCACAAGTATTCGATCATAATTTACTTCAACTTTCCCAGAAAAATGGGAAGGAAAAGAAACGGGAACTAACCATACAAGTGATTGAAGAAGAGTTGAGTAGCGCCGGTGGATTTAACAACCTCGAGAAGAGACGAAACACTATCAGATGATCTCTTTGTGATGAAACAAGTTCCGAGGCTCCTCAAAGAAGAATCGAGATGAGCCAAACTGTGTTTTAGCCACCACCGTGAAACCCTTCCCGGTTGATAATGCCCTTCTTCCTCAGGCGCCCATATAAAAACTGCAAAAACCGGGCCTGCTCTAACACCGGCTAAAAGTGCCGGATTATCTTCGATTCTAAGATCCCTTCTAAACCAAACTATGCTACTCATATCTCCCCAACAACAATAACCCAGATTTTATCTTCTCTTAACTGTGTACCATAGGAGTGGAATTTCTTGGTTTCTGGGTAAAAATGTTATCTTTCTTGCCTTTTGGAGGTTTTTTAAGCATTATTAATGGAGAATAACAGTGCAAATTATATCCCCAGTTTTTTAATTATTGAATATCTTCTGTAAATGAAACCCGAGTGAAGAGGATTGGTTAATGGAATTGGGGGATACACGACCAAATTGATGGGCAATTTGCAGCCACAACTTTTTTTTCTCTCTAGATTTTCAATTTCCTGTTTATCCTTTGCTTTATTTGTGTGTGTGTCATATACTTATTTTTCTGACTAAAATATTAAAATAATATACAAGAAAATTGTAATTAATTATTATTTGTCTGACTAAAATTGATAAAAACCCTTCATTTATTATGCTATTGTAACTTTTTTAGAGATGTTATTGTAACTTAATGCATTTGATATTGATGCATTATTGTACCATATGCTTATAAGTGGACCACTTAATGCATTTATGTATCATATATTTATAAATGATTTCAAGATATTTAAAAATTATTTCTTGTCCATTAAATTCTAATTTGATTGACACTATTTTTATAAATATAAGAACATTTAAACACATAAATACTTTTTTTAAATAAATTAAAGGTGATTATAAAATAATATCTATTTATAACTCTTTGACAATGCGCATACATTATATAGACATACGATTTAAACTCGTATATTTTAAGATAAACATCATCCGCTTTTTTAACTTGAGATTGCATTGGAAGCTTTAGGCATGAAATGGGACAGGCAGCATGGGCAAAGATAGGTACCTAAAGCTCTTCAAGTGGGTCTCCCCTCCCCTTCCTTTTGGACATTTTCTTCTTCGTAAAAAGGAAGCTCAGATTCCATTCATGCTTTACTGTTAAAAGTGATTTATGATGCTCATCCTCTCTTGTCCACGATTCGAGTTAGAGTATGGTTCGAATTTTTTTTATTTCTCTTTTGTTATATTTATTTTCTGTCCAATTTAATTTAAAAAAATGAAAATCGTTATCTAATATTAAAAATGAAAATGGAACATATACACATATCAATCATATTCTCGTATCTGACAATTAAGATATATTTATGCATAACGTTCGTGTAAAACTGCTTGTCGGTCCGAGTGATGTCGGAATGCTAGTTTATGTTTATAGATTTTGGAGGCAGGGAGAAAACACATGCCAGAGGAGCATGGTGTGAACGCCATGTGACAATGGTCCGTCTCATATGTTTGTATGTTAGCTGCCATTGTCCATCGCCATTCACGGTCGATTAATGGTCCCCTGTTCTCACTCTTAACTCTTAACCCCTCGTCAATTCAAAATTCCAAACAGCGACAATAATAATTGGTTTCGCTTTTGTCTCTATCTCTCAATAGGGTATAAAATGAGATATATATACTCTTACACTACGTAAGTTTAGTTGAAAAGACGATATGTTCATTTTAGGAGACTGAGTTTTTAGTAATTTTGTCTATAAGTTGTGTGCATATTATTCAAGGATTAAGAAAAAATATGAACAAATACTACATTATAATCACTTTAAGACTATAAAAAATCTGATTAAAAATCAAATTTGATTCAACCAGTTTAGGTAACTTGAATAATCAAGCAAAGACGGGGACAAAACTATGTTGATAGTGGGAGGGGCAATTGCCCCCTTCAACTTTGATGGTCTAATTACATTTTAGGTCATTGATAGTTTTGAAACCATTTTAATTAAGCCATTGCCCCTCTCAAAATGATTTGGTATAATTTATATTTAGGACCTTATCAGTTTTAAAATTAATTAAATTAAGTATTGACCCCAAATTTTTATTGTTTGATTTCTTTTAAGACTTTTTAATTTTAATATTAGTGAAATTAAATCCTCTCTCCTTTAATTTTTTACGATTTAATTATTTTTTAAGATCTCGATCATTCCAAAGTTAAACATATTGCCCCCTTATGATTCAATCCTAGCTTCGTCTCAGAGTTGGTGTTGTTAAACCTGGCCATGACAAATATCTTGAAAAAAAAAGTTGGAGAAAGAAGATGAACATTGAGAGAGTTTTGAGTTAAAATAAAATTAAATAGATTTATTGACTTATTCTGAATAATGACCAGATCGATAGAATTTATAAATTTGAGGATTAAAAGTGTTATTATATCAAGTCACAACACCGTTTCCATTAAGTCGATCAAAATTAACGGCAAATAACCGAAATAAAATTGAAACATAACGTTAGTGACCAAAATGTTGAAAAATAGTTCAGTGACCAAAATAAAAATACAATCATAATTGGATGACTTAATATGTAGTTTATCCTTTTTATTTCAAATTGAATCGGATTCAAGCCTACCCAAAAGCCGTAAATTATTATTATTTACAATAATATTAAAAGTAGTGTTTTATATTAATATTTATATATTTTTAAATTAAATTAAAAATATATTTATTAAGACTTGTTTAGTGGTATTTAGTGGTGTGCGCGTGTGGCTGAAAGATATGACTGTATTTTATCGACGGTACTGTGAGTTGGATGATATTGCAGTGGTTCAGATTTTGAATAGAACTTTTTCGAATTTTGGTGAGAGTGCTCTTATGATGCGAATTCGTGATTTGTTGGATCCTCATTGGGATGTTAGGATTTCGCATGTATGCCTAGAGGCGAACAAGATAGTAGATGCCCTTGCAAGATTTCTTCGTGGCCATATGATTGGTGAGTGTTAATATGTGTAACTGAAAAAATTATATTATGGGTGATTCTCACTACGTTATCCATGAGATCAACCAATAAAAATCATCCACTTTATTATGATTTTTTATGTAATTTTTTTCCAACCAATGAATCTTCACTAAAGTTTTTCCATGTCATTTTAAAAAATGTTTTTTTGAAAGTTATTCTATTATTTTTTTTCGGTAATACAGAATAATAAAGTTTTCCAACCAATAAAAGTTTTCCCATGTCACCCTTGCGAAGGCAGTACTTCAGGCGATACATGTGTACACCATGCAATCAACTTGGTTACCAAAAGGGCTTTGTAATGACATTGAGCGTCTTATCCGTAGGTTCGTATGGGGTGGAAGCCATAGCACTAGTGCGGTTCCTTTGTTAAACTGGGAGGTTATGAAGCAACCGTTGGATCGTGGTGGATTGGGATTCTGCGATATGGGCAAACAGAATTCCGCCTTTTTGATGAAGCTGGGATTCCAATTAATATGTGATGAGGGCAGTTTATGGGTCAAAATCCTAAAGGCCAAATATCGGTGGATTGGTGTGATGCCGTTGCATCTTCGAAGGACGCAGTGCTCACGTGTGTGGAAGGGATTATCGAGTATTTGGAATGAAGTACGTCGTGGCATTTGCTGGAATGTCCGTGATGGATTACTCACAGACTTTTGGCAAGATACCTGGCTGGACGGTGAAGGCCCTCTTGCCGCAGTCTGCTTGCATCCGCTGGAATGGTCACTGCCTCTGGGGGTTGGGACTGGCCGGTCCTTGCCCAACTACTACCGGAAAGGGTGTTATTGAAGATTGCAGCGGTACCTCCACCTAATGTTAGCCTTGGGGAGGATAATCCAGCTTGGCGATGGGAGACGTCGAGACGTTTTAGCACTAAGTCGGCTTATCAAGCATTGCTACCTAATCAAGGGGATGCGGATAGGAGTATATGGAAGCTTATTTGGGCGCTAAACGTACCCAAACGGGTGCAAACCTTCTTATGGCTCATGGCGCATGAACGACTTCTCACGAATGTGGAGAGGGTGCGTCGACACATTGCTACGTCTCCCCTCTGCAGCCTTTGTGGAGTGGCTGAGGAAGACATGGATCATGTATTACGAAAATGTACACGCGCAGAGGAGGTTTGGATGAATCTGGTGAATGTGCAGGATAGAAACATGTTCAGGGTTGCACCCTTTCGGGAATGGATGCTTGGGAATTTGACTTCGAACGCAGTTGGGATGCACCGTAATGAGCCATGGGGGGTGGTTTTCGCCACGACATGTTCGCTCCTTTGGAAAGACCGCTGCAGCCGCATATTTGATGTGAATTATGTGGGTAAACACAACATGGATGTGCAGTGTCGGCTCCTTGCAGCTGAGTTTGCTTAAGCGTGCTGCAACGATCGGAGACGACAGAAGAACGTTAGGCCGGTAGTTCACTGGAGTTGCCCACCTCCTGGTTGGATTAAAGCCAACTCGGATGGTGCGATGAATCAGTCTAGTGGACGGGCTTCTGTTGGTGGCGTATTGCGCTCGTGTACTGGGAATTGGATACAGGGATTCTTTCGCAAGATAACAGATGTACGGCTTTGATAACAGAGCCTTGGGGCATCCATGATGTACTGATACACGCCTGGAGGCTTGGATTTCGACGGGTGGAGGTGGAATCGGATAGCTTGGAAGCTATCCGGATAGTGACGAAGGCATCTGCAGTCTTGCATGGCCATGGCTTGGTTGCGACAATCCTATTGATGCTCGATTGGGATTGGGAGATACAGTTTCGCCATATCCGACGTGAAGGAAACAAGGTTGCTGACGCGCTCGCTTCCTTGGGGCAACGGACCACAGTTCAGGAGCAATCCTTCATGGATCCTCCAAAGTTATTCTATTATTAGATTAATGACATGAAAAATAATGATGAAGTGGGTGGTTTCTAGCGGTTGGTACCATGAATGACGTGGTGAGAATCACTCATGATATAATTTCTCGTGCAACCACCTTATGAGGTGGTTCTGCTTCTTATGGAAGATTGTAACTGTAACCCCCTTGTCCTAGTCTGGTCGGATGACCGGTCCGAGTGGGCCACACGGGGAAAACCGAAGTGAAACCCGTTAAGGTTTCCCCTCGGTTAACGACCCTAAAATTTTCTTTTTATTTTATCTTGTCTATATGCATAAATTAATCCTACATAAGGCACAGCAGCGGGAATACAAACATTGCAACATACATCGACCAACCAAACATTAAACAGCTCAAATTAGTCTTTTACAGCAGGCCGTTTCGAAACGCCCTTAAGGTGTTCCGAAACGCCTTGACTTAGTCAACGGGCCAGGGTCAACCATAAGGTGACCGTTCCGAAACAGGGGAGACCCGTATCGGAACGACCTTGACGGTCAATATCTCGGGGTCAACGAGATTTGACCGTTTCGAAACATTAGAGGCCCGTTCCGGAATGCCTTTATCTCGTCAATTTCTCAAAATTCCAGTAGCAAAAATGTTCCGGAACGACCCCCATCCGTTTCGAAACGGCAGGCCATTTGCGAAGGAACCGTTTCGGAACAGGGGGACCCGTTCCGAAACGCCCCCTGTCTGCAGACACGATTTGGCTGTTTTAAGGCACAAGGGTGCCCCAAAACATCACCAAAACACCTTATAACAACATAACAATTCAACCTAAGGCTTACCCACTATATTAGCATGCTTCAACAAGATTTAGACAAGTCCAACACTAAGGCAAAACCTCACAATCATGCATTCATTCAAACATCATCCAAGTATAAAGGTAACCTCTAAGGCATTCAACTAACATTCAAAAAGAGCAATTTATGCATGAGTTAACATTCATCATGGCATCACAAACCATACAAAAGCTAGATATTAAGGAGTCTAAACATGCTCCTAACAACCCACAACTATCCAACAAAACATTATATGTCCCATTGCTCAAATTATTACATGTCTAACGTTAAAATCCATACTTGAAGCACTCAAGGTTAACAACCACACTTGGAGGCCCTCCACTTGCCCAAGCAACCCACGAGCTAAGGATCTGCAATGTTGAACAAAGAGAGCGTAAGCAATGATGCTTAGTGAGAGTAAGCTCTAAAAACAAACCTCAACATCGCAGGGTCCGAGCACGATCTAGCCAAGGTAATACACAATCATACCAAGGGTCCACAAGAGCCATGAAGTAAAGATGCATGAGCAATATACAATATGAATGCCATGATCATAAGCTTAACTTCATAATACACATAAGCACATACAAGCATCCCTCAAGGATCATAAACCTCAGCATATTGATATACACATCAAACAACATTGGCACCTAGCTAAGACCCGAATACGCGGATAGACATGTTGGAACTCACATCCAACAACCACATTACCTCACGGTGGGATTTCACTCATCACTGGTCTCACGGAGGGGATTCCACTCATCCTCACGCCCCGTCGATGGGATTCCACTCATCACCGACTACATTTAAATACAATTCCGGGCGAACCCGTACTCCTCCTTGGTGACTCAACGCCACCAAGGCCACGCGCGACTTTAGACTCATGTGTACACACTAACATCCTAATGATCGATCATTTGTATTCAAGTAAACTAGTGCCAATATTTACTCACTTCACATTACTCATTTCAACCAATCTCGTGCTTAGCACGTACTCACCAACAACCATCATCATGCATGTCTCAAGCATCATAAGTCATATCTCAACCCACATGTATAATACAATATACACAAGCATTCATACCACATTTCATACGAGACATACACAACATGTAATGAGTTCATCCAAGGGCTCTAGATCAAGCTTAGGATTAGGCTACCACCCTAATCCTAACTCTAGGTGGGTTTACCAAGCCCAACCTAGTCCATATACTCGAACCAACTATTTTAAAATCATTTAAAGCAATTAACCACTCACCTAAGCTTCCAAGCTCAAAGACCAAGCAAGCCACCACTTCAAATTCCCGGATTTACTTCTGATGCCTCACCGATGCCCAAATTTGATTCTAATCAATCCCAAACACAAACAAAACATTCGAAATCAATAACTCATCATCGGAACTAATCCGGATTAACATTACCAAGCATCCAACACTCAAAATCAACCCCAAAAATAGAATTTTCGAGCAGCCCTTAAAGCCCACCAAAATCTTCCATTTCAAGCACCCAAACAAGCATCAATTACACCCAAAATGATCCTCATATATCATACTACCTACAGCCCCCAAAATCCAACATTAAACAGCCCCAAATCCTACTTTAAAACCCTCCAAAAACCCTCTTAAAGCCCAATTCCGAAAATTGATTAAAATCATTTGAAGTTCACATATGTAGTATCATTTGGCTCCTATATTCCATAACTAACCATAATAAATCAAAATATTAGGTTTAGCTACACAAAGGCACCATTTTTAATCAAGTTCTTTGAAAACCCCCATTTTCAAATATTCAATGAAAGTGAAAATAAATGATACTTTTAAAGAGAGGAAGGTAAGGGGAAGTCAAAAACGTTATTACCTTTCAAAATAGAGTCGAAATGGAGGGGCTTTTTGAATGGAATAGTGCCAAGGGGGAGGAGAGTTATTTAACGTTGGGAGGAAATGAAGAAGAAGGTGAATAGTGGAAGGATGATAGGAAAAGGGGGTTTAAATTTGAAGATGGGTAAATTACCCAAAAGGCCATTAATGAATAGTTTTCCTCGTTTTTAAATTAGCTCTTCAACTTTGAGTCTAAATCATTTTGGTCCCATTTTAAAATGCTTATTTTGAAAACCAAAATTTTTAAAAGGATCTTTTCAAAAACCAACCCGAGCCCAAATAATATTAAAATATTATTTTCACCTAACCCCTAAACCTGGGTGTTACAACTCTCCCCCACTTAAGGAATTTCGTACCCGAAATTACCTGGGGGAAACAAATACGGAAACTGCTCAACCATATCCGCTTTCCTCTCCCACGTGGCCTCTTCCACACCTCTATGTCTCCACAACACCTTGACCAACTCTATGGTCTTGCCACGCAACACCTTGCTATCAGAAGCAAGTATCTCAACGGGTTCTTCATTATAAGACAAATCTGGATTTAACTCTATTTCCTCAACGGGCATCACATGAGAAGGATCCGATCTATATCTCCTAAGCATAGACACATGGAAGACATCATAGATATTCTATAACTCAGAAGGTAACCTCAAACGATAAGCTACAGGCTCAATCCACTCAACTATCTCATACGGACCAATGAATCTCGGACTCAACTTGCCCTTTCGGCCAAATCTCATTACCTTCTTCCACGGAGATACTTTCAGAAACACTTTCTCACCCACTGAGTACTCAATCTCTTTCCTCTTCAAATCTGCATAAGACTTCTGATGATCGGAAGCTGCTTTCAAACGGTCACAAATCAACTTCACTTTTTTTGTGGTTCCCTTAAGCAAGTCATGCATAGGTAACAACCTCTGACCTGTCTCAGCCCAACAAATCGGAGTCCTACACCGTCTACCATACAAAGCCTCATAAGGTGTCATCTGGATACTAGACTGATAATTGTTGTTGTAGGCAAACTCAACCAACGGTAAGTGCTTCTCCCAAGAACCCTGGAAATCAATCACGCAACAACGAAGCATATCCTCTAGAATCTGTATCACTCGCTCTGACTGCCCATCGGACTGTGGATGATAAGATGTGCTGAAATGCAAATGGCTATCCAAAGCGCTATGCAAGCAACTCTAGAACCTCGAAGTAAATCTAGGATCCCTATCTGAAACAATTGACTTCGGAACTCCATGAAGTCTCACAATCTCACAAATGTACAAGTTTGCCAACTTGTCTAAGGAATCAGTGGTGTTCACTGCTAAGAAGTGGGCACACTTAGTGAACCTATCAACAATCACCCAAACTGAATTCTTCTTTGAAGGAGACAAAGGCAACCCCGATACAAAATCCATGGTGATCCTCTCCCATTTCCATTCCGGAATCTTCAAAGGCTGTAGCAAACCTGAAGGAACCTGATGTTCTGCCTTCACTCTCTGACAAACCATGCAACGGCTCACATACTCGGCTACATCTCTCTTCAAACCAACCCAGTAGTAATCATTCTTCAAATCTCGGTACATCTTGGTACTACCCGGATGCATGGAAAAGGGACTCGAATGTGCTTCACTCAAAATCTGACGTCTCAGCTCAACATCTTCTGGTACAACAATTCTATCTCTAAAGCACAACAAGCTCTCACCACTGAAACTATACTCAGTCGATCTTCCTTCGGCTATGTCTTGAACATGAGGAACTAGGCTCGCATCTTGCAACTGCTTCTCTCTAATCAACTGAATCAAAGAAGGCTTCACTTGCAACTCGGTGATCAAACCACCATCATCAGACACACTAAATCTAGCAAACATAGCTCTCAACTCAACGGCCACTTTTCTACTCAAAGTATCGGCTACTACGTTTGCTTTACCCAGATGGTACTCAATGGTCAAATCATAATCTTTTAACAACTCTAGCCATCTCCTCTGTCTCAAGTTCAACTCTTTCTGTGTCATCAAGTACTTCAAGCTCTTGTGATCGGTGTAAACTATACACTTCTTACCATACAAATAATGACGCCAAATCTTCAATGCAAAAACAACTGCGGCCAACTCTATATCATGGGTAGGATAGTTCTTCTCATGAATCTTCAACTGTCTAGAAGCATAAGCAACAACTCTCCTATCTTGCATCAAGACACATCCTAAGCCTACGTAGGAAGCATCACTATAAATCACAAACTCCTTACCAGAAACAGGTTGCACTAACACTGGAGCATTCGTCAAAGCTTCTTTCAATTTCTCAAAAGCCTTTTGTCTTGCATCTGACCATTCAAACTTGACTCCCTTTTGCAACAACTTAGTCAAGGGAGCAGCTACTCTAGAGAAGCCATCAACAAACCTCCTATAGTAACCGGCTAGTCCTAGGAAACTCCTAATCTCGGTCACGGACTTAGGTTGTTTCCACTCAACAATAGCCTCAATCTTCGATGGATCAACTCGGATGCCTTCGGCCGAAACAACATGGCCAAGAAATACAACCTCTCTAATCCAGAACTCACACTTACTGAGCTTCGCATACAACTAGTTGCTCAACAATCTCTGTAAGACAAATCTCAAGTGCTCATCATGCTCTTCTTCTGTCTTCGAATACACAAGTATATCATCAATGAAGACAACCACAAAACGGTCTAGATAGTCCCTAAAAATTCTATTCATCATGTCCATGAATGCCGCTGGTGCATTCGTGAGCCCAAATGGCATCACAAGAAACTCATAGTGACCATATCTAGTCCTAAAAGCTGTCTTTGGAACATCACACTCTTTCACCTTCAACTGATAGTACCCGGATCTCAAATCTATCTTCGAGAACACTGAAGCACCTCTCAACTGATCAAACAAATCATCTATGCGAGGCAACGGATACTTGTTCTTCACAGTCAACTGATTCAACTGCCTATAGTCAATACACATGCGCATGCTACCATCTTTCTTTTTCACAAACAACACTGGAGCACCCCACGGAGAACTACTAGGCCTAATGAAACCACGGTCTAATAATTCTTGCAACTGACTCTTCAATTCTTTCAACTCTTTCGGAGCCATACGATACGGAGCTATCGAAACTGGATTAGACCCTAAAACTGTCTCAATCACAAACTCAACATCTCTGTCATGAGGCAAACCCGGCAACTCTTCAGGAAACACATCTGGAAAGTCACACACTGTTCTGATATCTTTCGGTCTAGCTTCACTCATATCCGGATTCATAACATAAGCTAAATAGGCCCCACATCCAGAGTCCATCAACCTATGAGCCTCTAAAGCTGACACCACATTGGACAAGAACTTAATGTTCTCGCCCACTATCACTACCTCGTAGTCATCAGAAAGCTTCAAAGAAATTCTCTTTGTCTCAAAATCCACACTAGCCCGATGCTCAACCAACCAATCCATACCCAATATAATATCAAAACCGTAGAAAGGAAGTTCCATCATATCAACTGAAAACACATGACCCTGAATCTTCAGTGGACACCTCCTATACATACGTCTAACCACAACTGTCTCACCAAAAGAACTAGTAACATGCATACCTACATCTAAGATCTCAACAGGGATATCTAACTTTTGTGCATGCTCACTCAAAATGTAGGAATGCGTAGAACCCGAATCAACCAAAGAAAGCAAAGACATAGACTGTAACTCGAAATTACCTGCTATCACAACGGTGTCGTTCCCGGCCTCTCTCTGAGCATAGACTCTCGCTGGTCCTCCCGCCTCTGGCTGCACAGCCACAACATGAGCAAGGTTCCTCTGAGCATCTACCCTAGGTGCATCAGCCCTAGGCTGGAAGTAGCCACGACCGCGCCCACGGCCTCTCTGAAAATCATTAGCTCTCGCAGGAGCCTGAGCAATGTTCGGTGCCTAAGCCGGCTGATGCGGACAATCCCTCCTAAAGTGGTCCCTCGAACCACAGTTCCAGCAGGCATGGAAATTACCCCAACACTCACCAGCATGCTGCCTCCCACAACGGGTACACTCGGGCAACCGCCCTCCTCCTCTATGGCCCTGATGGCCCCTACCATGGTGGCCACCGCCACGTCTATGGTCAAACTGATGTCCGCCACCTCTGTGCCTCTTGGAATCCCTACCATCATAGTTGTTGTGCCTCTTACCAGAACTAGATCCCCTAGAACGCTTGGCCAGCCCCAAGCTATGCTCAATGTCCTTGGCTCTAGCAACCAAGACATCAAAGTCAGAACAATCAGAAGCTAAGGTATACCTCTTAACTTCCTCATGGAGTCCGTATCTGAAACGATCACATCGAGCCCTCTCAGTAGGTACTAACTCCGGAGCATACTGACTCAGACGAACGAAAGGAATCTCATAATCAGTCACATAAGCATCTCCCTGAGTGAGAGCCATGAACTCTCTCTTCTTCTCATCTAGGTACCTCGGTCCCAAGTACCTCTTCCGGAAAGCAGACTCAAAGAACTCTCAATCAATCTCTGTCTCTGGAACCCCGGTAGTAATGGTGACCCACCAGGTGTAGGCATCACCCTGAAGCAACGAGATCACACAACCCAACCTACGTGCGCCCGCACAACCCATCTGAGCCAAGATACGAACTGTCTTCTCCAACCATAACTCCGACCTCTCCGGAGTAGATCCTCCAAACTCCTCGGCCCCTAAGCTACGGAGCCTCTCCAAAGGTAGACTAGCATCATCACACCTAGGCTGAGCTGCAGCCTGAGCTCCCGCAACTGCGGCCTGGAATGCTCCTGCTATCGCTTGCACTAGCGGAGTCATGTCAATTCCAGCTGGACCTTGGCCACCTTGGCCACCTTGTGGTCCATTTCCTCCGGCTCCATCCTCGTCCCTAACTCCAGGTGGAGGAGGTGGTGGTGGTGAAGGTGGTGGAGAAGCGCCAACTCCCGTGGCCACCGGCCCTTCAAGGTGAGCCTCCGCACCAACTGCCGGCTCAACAGGAGTCGCAACTCGTGGTTCCTGACGAACCAACCTCGGTCTACCTCTCGGTCTAGACATCGCTCTCACAGATATCAACTACAACCACAACAACAAAACATACAAGCTGGGTTAGCAAGGCAAGGCTTCCAAGTGTTCAAGTATGTTCCCTCACTTAAAAATCATTTTTCCAATGTAATAGTAGCAATGGGACCCACACACACATGCTTTAAAATAAAACAATCAACATACTTGTCACACAAGCAATCATTCTTGCAAAACAAGCAAACACCGTGCAATTCAATTTAAAAACTTAAACTTACCTCACTTACCTGCCCAAGGTCTCGGTAACCTTAGGCTCTGATACCATCAAGTGTAACCCCTTCGTCCCGGTCTGGTCAGATGACCGGTCCGAGTGGACCACACGGGGAAAACCGAAGCGAAACCCGTTAAGGTTTCCCCTCGGTTAACGACCCTAAAATTTTCTTTTTATTTTATCTTGTCTATATGCATAAATTAATCCTACATAAGGCACAGCAGCGGGAATACAAACATTGCAACATACATCGACCAACCAAACATTAAACATCTCAAATTAGTCTTTTACAGCAGGTTGTTTCGTAACGCCCTTAGGGTGTTCCGAAACGCATCGACTTAGTCAACGGGCCAGGGTCAACCATAAGGTGACCGCTCCGAAACAGGGGAGACCCGTATCGGAACGACCTTGACGGTCAATATCTCGGGGTCAACGAGATTTGACCGTTTCGAAACATTAGAGGCTCGTTCCGGAACGCCTTTATCTCGTCAATTTTTCAAAATTCCAGTAGCAAAAATGTTCCGGAACGACCCCCATCCGTTTCGAAACGGCAGGCCATTTGCGAAGGAACCGTTTCGGAACAGGGGGACCCGTTCCGAAACGCCCCCTGTCTGCAGACACGATTTGGCTGTTTTAAGGCACAAGGGTGCCCCAAAACATCACCAAAACACCTTATAACAACATAACAATTCAACCTAAGGCTTACCCACTATATTAGCATGCTTCAACAAGATTTAGACAAGTCCAACACTAAGGCAAAACCTCACAATCATGCATTCATTCAAACATCATCCAAGTATAAAGGTAACCTCTAAGGCATTCAACTAACATTCAAAAAGAGCAATTTATGCATGAGTTAACATTCATCATGGCATCACAAACCATACAAAAGCTAGATATTAATGAGTCTAAACATGCTCCTAACAACCCACAACTATCCAACAAAACATTACATGTCCCATTGCTCAAACTATTACATGTCTAACATTAAAATCCATACTTGAAGCACTCAAGGTTAACAACCACACTTGGAGGCCCTCCACTTGCCCAAGCAACCCACGAGCTAAGGATCTGCAATGTTGAACAAAGAGAGCGTAAGCAATGATGCTTAGTGAGAGTAAGCTCTAAAAACAAACCTCAACATCGCAGGGTCTGAGCACGATCTAGCCAAGGTAATACACAATCATACCAAGGGTCTACAAGAGCCATGAAGTAAAGATGCATGAGCAATATACAATATGAATGCCATGATCATAAGCTTAACTTCATAATACACATAAGCACATACAAGCATCCCTCAAGGATCATAAACCTCAGCATATTGATATACACATCAAACAACATTGGCACCTAGCTAAGACCCGAATACGCGGATAGACATGTTGGAACTCACATCCAACAACCACATTACCTCACGGTGGGATTTCACTCATCACCGGTCTCGCGAAGGGAATTCCACTCATCCTCACGCCCCGTCGATGGGATTCCACTCATCACCGACTACATTTAAATACAATTCCGGGCGAACCCGTACTCCTCCTTGGTGACTCAACGCCACCAAGGCCACGCGCGACTTTAGACTCATGTGTACACACTAACATCCTAATGATCGATCATTTGTATTCAAGTAAACTAGTGCCAATATTTACTCACTTCACATTACTCATTTCAACCAATCTCGTGCTTAGCACGTACTCACCAACAACCATCATCATACATGTTTCAAGCATCATAAGTCATATCTCAACCCACATGTATAATACAATATACACAAGCATTCATACCACATTTCATACGAGACATACACAACATGTAATGAGTTCATCCAAGGGCTCTAGATCAAGCTTAGGATTAGGCTACCACCCTAATCCTAACTCTAGGTGGGTCTACCAAGCCCAACCTAGTCCATATACTCGAACCAACTATTTTAAAATCATTTAAAGCAATTAACCACTCACCTAAGCTTCCAAGCTCAAAGACCAAGCAAGCCACCACTTCAAATTCCCGGATTTACTTCTGATGCCTCACCGATGCCCAAATTTGATTCTAATCAATCCCAAACACAAACAAAACATTCGAAATCAATAACTCATCATCGGAACTAACCCGGATTAACATTACCAAGCATCCAACACTCAAAATCAACCCCAAAACAGAATTTTCGAGCAGCCCTTAAAGCCCACCAAAATCTTCCTTTTCAAGTACCCAAACAAGCATCAATTACACCCAAAATGATCCTCATATATCATACTACCTACAGCCCCCAAAATCCAACATTAAACAGCCCTAAATCCCACTTTAAAACCCTCCAAAAACCCTCTTAAAGCCCAATTCCGAAAATTGATTAAAATCATTTGAAGTTCACATATGTAGTATCATTTGGCTCCTATATTCCATAACTAACCATAATAAATCAAAATATTAGGTTTAGCTATACAAAGGCACCATTTTTAATCAAGTTCTTTGAAAACTCCCATTTTCAAATATTCAATGAAAGTGAAAATAAATGATACTTTTAAAGAGAGGAAGGTAAGGGGAAGTCAAAAACGTTATTACCTTTCAAAATGGAGTCGAAATGGAGGGGCTTTTTGAATGGAATAGTGCCAAGGGGGAGGAGAGTTATTTAACGTTGGGAGGAAATGAAGAAGAAGGTGAATAGTGGAAGGATGATAGGAAAAGGGGGTTTAAATTTGAAGATGGGTAAATTACCCAAAAGGCCATTAATGAATAGTTTTCCTTGTTTTTAAATTAGCTCTTCAATTTTGAGTCTAAATCATTTTGGTCCCATTTTAAAATGCTTATTTTGAAAACCAAAATTTTTAAAAGGATCTTTTCAAAAACCAACCCGAGCCCAAATAATATTAAAATATTATTTTCACCTAACCCCTAAACCCAGGTGTTACAGTAACGAGAATTAGTTGACCTTGTTTAGGGTCTGCTCTCTTATGGTTTTTGTTTTGTGATTTGTGTTGATATTATTACGTTTATGTTTAATTTTTTTTTTAACGAAACTCGTGTTAATAATCCTTCCTTTTTAATCTAAAAAAATTAAGCCTTTAAGTTTGTCTAACTCGGCCAACTCATTTTACTGTAAGCAATATGAATTTTTTTCATATTAATTTTAAGTTTTGATTTATTTTACTTTATTTTGAGAAAATAATTTTGTTTTATATTTTTTCACTGTTTGATTAACTTTCAAAGACTTTTTCATAGATATTTCTAAAAGATTTTTTTTCAAATAAATAAAAAAACAAATAATAATTTTTATACAATTTAATTTATTTTCATTATTTGAGATATAAAAGATATATTCTTATATTATAAAAAATAAAATTTGATTCAATTTGAATAATCATAATATGAACTGTTCATACAATAGGGAATATGTAAAATTAAAGCTGAACTGCAATATATAGTTATACTAAAACAATAAAACCATCTATGAAATAATTTCATGCATGATAGAGTCATCGAAATAGAGTTCGGACCAGTCGGGAGACATGGCCGCCGCACCGTGGTAGCTCGAAGCACTGCTCGCATCTCCCGGATTGTTGCCCGCCGTTGCCGGAGGGGTCTCCGGCGAATGAAGAAGGCACGACGATGTGTTATCGGTTAGGTTATCTCCGTGGCTGACGACAAAGTTGGAACATTAGCCCATCTCATTGTTATTCAACAGGGGCGGTTCAAAGATTTTGGGGGCCTTGTACAATTTATTAATATATGGCTCTTAATTTCTAATCAGTAAGAGATATAAATGTTTTTTTTTAAAAAATATTTTAATACAAAAAATATTATTAAATTGTCCTCTTGAGAACCAAAAAATTGACTTATAAACATTTAAATATCAAACATTTTCACTTCAAAATTATCATTCTTTTTGCATGTTTTAAGTTTTAGATAATTTTTATATAAACATAATTATATATATAATTTTATAATTTTTTTTATAAATATTTAATTTAATTTAGGTTCCCTATTTTTGGGGCCTTTCTCTTTGTGCGGCTGGTAACCGAAAGGGACTTGTGGCGGTGGATAGTGGAGCAGTTGAGATTGAGAGGTTTCATTAATATTATTTCCAAGTGGGAAATGGGTTGAATTTAATAAGTTGAGAGAAGCCGCTTCCATGTCTGCAGTGGCGCCGCCGTAGTTGTTGGCCGTGGAAGAAGATCGGAGGAGAAATTGGAGGCAGTGAAGCTTAGCCAAGTGAGCAGCCTCGGTCTGCAATGGGTTGTCCAAGAGGTTAGCAAGGGCTATGAGCTGAGGCAAGCTGGCGGAGAGATCGGTTCTGGGTTGATGGGTCATTGGAATCAGCTTTTTCTTCAAATGGGTGTTCCAAAAGCTCTTGATTTCGTTGTCGGTACGACCGGGCAGATGTGTTGCAATGGCTGACCACCTTTTAACCAAAAACAAATGAGAACTCAAACCAACACTAAAAAAGGATCAAATTATTTCTTGACCCTCTATTAATATGTTTAAGTTTTGAGATTTAGTCCTTATTTCTTGTCCCTCTATTATGATTCCTAATGTAGATTTTTCCCTTAAAATATTCATTTTAAACCATCATGTTAACATGAATTTTGTATTGGAAGGGTGTCCTTAAGATAAACTCACATAGTATTTCTATTTGGATTCACAAATGATGTTATAAAAGTAAGGCTTGAATAAAAAATCAACCCTTAAACTATATCTTTTTTGCTTTTAGTTCTAAAATTATTTTTTTGGTCAAAAACAAATACTTAAATCTTTGTGTAATGTCAACGTCTGATTGGCTAAAATATTTTTTAACATAGAAAATGGTCGGACTTAAATAGTCAAAAAATGATAGTTTATGTACTTATTTTGATCAAGAAATAGTTTAAGGACTAAAAGAAAACAAATGACATAGCTTAGAGGGTTTATTTTTCATTTAAGCCTAAAAGTAAAGGACTGAATTATGTCAAATTGAAGTATGGTGACCAAATTATAAATTTGAGCTAAGTGAAAGGATCAAAACCAAAATTTGACCCAAAGAAAAGAAAAGAGAGGCGAAACCGATGTAGTAATTACTTGTTCCCAAGAATGGACCTTTCTCACAAGGAGATCTTCCCATGCTCTCTTTTTATTCTCCTTTGCTTGCTTTTGCTCAATTCATTCCCTTTCTCATCACCTAAACTCCTCACACTTGCTTTTTGTTCTTCATCGCAACAAGGAGATCTTCCCATGCTGTCTTTTTATTCTCCTTAGTTTATAAGTTTTAATAAATTTATTTGATTATTTTATTGTTTTTTTCTTTTAATATTAAATTTCTTTAATTATTTATTATTCTTATAAGTTTTATATGTTTAATTTTTTATATTTTAAATAATGCGTTTAAAAGAAGTAAAAAGCCCTTTATAAAATAATGAAAATTCAATCAATTCCATTATATGTTATCAGTTTTTATATCATATTATCATTTAACAGACTGTTAAAGACATTGATGAAAAAAAACTTAATTTATTGTAATTCTTAATTCAAAAGACTTGATAGATTCATGTTTTCGATTAGGGATTACGTTTTGAGTAATTATTTCATGCACAAGCGCTTATTTAAACTTTGTTTCCACAAGCGTTTCAATTTTAGGTTTTAGAGACTCTGTTTATGATTTAATGTTTAAGGGTTTAAGTGTGAAAGTTTTAAATTTAGGGAACATGGTTAGAATTTAGGGTTAATGATTAAAACTTAGAGTTTATAGGTTAAAACTCAAATCTCTAACAATATTATCCTAAAACCCAAACTTCTAAACCTTAAATTATAACTTCAAACCCAAAACATTAGCCTTAAACCCTAAATTATACAATCGTACACTTAAACCCCTAATATATAAACCCTAAACCAAATCCATAAAAACTAAAAGTAAGGCGTTTGTAGAAACTTTTTGTTTCCGCTGTTGGTGCATGAAATATTTTACCTTAATTTTTTTATTATTTTCGAAAGTTTTTTTTTTTACTTTTAAGCAAAAGGTAAAATGACAAAAGATGCCATCAACGTTTGTATGTTTTGTCATTTGGCCCCCTATTCTTTTCTTGGGTCCAAACATGCCATCAACGTTTGCTTGTTTTGTCATTTGACCCCCTATTCTTTCTTTTGGTCCAAATATGCCCCCAACGTTTCATTCGTAGTCCAAATATGCCCCCGTTAGATGGAAACTGTCAGTCAATTGTCGTTCAACAGCTAATGCTGACTGGACTTGCCACGTATTAAGATATGCTGATGCCACGTTAAATTTTTTTATAAGCCGTTGATCGTTAGTTGATTGAAATTTTACATCCAATAGGGGCATATTTGGACTATGAATGAAACGTTGGGGGCATATATGGACCAAAAGAAAGAATAGGGGGCCATATGACAAAACAAGCAAACGTTGGGGGCATATTTGGACAAAAAACGAATAGGGGGCCAAATAACAAAACATGCAAACATTTGGGGCATCTTTTGTCATTTTGCCTAAGCAAAACAAAAAAGAATGGTTTAAGTTCAACAGATGGGCTCAAGCCCAAAGCAATGGTGGATTTAGTGAGGTCAAAGATCTACCAGCAAACTTTCTCCTATTTAGGCCTTTTGGGTATTGTCTTCGCTACTCCAATGGACCCACTTTACGTTAAAAATGATTTTTTTAATAAGTGTTAAAAATGATTTCTAAATTTTTTATTTATTTTGAATATAATTAAAATATGATTTTTTCCCCTGAAATTTACACATTATAAATTATTAATGTATTAAATTTTTATATTTTTAAATAAAGGTTCGGTGTCACGAGAAGAAATCCAAATCTCGGACTACTCACTTGACCCTGTAGATTTGGCTTGGATTAAAAAATCGGGAAAAAAAGCATTCACGAATCTAATTGGTTTGACCTCAAATACTATTTAAATTTAAACCAAATTATAGTACATATTAATATATAATTCCTTTTACTATTTATTATTTTTTGAAATAATAAATATGGATTATTTGAGTCAATTTAGACCAATACAAAATGAAATGTGAAAAAATCCAAATGTTTCAATTTGTAAATATTCGCGAATTTTAGATTGTTCTGCATATGTTTGAGTCAATTCAAGCTATGAAATAATGAAAATTTATTAAATTATTTAAAATTAAGACTAAAATGTTGGAATGTAGTATAAATTTAAAGATTAAAACTTTTATTGTACCATGTCATGTCACTATCTTTGCTAAGTTAATGGTCAAAACTTAACGGTCGTCGACCGAAATAATAAAAAAATATTACGTTAGTGACAACTTTGTCAAAAAAATTATTTGGTAACCAAAATAAAAAACATAATAGTTCAATGACTATTGACAAAGATGGACCGAGGGAGGGTTGGAGAGGGGAGTTGTCCTCTTAAATTTTTGAAATCCGTATATGTTGTAAAAAAAATTAAAAAATTTTCTATATATTTTATATTAAAAATATATTTTTGTCCACTAAAAGTCTATAAGTTAACCCTCTAACAATTATATAGGTTCGTTTACTAAACATAAATTCTTACATCCGTCCTTAATTAAATAATTAAATTATGAGGGTAGTTTACTATGCAAGTAATACACCCATAAATCCCATATGACTATAACAAAAATTAATTAATGCAATACAAAAAATAGAGTTATAGATATAACTAATGCATTCGGTTAAAATCAATCACAGTAAAACACAAATAAGCAAAAATATAGTTAGAATGTACCTGGACTTAAATTAGAATAAATATATATTAACCATCCTTACATAATTTTACGTGATTGTCATACGTAAAACTTTACCAATTTAGGACCTCGACCTTTGCCAACTCGATTACAATAAAAGAGAACTAATATAAAATAGTGTATGGCAGAAAGGTGAAACTATTATATGATTCGGCCCACTACGTCAATTATAGTCTATCCAATAATATTTACATATTTTAGTATAACTTTTAAATAATTACTTGATCCTTAGTTACATGTAGGAAAGATGTGAAGATCAAGTTCAGCCCTGGGTCAGGGCAATAAGAGCGCCCGCTCAGGGAAGTTACATGTTTGTATTTTTTAATTATATTTATTATTAATGATCTATTTTTTTCAATACTTGTTATTAGGGTCTATTTTTTCAATACTTATTAACATGGGCTAATTTTTTTTCAATATTTATTATTAGGGTTTTACTCTTAAAATTTAATTTTTTTCCTAATACTTATTATTAGAGGCATGATTTTTTTTAAGATTTGTTATTACAAGCATGCTCTTAAATTTTATTTTTTCAATATTTGTTATTAGATGCCCAATTTTTCAATCCTTGTTATTAAGGAGTTACTCTTAAAATTTATTTATTTTTTATTACTTGCTATTATGGATTTAAATAGCGATATGCAACCGCAACAACGACCGTTATATGGTGGCAGCATCACCATATGAAACTGCGATACATGCATCTGTTATGTTTACAATAGTGCATGTTACTAAAAAATTTCACAACTGCGATAGTCACAGTAATCAAAATAACATATGTAATGTCTTCAACCATGATAAACGTGACACGGCCGTAAATAAAATCACAACAACAATTTAAATCTCTATTTAGGGCCCATTTTTTTTATTCTCTATGGTCCACCAAAAGTCCAGGGCCGACTTTGGTGAAGATTCACATTGAAAAAATTGATATGGAAAATTTTTATTGGATCTGATCATAGATGACATGGTGAGCTAAACTAATCTAATAATTTTTTGGCATAAAAACAATACATTTATAGAAAAATTATTAGATGTATTCAGCTCATCATCACATTCGTGGTTTCAACCAATAAAGTTCATCCTCACAATTTTTTTTTGGTAACAAACAATTAATGATTTTTGAAAGAAGTTAAGAAACCGTTGGGACAGTAGGCATTAAAGGCGCAGTTATTTCACTAAAGTTTCCTTGATTTCGCCACAAAAAGAAGAAGAGCAAAAACTAATCTTTCTCGATTCCTCCTCATTTTGCAGAGCCGCCATCGGTTCTTCTTCTTATCGGAGAGTTGAATCAATGGCAAACGACGCTGCTCTAAGGTCAGCTATAGTGTGGCTATCGGTGATCATAGTTTTAGTCGGTGTATCCACGTTATCTTTGAAGAAGATG
The DNA here is from genome assembly GCA_958450335.1 of Hibiscus tridactylites. Classification (NCBI taxonomy): domain Eukaryota; kingdom Viridiplantae; phylum Streptophyta; class Magnoliopsida; order Malvales; family Malvaceae; genus Hibiscus; species Hibiscus tridactylites. The sequence continues at coordinate 17,279,852 of OY288277.1, forward strand.
ATGATTACTTACGTGTTCGGAATGGTCGGAATCAGCGGTATACTCTTGCCGGACTGGGATTTCTTCGATCGCGATTTCTCCCGGTGGTGCTATCCGGTCACCGCCGATGAAAGAGCTGCTCTTCAAGCTCGAAGATCGGGATTCAAAAGGTTTATCTATTCTTTTCCCCTTTTTATCTTCATCTTCATTTCATATACTGGAACTAGATAGACCTTTTGAAATTTATACTACGGATGAGTATTTGTGTATCAGTATTTATACTATTTCAAATTTATAGATATTTTAAAAACAATTTAATATATTTATAATTATTCTTAGTTTTTCAATAAAAATATACTATTTATACATATAAATATATTTAAATTACATGTAAATTTTAAAATTATTAATTAAATTCATTATATATGTATGATCTGAATTCGAAGCACGTGTTAGGGTTTTGTCTGCATGGACATTGCCCATTCGAATGCCATTCTGTACACTTTACCTGCTTGAGGTGGACCTGCCCATTTATATAAATTTTGATATATTTATACTTTTTATTATGTAAATTTTAAAATGTATGTATGTATGTTTATGTGTTAATGTTTTATACAGCAGTCTTGTATTTTATTACATTTTAATTATTATTCGTGGTGTTTCTATATATAGAGAGAGTGAGTTAGGATCAACTTACACAATATAAAACTTTTTAAATTTTACATGTTTTTCTAGATCGTTAGATGGAGGAATGACTCAGATTAACTTCTTATTTTTTTTTCTAAATAATAATCTTTATATATATATATATATATATATATATATATATATATATATATATATATATATATATTATGGGATAAGGGTTTGTCCTAAATGTTTGTTTATGTGCAGGTATAGGATCTATCCAATGAGAGTGACTATTTACGCAACAATTTATAGCATTGGCCTTTACAAGTGGTGGATTTTCGTGTCGAGTTGACTCAAGTAACTCTATAGAGTATATTATTATCATTATTATTATTCAACTGAATTTTTGAAATAATCAATGATTGTTAAATTTTATTTAATGTGTAAATTAGAGGATATTGACTGTTTAAGTATACTCAAATTCATATGTTTCTCTATATATATTGTACCAACACATCAACTAAACTAAACCTCGATCGACATTAGGGATGGCAATGGATCAGATTTAGATCGGATTGTATAGAATCCAAGTCCGAATCCATTACAATCGGACTCGGATATTTTTTTCGGATTTGGATTCGGATTTTTTTCAAACGGATTTGGATCGGATTGTTTTTGGATCGGATTTTTTCGGATCGGATTCGGATTTATTTCAACCGCATTTAGATTAGAGTTTTTGAATTCAGATTAAATTGTCATCCCTAGTCTTGACCTAAGTTTGAAGGGTAGATTCGCGAATTTTAGCGTATTTAGGGTATATTATTTTTTGGCCCTCTAATAATTTTATTTTAGTGCAAATCAATCCATAATTTTATATATTTAATTTCTTACGCATTTAATTTATGTTATTTAATTCTACACTTGTTCATTTTTATCCCTTATTTGTTGACTACATTTAATTTTTTGTGTTTATTGTTTATGGTTTTAAATTACTTTCTATTTTAATTCATAATTTTAGCATAATATATAACTTTATTTATCGATTGCACATTACTTACTATTGCACTCATTAACTTCCTTAATTTTTAGTAATTCATTGATATTTACATTTATTTGTTTCTCTATTGTATTTATTTTATTGTTTATTTATCTATGATTTGATCTTGCATTTATTTTTTTCATATTTATTTATACATGCATATGATATAAATAGATATATTACACTATATTAAGGTTAATTAATATATATAAATCATAATAAATATTATTATTATTTAACTTACATTCTTAACACATTTATATTTTTATTATCACTTTTAATATATATATATATATAAATAAAGTTAATTTTGTTTTTACCATTATTCAAAATTACCTAATATATATATTTATGTTCTCGTTTAAAAAATATATGTAGTTATGTTTTTAATGTATTTAGTTTAACTTTTTTACTTTATTTATGATGTCTTCTTGTTTTAATGTAAATATTATACATGATGTTTTGTTTTAAGGAATTAAAAGTCCTAAATGTTTTGATTCGGGCTCGGATATGGATCGGATGCGTCGGATTCGGATCGGACATGGATTTGGATCGGATTCGGATCATATTCGGATCGGATCTTGGCATGATCCATATCCAACCCATCTCCTATTAGGACTCGGACATTTTTCTCGGATTCGGATTAGGATTTTTTTCAATCGAATATGGATCGGATAAATTCTTTCGGATCGAATCGGATTCGGATCAGATTCGGATCAAATTGCCATCCCTAATCGACATATGCGTAATTAAAAAGTAATGTTAATTAACATTTTCTTAAAGTTAATAAGTATAACTACCATCATCAATGGCAGGTCCAGATTTTTTTTAGGGTGGACACAAATTAAAATATTTTTTAAAGTGGACACAAATTATAAAAATTTCACAATTTCAAAATAAACACAAATAATAAAATTTGAGGACTAATTTATAAAAATTAAATACAAAGAAAGTACACATAAGTTGTTTAACAACTAAATGTAACAATATGGGTGTCCTCAAAGTGCTCAAATGACAACAAATATTTGCCACTTAAAATAAAGTAATTGTAGTCTGTAGAGCCCGGAAGTTAACTCAATGGTTCATATATCCACCCTCAAAATATGATATTCAATAGGTTTAAGCAAAATACTCCTTTTGCAATTTCTCCAAAAGGTAAAAAGAACGAAAAATTATTATTATAAGCCTAAACATGTCTAAGAATCGCATTAGACCAAACCCAGTTTGATTTTCATTTTGATTTAAATGCGTAAACAAGTGTTTCAAGTGGAAAACTAAATTATGTTCATTCGAAGTGATTCGAGTTCAATCGTTTTGTCTTTAAAGTGTGTGCTTTGTTAAAAGGTTGAAAATATGTATAAACAGATTCTACCTTGTAATCACTTTACTCTTTTAGTACATTCAAAAAAATGTGCAAACAAATCAGCTTAGGTTGGTTGGGTTTCTTTAATTTTCTGAAGCATCCATTTTAATTTCGTTTGTCTTGATTTTTTTTTATCAATTTTTCATATCATTTTTTTTATTTTGATAAAAAAATAACTTAAATTTTAAGAGTTTTTGTTTACATTATTAGATAAAATTTTAGTATTTTTACATAATTATTTTTAAAAGAATTAATTTTCAAGTAAATAAGAACAATTAATAATTTGTATAATATATTTTTAAGTTTTTCACTAATCAAGATAAACAATATTTGTTTTGTATTATAAAAATTAATTATTATAAATTCAATAAAAAGTAGAATTAATTTGATTCGGAAAATCATAGTTTTTAAATTTATTAACCAATAACCATCCAAATATTTTGGCATAATTCGATTTGGTTTTAATTTTTTTATTTATTTGCTCGCCCCTAATTTATCTTACTAATGTGACCGTTCACGTGTGCATGTCAATTTAGTAAATTAGTTTAGTTGTTTTTTTAACTATGTTTTGAGGGTTTACTTAATTTCAGAAAAATAAAATAAAATCACAAAATAAAATAAATAAATAAACAAAATAATATTAAATAACATACTACATGATATAATTCTTTCATTCACCGGTTCTTATTCTCAATATATTAAATAATAATTCATAATTTACATCTACTGTTTGCGGTAAATAATTAAGGGTAATTGTTCTATACACAAGCGCTTGTGGAAATTTTTTTATACAAGCTTCTTAATTTTAGGGGTTAGGGACTTCGTTTAGGGTTTAAAATTTAGGGGTATAAGTGTAGTAGTTTTGAATTTAGATATTGTTAATAGAATTTTGGGTTTAGGGTTAAAATTTAGGGTTTATAGGTTAAAACCTAAATCTCTACCCATATTACCCTAAAACTAAACCCTAACCCTAAACCCTAAATTCTAACCCTAAATCCTAAATTCTAAACCTTTACACTAAACCCCCTAAACTTTAAACTCTAAACCCTAACCCTAAACACTATAATTGGGGCGCTTGTGGAAACAAAAAATTCCACCGCCAGTGTATAGCATATTAATCCAATAATTAATGGATTAATATCCTATACACTGGCGGTGGAAAGTTTTTATTTCCACAAGCGCCCCAATTATAGGGTTTAGGGTTAGTGTTTAGGGTTTAGAGTTTAGGGGTTTTAGTGTAAAGGTTTAGAATTTAGGGTTCATATTTATAATTTAGGAATTAGGGTTAGAATTTAGGGTTTAGGGTTAGGGTTTAGTTTTAAGGTAATATGGGTGGGGATTTAGGTTTTAACCTATAAACCCTAAATTTTAACCCTAAAACCAAAATTCTATCAACAATCTCTAAATTCAAAACTACTACACTTATACCCCTAAATTTTAAACCCTAAACAAAGTCCCTAACCCCTAAAACTAAGACGCTTGTGTAAAAAAGTTTCCACAAGCGCTTGTGTATAGAACAATTACCCATAATTAATCCCTTTTTTCTGAGAAAACCGAAAACTAATGACTCGAGTTCTATGTTGAGTCTGGGCCAAAAAAAATAGAGTTCTATGTTGAGTAGGAATGTAACAGTATACTCTAGCCCAAACCTAGAATTGGCCCAAGAACTAGGGCTAAGCTGCTCTATCAAACAACGAACATATTAAATTACTAAATCACCCCAAATTTAACCCTATTTATAAGGACGTATTCGTCTTTCACAAAAAATGCATAAGGTAAAGCTAGTACTCAAAGGGCACTAAAAACCCTACGATCAAGCCAAGCATCAAACAAAGAAATCGAAAGCCAAACCAAAAACACCGAAAAGAAGAGAGAAAGAGATGAGATTGTTAACTCACAACATGTTATCCTGCAACATCAAAGGTGTAACCAATGGTTTCCCCCTGAGGATCGAAGCCGAGAAAGTGGTGGAGAAGCAACTCGAAATCAATCACGATTTTCTCAGGAACATATTCCCTAAGATCGACTGGAAAGCCTTCTCCGATGCTTCCAGAATCATGGGATACCACGAGCTCCCGGAGGAGCCGCCGGAACCGTCGGTGTTGGAGTCGGACGCCGAGTTTTTGGGGAAGTTTCATCATGCCCTCTTAGAGCTTCATCTCGAGGAAGGTGCGCTTATTTGCCCCGAGACCGGCCGGAAGTTTCCGGTTAGTAAGGGAATTCCGAATATGCTTTTGCTTGAGGACGAGGTTTGAGAAAATGTTTGGGGGTTGATACGGCTGCGTTTTGGGCATTGTGGGTTTTTGTTAGGGTTTCACCTATCGTTTTGTGCTTTAAGTTTTTAGTCTTTCTCTGGAATCTCTTATTTTAATTATATAAGAACTGTGATTTTATTTAGTGAAAACAGCTTTGAATCTAACAAATGAAATTATTTGTTTGGCAAATGAAATTATTTAGGGAAAACAGTTTTGAATCAATGCCTAAAAATGAAATTATTCTAACAAATAAAAACAGCGTAAATTTGTTTGGCAAATTGAGGATATGGAAGCAAACAACTGTAATTAATAGGCGAAAGATTCAAAATCAATAGAGAAAGATATCAAATGTTAACTTTATATAGAAACTGGAAATCAGAATAACGAAGATTACTTGAAGAAGAGTGAGCTCTATTTGATCCACACGGTTTGATTTTCTTGATCTTGAATCGTTCCTTCAGTAACGCCACCATCAGATTTTCTATTTCTTGATCATGAAGGTCGGAGTACGATTTTACCTCAAGTTCCGTAATTTTCTGCATACTCGAAGACGCTATTAGAAGATTATTTCAGTGAAGAAAGCAAAAACGCAGAATTGGCCCATCGAACGGCGATCTGTAGTTTTGGATTGCAGTCTGTTGTTTCCCCTTCGGTTCCTTCCATTCTCTCTTTCTAAATGAAATTGAAAAGCTGCTTTTGAAATTTGAACTGTGATATATCTAAGATATGTGTGGGTAATGCGAGCCAAAAACCAGCGTTTACAACTTTGTTTTTGGAACTTCTTGATTCATTCTAATGAAACAGGCTAATCTGCTTGCATTTTGTTGGGCATCAACAGTATAAATGTGTAATCAAATCGGACCAAGTTAAGAAGTTAGAATTCAAACAAAATTTAGGCTTTGAAGCTCAACCTGAGCACTCCAGCTCGACTAGATATTGCACTACTCAATCAAGCTATTTTAACAAATAAAACGTTCTCAATTCTCATTCATAAAAATTGGAGTGACATACTTTATTTGATTAAGATTTAAACTAAAAGGACATGAAATACTATTATCTGAGGCACTTGCTTAAATTTGATTCCCTTGATAACTCAAACTCTACCCAACCGAACCGTATTCAAGCCTTAAACATTTTGGAGTCGTATCTAAATAATTACAAATACAAATGTCTCTGTTTACAGTCTTAGTCAACATCATTTGTCTTAATTATATTTAAGCTTAGAGATTAAGTCTCGGTCTGCGTCATAAGGATGTCAATCAAGAACTCGCACAACAATACAATTATAATCAACGTACCAAAATAAGCAACAAAATTAAATCTGAAACAGCCCAAGACCTTCACTAATACGGTATTGATAAAAACACAAGAGTATGGACTAACAATGCAATTAGCAATGCTCCATAGCTCATTCGACATGTTAAATCCTAAAAACATAATTCCCAAAACCCCACAATGAAACAGGTCAATAATATAATCACGCCTCCATCAAAGAGAGAATCGAAAAACACCCGGAAAAGACAGAGCAGACTCACAGGTTAGACCTAAGAAATTAAACCAAAGCAATGCTGCTTTCGCCGCCAGGGGGTTTGCGTACACCACCAAGGTAGTCTCGAGACTCGACCTTCCCGTCTGCAAATATGTTGCTGCCACTTATCTCCCGCAGTTTCGCTGTACTAAGTGGTTTCTCGGCAGAACCTGGCGGGACGTCACCCTTAAATATGTCATTACCTGAGAGCTCAGCGAACTTCTGATTATGAATTTTCTTAGCTGTCTTAACTGCAGCATCCTCAATGCCACCTTCAGCAGGCTACAAAATAACATCCAAGTTCAAAAACCAGTTAGATATTCAAATTTGATTGATACAAATCGAGCCAAATGGAAAAATTGAAGTACTTAATGATTGTGAAAGGCAAACTTCAGGTACAACAGTCCCCGTAGAAGCAAAATTGAAGCACGGGAATGTAATGCACCTATTTATTGAACTTTCACCGAAGCACATGTATATAATTCATAACTAGCCTAGGAGTGTAATCCACTGTATCAAGCACAGTACATTCTAGCATTGTCAAAATTCATTAAGCAGTTTTGACATGTACGTACGTTAAGTGTATCAGATTCTCCCATGTCAAAATTGTCCTTCAATGCCAATGCACGTGCAGTTGTTGGCCTCGGTAAGATTTCAGGTGGGGGAGCAAAGATGTCATGTCCACTAAGCTCCTTGCACTTGGCATCTGAGAGCTGCTTCTTCAACTTTGAATCCTCACTTTCTAACGTTCCACTCAGCTCACGTTGCTTTGCGACCTCAGGGAGAGTGGTTGGCTTTTTAGGGGAGATACTCTCTTCCTCAGCAAACGAAATGTGACTAATTCCGGCTAGCGTTTTCTGATAGTGCCAAACATCAAAACATTTAGCTAAAACATTACTTGACACGGATGTAGTATGTTCTAAACATTCGCATGGATTACAGTACCTGGTACATTCGTAGTCCCGTTTTGTTGTTTGAAGCAGGATTCGCACTGCCTGGTTCGGACTCGTCATTTTCTTCATTGGCTGCAAAAATTCCACTACCAGTCATCTCCTTCATTTTATATCCAGAAGGAGGTTTCCTATAAAATCAACAACATTTGCAGAGGTAATTAGATAAACAACATAAAGAATATGCAAAATTCATTGACTAACATATTAGTTCTCATTCTAGTGGCTTACTGAATTCTCCTAACAAATTCTCTGTACATATGTTACTTGAGCTTGGTGTGTTCAACTTTTTCTTAAGTTTTTTCATGGATTCAGATTCAGAGATTCTTTGGAGTTTCCATATATGCATCGGAGACGGATACTTCAGGGGAAATAATGAAGAATAAATAAAGATTTGAACTGAGTTTTACTTCCAATAATTTCAACAAACGAATCTTAAATAACTGATACTCGCACAGCATTATGTAATTCCGAACAACAAGAACTTTTACCCAATTGACGAATACATGATTGATTAGGTACGCAAGAAATAGTCACAGTTAAAACAGTTAGATCTCATTCAACGGTTGATACAGAAAAATGGAGATCCGACGGATCACGAAATAGTGGTTGATAAATTACAGCTAATAAGGAAAGAATTCACGAATAATTGAATAGATCGAACTTGAAAATTTTAAATTACGCGCAGATTTGACTAAGTTTCTAATTTTCTTCAAAATTCTCAAAACATGATTTGTGAGATTATATCTATAAAAATAAACGAAGAACTAAAAATTTTCCAGATAAAGCAGATCTCACCGTTTGTTTAAGCTTTCAAATTCTTCATCGGTCACTTGACCTCCAAATACCACTTTTTTTATCCCATCCGACGGCTACCATTAATCAAAAGAAAAAATATCAATCAAAAACACTAAATCACCGCCACAAAGAAGGGGAGGAAGATGAAGTACCTGGTGAGGGCGAGCGGAGCGAACGGCGGAGTCCGGCTGAGGAGTCTCGGACCAAGTGAGCAGATCTGCTGTAGAAGTATGTGGCTTCCTAACTGGAGTGTTCCTCTCCATTTTTTCTCTCTAATTTCACTCTCAAAACTCACAGAAAAGGAAATGCTTACAATTTAATCAAACGAAAGCCTGCGGTTCCTCTATTCTTACGCCTCCTCTGCAGCAACAACAGGGCAGTAGGGTACTGTTTTCAGAGGTGTGGAAGAGTGAAGAGAAAGAATTGAAATGGGATCTGAGGGAAAGAGAAAGGTAGATAACGACGAACCTGTCCAAAATCCTGATAATCCCTTGATCTGGAATTTTCTTTTTTGCCTTTTTGCTTTGAATTTTGATCTCTCCTCTGCTTTTTCGTTTAAATTTTCATGGATTTGGTTAAATGTATTTATACATTTAGAATAAAATACTGAATAAAAAATTGGAGTAGCTACTACTCTACTGATTTTTTGAATCTTTGTACCGCCCTTCTCTTCCATCTAAATTTGAAATTCTGATTATTGTATTTATTTGTTTATAGCTCTTTTAAAACACTTTTTTGCTGTGCTTGAAAACTATTTAATTTGATTTAGGATAATTATATCAGGGAAAACAACAAGTCTTAATTTTGAGGTAAGTAATTTAGGGCTGTATATTTCAGATCTCCGGAATTTTTGTATCGGCAATTTAATGATTTATATACATTTAAAAAATTAGTGATATGGAACTATTGGGTCGAATATTTGAATTTATAACTTGATTTAAGTATTTTCTTTTAATTTGGTGGTCCTATTCATGAAAACTTTGGTTTTTGAATATAACAATTAACAAATTATTGAATATAACAAGATTTGTATCCATAGAAATTTCAAATTTTTATATATAACAAATAAAAATATCAGATATAACAAGATTTATATCGGTAAAAAATTAAATTTTCGGATAATCAGATATCCGATCTGAATTATTCAAAAATAAAAAAAAAATAGATCAAATATTTAAAATTTTGAATCGGATCAACGGATAAACGTATTGGAATTTTTTGCATCCCTAATAAATATTATAAATAATGAATCCTATTAAAATGAATTGAATTAAAGTATTTGATTATACCTTTTAATTCTTATATTATACATAGTTCTAATCCTCGAATATAAATAGTAAGTGAACATATTCAAAACAAAAACTCAGATGAAGAATTGAAAATTTGACAAATTACCGTGTAATTTACCAACCAAACATAAAAGATTTAAAATTCTTTGAAACAAAACAATATAATTATTATTTTGATAATTATATTTTTTTATTTTGTGGTATTCACACCTCTTATAATATATAATTTTTTATACATATATAATTCCTATTAGGCAAAATTTGAAATATTTGTATACTAGTAATAGCAAGATTATCAGGTTTACATCATCGTCTTAATCGATAAGATAATACAACACTAATTGGACTAGTGGCCAATAATATTTATATTATCTCATTCTGTATTTGTTCAAATCCCGACATTAGTCTTGAAAATATAATATTTATCTACTTAATAAAAATAAAGTTGAATAAAATTTGTTTTTATCCATCCTTTGTCTCGTATTTGTATGGGTGTTGAAAATATTTTATAAATTTCATCTATATTCATATCTATTTTTCAAGTATTTCAATTTATTTATATTATTTTATATAAATTAAATTGCATTTATTTTTTTTGAAAGGTAATTAAATTGCATTTATATTTTTTTTAACACAATTTATATATTTTTGATAAAAATAAATCATTGCTACACATACATATCACATACAAGTAAATTGTGTTGCTCAAATTCACGACATTAATTTTTACCAAAAAGAAACTTCACGATATTAATTGAGTGTAATTGATAAACACAATTATCGCTGGACTAATTACCAGGTTCATAATTTAGAACAAAAATTTTATATCATTTTCGGCGTCATTTTTATGTTTTAATATTAAAATAATTAAATTATATACTTTAACCTTAAATTTAAACTCATAAACTCTAAACTTTAAAAATATAACATACCGAATATAATAGTTTTTGTTGTGAATAAAATAACGAAGAACAACGAACAAGAACAAGAAGAACAAAGAGATGAGAGAAAGAGGGAGATTTGTATTATTCTCAAAAATAGAATCGTATACAATGCCTTCAATGAATCATCTATTTATAGGCATAAGAAGTACATGATACATTAAACTCTAATTCATGGAGATAATATTCCTAATAATAAATAAATCAAACTCCTTTGATAAAGTTCTAATCATGATAGACATACACATAGATAAATATTCATAACACTCCCCCTTGGATGTCTATGAAGATAATGTGCCTCGTTAAAACCTTACTAAGATAAAAACTCAGTGGGAAAAAAAAATTCTTTAGTGAAGGAAAAAGAGTACACACATCTTTGATACGCATAACTTGTTGCCTCATTAAAAACCTTACCAGGAAAATCCATTGGGACAAAACCTCGGTTAAGGGAAAAAGAGTGCAACGCGTATTTACTCCCCCTCATGAAAACATCACAGAAGATCTTTGAATCTTCATAATTTAATCTTGAATATCATTTTTCTAAAGATCGTGAGGGATGAAACTTTGGAGTAATATGTTCCATGATGTATCAACTTGCAAACTGAGATATACATCTTGCTTTATCTTCACAAAAGATAGCTTTTATCATATCTTGTAAAAGTAAATCCACTTATCTTTTGGATATGTTGGGTCAATAGTCTTAGCCAAACACAGTTTTTTGGCTTGCCTCATTCATAACAATTATTTCTACGACATTTGAGGAGGCATCAACGAATGTTTGAATATCTAAATGTAATGGTTTTTGTATATTCATAGATATTTCTTGACCAACTAATATATAGTGCTTCAAGACCAAGAAAAGATATAATTATCTTTATTCACATCCAAAAATCTTACAACTATTGGGATACTCAATAGATATGCTCTATTCATATTGAATCTTCTTTAAGATTCTTTCAGCTTATGTCTATTCATAGACAAAAGAAATATATAAAAATGCTCGATCTTCAGGTCGAGATAAACTTGATGTCAAGATTCAAGTACTTGTATTGAAAGTTCTTCATGAGTTTCCAATTTGAAGCTCTTTAGGAGTTCTAAAATTATCATAATGGATCTTAATCCAAACTCCTTTATAAAATACATAAGGAATTCTGATCATTCTTATAGTATTTTCTCAATTAGTATTCACTAAGGCGATTATACCAAATGCGCCAAAATATTCATGAGACATGTCTAAATAAATTTTCTCAGAAATTTCCAAATGCTTATAGCATTTTAGATCCTTAAAGGATAAATATGGATCCACAAATAATTAGACGCATGTAAAATTTTCAAAACTGCCAAAGTAATTGCATCCACCATGAAGTAATTAAAACTTTTCATAAATCACAATTCAAGTCGTATTTACGACTACTTATTCGTGCCTCACTTGCATTACACCTTTAGGTGTTTGGACTGGTGGTCCAAATACTTCTATTTTAGAAGTTCAACGCGTCTTTCAACATTGGCCAATTCAATATCTATACTTCTGGATAGATTTTATACAAGATCCTCGATTTCTTTCTTTACTTCTATAGAAGTATTTTATGTAAAATTGTTTGTAAAATCGTTGTCGACAACTTGACAATTTTTCTAGTTCCATTCTCGTAATGACATAACTCATCGAGATCTCTTCAAGATTTCAATCTTTATTTCAGGTACCTGAAACTCTTCAAGAGTTTTATTATTTGTTATGTCTTGGGTCTCTTCAGAAGCACCCGCCTCCAATATATGACCATCTCATATTACTTTCTATTTACGAGAATTTTGATCATTGGAACCATTTCAACTATCATGCTTCAGGCATGATTTACATTCTCTCGCTCTAACATGTAATTTAAACTTAGAGCATTTCAGCTGGTATATGAGACTTAATTACTCTCATTGGGTCAGTAAATATGTCTGGCAGTTGACATGTAATAACATGAATTATCTTATGAACTTCTAGTTCATATACGAGGATCTAGATAATGATAATTCATTTTCCTCTATCCAGCTGATTATTATCTCCCCCTGATGTTGAGAAAAATCATGTCATAAATGATTCTCCAATTAATCTTTAAGAATTTAAACATAAAAGGAGACCCGTACTCAATATATATTCTCAACCCTTTTTATTTACCCATTTTGTGCGTTGTGGTGGAGCAATTCATATCGCACATTCAAAAATTATAAAATGGGAAATGTATGGTTTCTGACCAAAAACCAATCATAACGGGGAGTTTATTATAACTCGTTGGCTTGATGCGTATAAGTGTTGCTATATGGAAATACCATATAAATAATAACTCTTTTGTTCTCATAGTTTAGCTATTAAATAGGAGACATTCAATTGAAATTTTGCTAAACTATATTTTTCATAATCAATAGGCTTTGTAACAACTGGTATAGCCTAAAATATAAACCCACTAGCTTTTTAAGACGAATAGTCTAATTGCATAATCTGAATCTTTTTAGAATCAATCTCACAAACTTTTGGTTGTAAGTCGATAAAACAATGTAGATGCATCTACTAAAATCATATACAATTTTCCACATTTGTGGATATATAGGCCCATATTTCGTTCAGATATGTAAGACATACAGTCTCAATTTCAGTACAAGAACTTTAAGTTCTAATTCTTTTGGTAAGTGAGATCATTTATATCCTTTGAGAACAAACAACACAAGAACTTCAGGTTCTTTTAGTAAGTGGAATTTAATCAATTCCTTTAAGCAACACAAGTTCACATTCTTTAATAAGTGGAATTTAATCCATTCTTTTGAGAATAAGCACTACAAGAACTACAGGTTCTTTTAATACACGTGCATGTAAATCTCAATAATTTCTGCACCATTATTGATCAGGATGGTCTAACCGATCATGCCAACTATATATATGTATGTATATATCTCTGAATTTGTAAAATCCTTGTTTACCATAACATGTAATTCAATCTCACTCGTACATGTCTAGTACGACCATCAAAATTGTTCCTTTAAATAGGAATATATTTAGCTCTTTCGGAGCTTTCAATTGAAATGATCTTTTGGTAGCAATATATAGCTCTCCTAGAGCTTTCAACTGACTTTTTAGCTACCAGAACTTATATCCATATTGGCTTATTTCAAATGCCAATTGATAACATATGTTATCTATAATTCCCAAAGGGATAGTTTGCGAACTCATATTGCTCTCTTTATGACTTTGACGAGTATAACGCACTGTGAATATGGAATAAAGTTCCATTTGACAATAACATATTTGCTCAACCAGAGCCTTTTGTGATATTAGTACTTCCGGATATAGTACTCACATTATTCCCTTGCATTATAATCGAGAAATACATAATTGTGCACCTTTCAAAATGTGCTTTATTTCATTTACTTCAGGTAATGAAAATATGTACTTTGTATCATTCACTTTGAGGAATGAAAAATATAAAATATAGCACATCATATCAAGTCGGTTATCTATCAGAGATAAACTTTCAAGTGCTCTTCCGAAGTATTGATATTTTAGTACTTTGAGAAATACTACTCATATTTCCCCTTGCATTTAAATGGGAAAAATATTTCTTATGCTTAAGTACAATATGAGTACTTGCATTATCTGCTAGGCATAAATAGCCACAATTCTAGGCATAAATAGCCACAATTCTAGGCATTAATAGCCACAATTCTACGCATAAATAGCCACAATTCATTGTATATTTTATTCCGGAAGTAATCATATTCTTCAAATAATAAATTAACATAAAGCGTAACTAAATAATATGTGAAATAAATAAACATAAAGCAAACTAACATAAATAAATAATAAATAGAACGAATTAACATAAAAAAATAAAATAAAATAAAACCAATTATTCATGTTAGAGGTTATAAGGGAAATAAATAAATGGTAAATTATTCCCTTCAAGGGTTATGAGAAAATTAACAATATCCAATTGAGTTGGACCAATAACGCCATAATTATTTTCTCCATAAACAAATTTTGTTTATATTTTATTTCATTTATCATTCATGATTATGGATAAAATCCATAATACTTTGGCGTTTGACAAGTACGAAACCAATGGTTTATAACATCACATTGGTGAAAGGATTTCACTTCCTTAGAATGATCTTTATCACTCTTGTCATCCTTATAACTTCGCTACCAGCGGGTAGAAGTATTCTTAAAATGACTATATTTTTCATGTGTATATTCATAGCCTCGACCACGACCACAACTTTTAATGTGGTTTTTTATTCCTTCCATAATATAATCTCACATTCACTTCAGGGAATGGAGTAGAGCCAGTGGGCCTTTAAAACATTTTTCTCATATCCTTATCACAGAGAACAAAGATTTAATCCTCGTACGCGGCATTGTTAAACCTGTCCACAAGGTCCTTTAAAAACCTCCTTTAAGACCAGTAGCCTCGCAGAACGGGATGTCCAGCCAATTATACTTGGATTATATCGAAATTATGTCTCTAATTGAATAATGATTTACCATGTTTGCATTCACTTCAGGGAATGAAACAAATTCAATAATTGCATGGAATAAACATCATGCTTGCATTCACTTCAGGGAATGCCCCATCATTGATAATTGCATGGAATAAACATCATGCTTGCATTCACTTTAGGGAATACCCCATCATTGATAATCGCATGGAATAAACATCATGCTTTGCATTCACTTCAAGGAATGCCTCCCATAAAACTTTTTGGATCAAGAAGAATTTTTGTAACTTGAAATTGGGAGAAGTCTATGGTCGAGTTTTTCGACAAAGAAGAAAAATTGCTTTCGAGCAAATATAGACTTTATAACAATCTTTTTATAGATTGAAATTCATCATGATTTATCGCACATTAAAATCATAATTTAAAGAATAAAAAATAAAATAAGAATTTACCGATATTAGTTTTCCTCTCGAGGAAAATGGAGACGTAGCAAATGACCAAAACATCTTCTCATAATGCCGTGTCTCTTTCCAAGTCATTTAAATACATGTAAAACTCAATACATGGTTAAAATATCAATATCATCAAATAAAATATTATAAACACATATTGATCTTAATACAAAGTTCAACCATTGTGTCAAAAATAAACATATATGAAACCATAATAATAAGATTTATATGTATGAGCTGAATTGAATATATTAGAAATCAGAGGATCTATGTCATAATTCTCTCTTTAAAAAAAAACTAAACCAACAAAGGTGTTTCATTAATGTACAGATCTTTGTTACTAAAAAAAACCTTAAACCTAGAGTACGTATTTTAATGAATTTATATGAAAGACTACCATAGTTCTACGTACATAACTTTGTTATTCATGATTACAAAGTATAGTCAGTAAATCGAACATGCTTTACATGCACCATCATCGAACTTCATGAATTTACAAATATACAAACACAAATAATAATAATTAAGTATGAAAAGCATAAGCAGTTGAGTACCAAAGATGAAAACCCACAAATACTTTCGCTTAACAAACCTTAATCGATTCCATCGTTCCCTCTTCGTCTCTGTCGATTCGTCTTTTGGTTTGTGAGAAGCCACAAATTTATCTCTTTCCAATGTTCGAATAAAATCAAACATACTTCCAAAATTTTCAAAAAAAAATTTAAAACAAAGTTAAAATATAAAGAGAAAGACAATCGGTAACTAAAAAAATAAGGAGAGAAAAAAAACTTATCTTTGGTTTATTCTATAATCGAATTCTTCCCGGTAACTTCTTTTGAATTATAACGATGAAGACCTCAGTTGATTAGAGTCTCGTGCTGATAACGTGTTGTGAATAAAATAACGAAGAACAACGAACAAGAACAAGAAGAACAAAGAGATGAGAGAAAGAGAGAGATTTGTATTATTCTCAAAAATAGAATCGTATACAATGCCTTCAATGAATCATCTATTTATAGGCATAAGAAGTACATGATACATTAAACTCTAATTCATGGAGATAATATTCCTAATAATAAATAAATCAAACTCCTTTGATAAAGTTCTAATCATGATAGACATCCACATAGATAAATATTCATAACAGTTTTGGGGTTTTGCCATAGCTTTTCTTTTTCTCTCTAGTGCCACCGCTCTTTCATTCTTGTTTAAACACAAGCCGGCGGCATCAACAACTTTAAGGTTGTTTGTTGAACGTCGGTCACCCTCTTTTATTTATTTATTTTGTTCTTCTGATTTTCAGTTTTTTTAATTCAATAAATTTGTCTTTATGACACGCTTTCCTCTATCGTTTGATATGTTTTTCTGTTTTTAGCACGTTTTTTTGTCTCTTGACACACTTTTCTGTTGTTTATTTTTTATCAGGGTTAGATTTGACGTCGACATGACTGATCAAGATGACGCTCTTTTGATTATCTTGTTGATCTTCTTATAGACCCTCGAACTAGATCTTAATGCAAGTTTAGTCATCGCTCTTGTTCGCGGTTGAGTTTGTGGTAATAAATGTGTTGTCAACGTACCCCAATTCTGAAATATACATTTTTTTAATGTTGTTTGTTGATGTTTTTTACCGTCATCGTCGAGCTTTGGTGATGTTTTATATCTGTTTTGTTTCGAGTCTTTGAATTAAGTTTTTACCTTTTTTATTTGATCATGTTTATGATTTAGAGACGATAATTTTGTGTTTCTAAGATTATGTCCATATCATGTTTATTTACCTGCATTGTAAACTTTTATATTAAAATTTTCTTTTATTGATAAATTTGACGTACTCATATAAAATATATAACGTACCATCAATTTCCTGAATTCTAATATTAAACATTAACCTTATATATTAATATTAAACTCTAAACCTAACTTTTTTTTAGAAAAACATAAATAGAAGTAAAAAAATAGAAGACTTATATTCCACAAATTATAATAATTTCTGCACGATTATGTTGTAACAGATAGAGTTGCATGGTATATAAGATATATGTATACATACATATACATGATTGAATTTCATTTTTATAGTAATTGTGAGAAACATTTTTTTCATAAATAATTTTGATTCGAATAACAATATTTGTTGAGGTATAAATTTTATATATAAAAAATATACACACGGTGAATGGTGTTAAGTGCCAATTATTGTTATTCCGTGTGATTACTTTTCTATCTAGCTGGCTTCTATTTTTCTAATAATCTGTGATTATAATGTAGCATATGTTCATATATAATTTTAATTTTTTGATAATGTACACACATCTCACGAATAAAGTGATTGAACACGAATCTTCTATGATGAACATCATCCGTTTTTTCAATGAGACCATTTGTTGGATTCAACTTCTATATTTTCTACATTCCCCGCAAGTTACTAGGGATGATAATGAGTTTGACCGGCTCACAAACTACTCGAGACCTTAACAAGCTGAGCTAATCCAAATTCGGCGCGAAAAGCTCGTGAACACGCTCGAAATAATTATATATAGATATATTGTATATATGTTTTAGTGTTGTTAACTAGTTATCATTGTTATATACTTTAAATTCACTTCTCATTGTGGACTTGTATAGTTTAAAAAATGTACCATAGTTACTTGCGGACTTAAAAAATAAATATTATTTTCCCCAAACATGTTTTCACATCTTATTTTTTAAAACTTTAAAAAAAATATTTAAAAGCAATTTGAAAAAAGCAACAAGTTGAGCCAAGATCAATCTGTCCACTTCGAGCTGGTACTCGAGCCTAATACTTCAAGCTCGACGAGCTTTGGGACTAAGCCGAGCCTGCATAGACCCGGGCTCGTTATCACCCCTACAAGCTACTCTCCAAATAATAATAATAATAATAATAATAATAATAATAATAATAATAATAAGGCTTAAAGGTCAAATTGACCATCAACAAAAAATCAAAAAACCAATTAAGCCCTTATGAAAAATTTCATCCAATTGAGCCCTCAAAATTTAAATTACACCTAATTAAACCCCTCTATAACGTTAACCGCGTTGATCGTTAGGGTTAACAAACGGTCAAAGACAGAAGAAGGTAGTGTCTTATGTGGCATAACATGTTAACAATGACGTGGAAAATTTGTTGACGTGAAAAAAATATAAAAAAATCCTATAGATTTTTTTAATAATTAACATTCTTATGTTCATTATTTTTTTCATATGAAAACCTAAAAAACAAGCTCTCTTTTTCTGAAATATTTTCATTGTCGACCGTCACTGTTGTCAACGCCACTGGCTGCCGTTTGACGCCGAATCACACCAGAAGCCTCGCCTTGGTCTCCTAAGCATGTGTCTTAGGTCAATTTTACTAGAATTTGT
The DNA here is from genome assembly GCA_958450335.1 of Hibiscus tridactylites. Taxonomy (NCBI): domain Eukaryota; kingdom Viridiplantae; phylum Streptophyta; class Magnoliopsida; order Malvales; family Malvaceae; genus Hibiscus; species Hibiscus tridactylites. The sequence continues at coordinate 17,298,933 of OY288277.1, forward strand.
TTCAAATGCAATGAATATCATGTAAAACATTTTGATTTTCGTATAATTAAAACGAGATCGAAATATGTTCTATTTTTCGGCAAAATAGGGCTTTCAACCATTGAGATTCTGTAACCCCTTCAGCCCGGTCTAGTCGCAAGATCGAATCGAGAGAATTACACGGGGTAACTGAAGAAAAATTCGAGAATTTCCCTCCGATTAACAACCTTAGATTAATATTTATCTTCTCTAAATGCATTTTAGAGATCCTATGGTGTTAAGGGTCATAGCGGAAGAAACAATGTTCCACTCAGACATCAATTGGATGTTCAATTGGAACCAAACAGTCACGAATGACCATTTTGCAAAATCACACTAAACATGGGCAAAAGGGTAAATTTAACCTTACCAATAGTTATTAGTCAATTTCCAAGCACACGGGGCAAAACTAACTCAAACGAGATATGAAAACTCATTTAAAAAGCCTACAAGTATTAGAGACCAAAACACAACATTTGAAAACCTTCAAAGATGCCATTTTCTTGCTTAAACTGCCTATGTTTCGAAACATAGGTTGTCCGTTTCGAAACACGGGCTCTCAGTAAAAAGCAAAACTAGGTCGTTCTGAAACGACTTCTCTTGGTTTTGAAACGGGAGTCTCTAGAGGCAAAACGTACCGAAACGATACCACCCATGTTTCGATACAGGTGCCCCAAAGGCCTGGCCATTCCAAAACCATATCAGATGTTTCAAAACACATAGGCACAAATAGGTTTCAAAATGTCGTTTTGGCATCCCCAAATGTTCCCGAACTCGTCCCAACATGTATCAAACGACATGGCAACACAATAAACAAGGAAACTAGAGGCAAAACACCCTAAATCCAACATCAAACATGCATATATACACAAAATGAATATATGGTCAAAAAGGCTAAAAAAACAATTCATCATAAGACATAAACTAGCCAAAACATAAAGCATGCATACATAAAGCATAACAACCTTCCACATCACAGTCTCAACATTTAAAACACATTAGCAACAATAACAACCATATTGGAGTTTAGACACCAACTCTCCAACACAAAAGTCTAGTATTCCCATTGCCTAAGTATTATTACAACCATAACAACCATACTTGAGCTAGGTAATGAACTCCAAGGTTCCTTCTTTTCCCCCACTTGCCTCCCGTAGCCACTAACGATCTGCATTGTTGGAAAAGAGAGCATAAGCTTGATAGCTTAGTGAGCGGAGCTCAAAACCACAACAACAACAATGCAATTTCAAAACATATATCTATTTTAAAGACAAAACCATAAGGAGTGAATATACTAAACTGAAAGCATAAGAACAAATTCATTGTGTGCACATGCACAACCATTCCCGGTGGGACTACATATCACCGTTCAGCATATTTTCGGTGGGACTACACATCACCATACTCATCTACTAGTTAATTTCCGGTGGGACTACACATCACCGTGTTCAATAACACCCTTCCCATTAACCATCACGTGAGGCTTTAACAACAACAACAACATAATAACATTCAAAAGGATGTAAAAGCAAATAGTATTTCACTAAACATCACACATAATCACATTCATCAACACTTAACAAAACAAGACGATATTAAATAAACTTACACTTGGGTTTAGGTCGGCCTCTAAAGCTCAACCCAAACCCCAAGAAAACCTCTTTGAAACATTTCAAAGCTTTAAAACATTACCACTCACCAGCACAACTCGAACGATAGGCGAAACACCTATTTCAAGCCTCCGCAACACTGGGTATCAAACTCGAAGTATCCAAATCCATTTCTGCTGCTTGTAACAATCCAAAACAGAGAATTAATACCCTTTTCAACATACATGCCCACTGAAATTTACAAACACAATATTCAACAACATTCGTTCATCGATTCGTAGCCGAAGTTATCCGAAATTATCACCACATCAGTTCTAACCAAAACCCAACAATTTAATCATCCAAAACACGTATATTTACTCCGAAAACATCATTTCAAAGCTACAAAACCATCAAAGGTCGTTTCAACCCAAAACCAAGCTAAAAACTCTAGTTTTTCAATGTTTAAAACTACCCACTTACCTAGTTTCAGGATTTTATGATTGAACCAACATCTCCACATCATTTAACACTCAAAATATTGCTTTTAACCAACCCAAAACACAACAACATCAATCCATCCGAAATCCCCCCCAAAACCTATTATTTTCAAACAATAAACTTTGAGAAAAATGGGAAAAATCATTTGAGTTTTGAAGAGAATCCAACAAAAAGAGTCCAATGGAGGAAAAACAAAGCAAATAAGAGATTACCTTCAAGAATCTTCAATGGAGATAATGTTTGATTGAAGAGAAAATGAGAAAACTAGTTTTGGGGAAAATAACATGACCTCCTCTAGAAAATATGACAACTTAAAAATAAAAATAAAAACTTTTGTTATAATTAAAAATCTCTTTTTAAAAGAATTTACCTCTTTACCCCCTTTTAAAATATTTTCATCTCAAGGCATAACCCTTTTTGTTAAAATAAATAGACTCGAAATTAGTCTAACTCGGCCAATGGATTCGGTCCGACCCTTAACCCGATCCGGTAACTTCCAGCCCTAAACTCTGGGCGTTACAGATTCGCCATCCGACAGTCAGAGCCGCCGCAGATAAAACCCAAACGTAAAGTTATCGTTTTCTATTTTTTTCTTTCCCCAAATTTTCTCCTCATTTTTGACTCCTTTCGTTGTTTGTTGTTGATTGTTGTGGATGCCTTTTAAACTAGTTTTGATTATCGAGTGGAATTATGATGAAGGTTATGGTTGTAGTTTATTAGAATGGAGCATGGTCATTGATGACTGGTTTGTGTCGACGGTGTTTTAATAAAGTTGTGTTTAGTGGCTTAATCGTTTAGAGATGTTTAGTTCATGGGAAAATGTTGGTTTAAGGCTCAAGGGAAATTGGTAGCATGTTGGTTTAAAGGCTCAAGGGAAGTTAGTATTTAAGTGGTAGAACATGGGATGGTTTGACATTTTGATTTCATGTAGGATCGGGGGCTTTACGTGGAGCTATGGTGGTGGTGGGGTTATGGTGTTTGTCAACCGTGGAAGGTGGCTCGATATTGAGTCATGGCCTAGAGGCCTAACTGTATGACGTCGACAAAAACTATAGACGATTCAAAGTAACCCAACTCTAAAATAATAAAATATACTTAAATAAAGCTTTGTATGTCAGCATTGCCATATAAGACACTAACCTTTTTTCGTCTTTGACCGTCTATTGACCCTAACAGTCAACGTGGTCAACGTTACGGAAGGGTTTAATTTGGTGCAATTTGAATTTTGAGGGTTCAATTGGGTGAAATTTTTTCATAAGGGCTTAGTTGATTTTTAATTTTTTGTTGAGGGCCAATTTGACAATTTTAATAATAATAATAATAATAATAATAATAATAATAATAATAATAATAATAATAATAATAATAATAATAATAATAATAATAATAATAATAATAATAATAATAATAAAGCTGCCAAGCATTTATTTCTTTTACATCTTGAACAATTTGATGTCATTTTTTCCATTTTTGGATTTTTGCTAAATCCCATTCAATATTAAAAAAAATGGAAACATAAAATGAAATTGTGTGTTTATGGATAAAAATTTAAATGTTAGAAAGAAACATTTGTATATTTAAAAATTATACTATTTGAAAAAAAAAAATTGTACACTTTGGGAGTTGAAGTATGAGTGCGATTGAATATTGGAATGGAGGGGGGGAAATAATTAGAAGAAAAATGCATCATTTTGGGTTTATTTGTCCATGACGTTCCCATCCCCATGTGAGCATTGAAGGAATTGTAACTATTTGGACAGCCATTCAGTCAGTTCACACTACTCCCAACCAAATCATTCTGGGGACCACCTTTCGCTATGCTTCACGTGCGCTGTACTCACCTTACCCGTCTTCTCCACGGACCTCACCCGGATCTTAGATATCTTTTTAGGATAATATATTATATCATGCACTGAGTGTGAAAATATTTTATTTTCACAAGCCTTTAATTTTAAGTGTTTATGATTTGGTTTAGGTTTCATAATGTAGGTTTTAGGTTATGTGCTTAGAATTTATGGATTATAGTTTGAATTTAGAGTACATAGTTAGAATTTAAGGGCTATTGGTAAAAACCTAAATTCCTAACATATTAACCTAAACCATAACCTCTAAATTCAAAATCCTAACCTTGAGCACTAAATTCTAAATCCCTAAATATAAACTCCTAGACTATAAATCGCAAACTAGATCTTTAAACCCTAAAATTAGGGCGCTTGTGTGAACAAAATATTTCCAGCACCAATGCATCATATATTTTCCCATCTTTTTATATGAAATTACTTGCTCGAGTTTGTTCAGATTTGATTTAGGTAGTAAAGTTAAAATTAACGGAAATAACATTAGTATTATTAATTATTAGAACATTCGGATTAAAATTTTAAAAATCTTAACATTTTGCTGAGTTTAAAAAATAAAATCATTATAAACCACTTAATTATAATTTTGTAACAAAACATGTAATTTTCTCTCTAAAAATAACAATTTAATTATTTAACTAAAATTTTGTTACAATCAAATCACCTTGCTATTAAAGTCAAAACACATCTTGGTGCAATAACAATTTTAATCCCTAAAAGGCCAAAACCTATATATTTTTATCAATTTAGTCTTAATTCATTTAAAATTATTATTATACCTAGAAATTCATTTCAATTTTAACTACAAAGTGACATGGTTATAATAAAAATTTAATTGAAAAATTAAGTGACTAAATTATTACTTTTGGATAAAAATAATATATTTATTATCGAACTTATAATCAAATGTCACTTATGTATTATACCCTTGAAAAATAGAAACCTGAAAGCCCATTTTATGTGCATACATCGATCCATGGCCGAGCCCAGACCAAACAAAAGCCCATTTTATTGGCATACACATCTTCGTAGTATGTTCAAGAATAACATCAGCTCGTTCTTCATTCGTCTCACAATCTCTTCCCACCACATGCGGGACGGAGCCATAATTTAAAATTAGGAGAGTAAACTATGAAGGTTTAAAAGTGAGGTAAATTTATAAATAAATTAATTTTTAATAAAATTTAAATAGGAGAATAAAAGTGGAAACAAATTTCTTCGGTGGGGGGCGATTGACACTCCCATCCCTTAATAGTTCCATCCCTGACCACGGGACATGTTAAGGTGCGACACCTTAGAGTACGGTACAATTCTATATAAATTTTTTTATGTAAGATTAAGTAATAATTTACATATAACCGAATTCTTATTAATTGGGTAAGAGTTTGTGTAATTACGTAAATTCTTATTAATTGTGTAAAAATTTGTGTAAATTTTGCCTTATGTTAGAATTCTTATATTACAACCTAAATTCTTATCATTTGAGTAAAAAATTATATAAATGGTAAGAATTTGATAGAACCACCTCATTTTATTAATTTAAAATTAAGACTAAATTGAAAGAATGTGCAAATAGTAAAGTTCAAATATGTAATTATACCTTTTTTAACTGGCCACATCACCCTACCATTAACCTCTAACGACTGGTGGTTACATTGATACCATTTAAATAGTTTGGAGGTTTAATTACTTTGAAAAAAATAATATGGTCAAATCTCAACTTTTTTAAAAGTATGGTGGTCAATGAAGTAGTTTAACCATTCAGTTATAACCGGTAATCTCATACCCGCGTTTTTCCCGGGCCAACTCAATGAAAACTCAGCTCATAGTTTGTAAAGAGTTAGACCCTTCACCAATGCCGTTTCCAGTAAAAAAATAACCTCGAAAATTCGCGTTTTTTCTACTACCTTTTTTGAAACTGAGCCAACGTATGCAATATCAATACCCAGCAAAACGGGTTAGTGTCGGTGACTCGGTGCCAAAGATATTTGTCTTATTGTTCTTTCTGAGCATTAGTACCTACTCTTTTGCAGGCGCCGGTTGCGGTGGAGAAAGAGGATAGTGGCGGCGCCAGTGGTTTAGCTTGTCCCATTAGTTATGACTCATTAACGAGGATCAGTGATTCTCCTTTATACGTGTGAGTTGGTGTTGTTATTGAATTCCAACTTGGGTTTGAATTTGGAATGGAACAGGGGAGCAACGGTGGGGTCTAATCTGCAGTGTAACACTTGCATAAAGATTTATTTCGGTAACCAAACGCATCTTGACCTGGTTGCCTCGAGTGGGTCTAAGAAATACGATGAATCCACTGAATTCTTCAGGCTAAAGTGGTGTTTTCATTCATGGTTAAATCTTGATTTACATGTGATGTTTATATTCAAGTTTAGTTGGTTTTAGGTTGGACTTTAGCTCAATTTTGTTGTTACTTCTTATGCATGTTCTCGTGTCTAATACCGATCCGAATTTGTTAAGTAGTCTAGGGGACTATCTTTATATTCAAGTTAAGCCCCTCTACCCATCTAGTGCCACTTCGGCTTATATCGGTTAGAGTGCAGGTTATGTTTTGTTGTTATTGCATGTTCTCTTCCCTATTATTTCGAGTTTGTCAAGTTATAAGATCTTATCTTCTGCACATGATGGGCCTGTTAAATTAGTGTTAGTTCACATAGGTTAAAATCTAGATTTACAAGTGGTCTTTCCGCCTACTATAGATTGGTTAAAGGTTGATGCTTGGTGATGGCTATACTTTCCTTTTCATGTAGTCTTTGTTGTGGCACATGATTCTCTCCTTCATATCCTGTATTTTCTATTTCCTCTGGTTCTAGCAATTATAAAACAAGTAGGCTTTAATGGCACTGGCTCTAACAACATCTTTGGGCAATGAATGGGTTGTTTTGGTTTTGGAATGAAGTTCTGAATCTGTTGTTTAACCACTACATTTTGAACCATTTTCGATGTTGTTACTGCTTATGCCTGCGATTGATTAGTACATGAGCTTGATGTTATGTCCTAAGCTTGTTTTGCTTTTATCTTGTCTTTTGTTTGTTGGAATCATTTTCATGACCAGGACTCCTGTGATATCGTTTCTTTACGAGAGAGGTTGGCGTCAAAATTTCGTATTCGGTGGCTTTCCAGGTCCAGAGAAAGAGGTAAAATGATAATTTCGATAGTCTTGTTCTTCCGAGAGATTATGAATTGGTTATTTTAGAATATTGATCATAACTTGGTTTTTATGCAAAGCGTCATCTCCGAAGATCCTAAAAGATTGAAGCTTGCTGGGTTTATCTTAACAATGTCCAGTGTGGATGTCCCTAGGGAGTAAAATCTGGTCATCTCTCACTTTTAGAGGAACTCTCTTTGAAAATAACAGTATTTGAAATGCTCACAGATATAAAAATCAGTTTCTAATCATTCTACAATTTGACGAATTGAATTGGCATAATATACATCGAATAGGTTTCTCAATCCATGCTATTGTTGTTTTGTAGTCTTTGCTAGTGATTTGTTGACAACAGCAGAGTATTCTTGATCTAAAGATTTGCCTACACCCCACTATGATGTATTGTATGTTTTGGAGGTCCAAAGACCGTACGGTTTTATCCTTTGAGAAACCGCACCTTTTTAGGGGAAAGCCGGAAAGGTGACCATTGCCTTTAAAGCCACAATTCAAACCATGTCTGTTGATATGGGATCATTTTATCCTTCAACAGGAGTCACTAAGTAACTACTGATGTACATTGCAGTTTGATATGGCTAAGAATTACCTGAAGCCAGTGCTAGGTGGAAACATCGTTGATGCTAGTTGTGGCAGTGGGATGTTCACCAGGCTTTTCGCCAAGAGTGGATTATTTTCACAGGTTATTGCTCTGGACTACTCAGAAAACATGCTGCGACAATCAAGGGCGGAGCCAGAAAATTATTTAAGAGGTGTCATTTTTCTTGTATTATAATTAAAGGGTGTCAATTATTTATAAATAAGTGTCAATTATTTATTTTTTAAATATTTTTATATATAAATTATATAGGAAAAAAATTTCCTAACAAACTTTGGGGTGTATTTGAACCCCCATGGAGCCAAGTGGCTCCGCCCATGGCGACAATGCTATGAATTCATCGAGGAGGAGGAAAACTTCCCCAAAGAGTACAAGTTTACCTTTAGTTTAAGCTAGTCTCATTAGATATACGAAAGTATTTAATTTTAAGTACTCATCAACTTATTGATATATGATTATGGATGTTGTGTCTGATTTCCTTTATTTTTGTTTCAAAGGAAAGTGACCTTGGTCAGAGCCGATATCTCTCGACTTCCTTTTGAGACAAGTTCAATTGATGCTGTGCATGCCGGTGCTGCTTTGCACTGTTGGCCTTCACCATCAACCGCTGTAAGAATTTCTTTTACATGTGGTGATTATTTAACCATTTCCGTCTTGGTGTCCCTAATTACTGGCATACACTGGTTTACATAATAGACCGACATGGGCTTTTCATTTCATTTACTTTAAGTACTTGCATTCGAGCCACATTCAAAATATGGGTGTTGGTATGAGTAATGGGTATGACCCTCCAAATATATGGAAAAAAAACATAGAAAGGTTGAACATACTTATTTAAAAGACGTGCCCGTACCTAACACTCGCCCAAAAGTCCAAGTACCATAAGTTAACACTCAAAGGGGATATCTTAAGGTCTCATTTCTGAAAATGGTGGTAGCAAAGGGGATAACTGATATGTTTTCACCACTTAAGATTCTTGCATATTTTGTTGGAAATTAGTTCTTTATACCAATAGTACAGTTCGTGGGGTAAGAAATATAGACTTCAATGGGGAACTCAAGTGTTGGAAAAAAGAATTCTGCATCTCGAAGAAAACTCTAGTAATGAAATTATCCGAGATCGGACCAAAGTTAGTAATAGCGAAACTAAATATTGGGTTTGGTGAGAATATATGTAAGTAAAAAGGTTCAGAAAGAGCAGCATTGTTTCTGGCAAAGATACTTTAGAAGCTGTTCTTGTTTCTTCTGCTGCTAATGCTTACGTGTGGCATACGTAATTGGTCTGTGTTGCTTGAGCGCTTTTATATTTTACATCCCATATAAATCATATTACAGTGTTTGTAATAGCTTAAGCTCTCCTTTCACTGCATTTTAAGAGCATATAGAAAATCTATAATTGGAAAAAGAAAAGCAAAGATGTGATGTATAAATTTGGATCTAAATTTTGTGAGGTTTGTGAGAGATTGTCGGATTATGGATCTAAATTTTAGTTTAATTTGCATTAACCAGAGATGATTGAATAAATTGGTTGAATTATTTAAAACTAAGATATAATTATTATAATTTGTAAGCTTTATAGCCTTTAAGTTTACATGTATAAATATGAATGGCCGGTAAAAATTATAAAAATGAGAAATAAATTTACTGAATTATGTATAATCAGAACCGAATTAATAAACTTACAAGTGTCGATTAGAATCTAATATGAGATTTTTTACTTGGTCAAGTGGTTAAAGATATTCATTCGCTTTTACCTTCACAAATGTTAATAATTAATTCTATTTGATTTTAAATTTGAGGATCAAAATAAAATATACCCAATAATTTAATAACGGGGAAGTTTAGTTTTTGATATAAGAGTTAAATGCACCACACACACCTAAATTATGACCCTAATTCTAAATCGATATTCAATTTTTTAAATGTTTTAATTTAATAATCAAATTATCATTTATGTCATATCATATCATTATATAATACACATAAATATTTACATGAAAATTAATAATTTTTATAATAATTTTATTAACATGGAATATCATTAGAATATGTTATAACTTTGGGATAAAATTATAATATTCAAAAGTTTAAGGATCAATTTAAAATATAAATTATAGTTTGAAGATCAAATTAGGTTGTTCAAAAGTTTGAAGGACAATTTAAAATAGTCATAATTTGAAGATGGAATTAAACTATTAAAATATTTATAAACTAATTTAAAATAAGAGTCATAATTATGACATGTGATGCAATTAACTCTTGATATAATTATGGTATGTCTTTTATTTTCAAAAACAAATAAATTATGGTATGTCTTTTTAAACCTAAATCTCAGTCGTAAATACCGGAGAAAAAGAAATACGGTACGCCTTCTTTCTCATTTCGTACCTCGGAGACAAAGACAATAAAAAAAAAAAAAAAACGAGTCAACGTCCCCAGAGGCTTAGCTTCCCTCAGAAAATCTAAAGCTCCTCGTTTCAAACCTACTATATATATTCTAATTCCAACGAGGTGTTTAAGTTATTTGTTCCATCGGATTAGAATCTTTTATTTGTTTTATTTATTTATTTTAGGGTAAGAAGAACAGGGATCATTTCGTAATAAGAACATAATAAAAAGCAGATAGAATTAATGGATGGAATCATGAATAAGCTAAGGAATTTAGATGTGTACCCTAAGATAAACGAGGATTTCTACAGCCGCACACTTTCCGGTGGCGTTATCACTCTCGCCTCCTCCGTTGTTATGTTCTTGCTCTTCTTCTCCGAGCTCCGTAGGTTTCTTTTCTCTGCTCAATTATTTAGATCTGTTTTTGTATCTACTTTGGAATTGAATTATTTGAAAATTGTTTTCTTACTTCGGAAAATTGTTAGGCGATTTTTGGTGTGAATTATGATTTGAAATTTTGAATCGAGATGGTGACTATGGTTTATTGATGATTTAGTAACTTAAACATGATGAATTAGTAGGGGAATGATTAATGAGTTTAGTAAAGAGGGTAGCTTTTGATGACTGATTGTGAATTGAGTTGATCTAAAATGATGTCAACACAATAATAACCATGAGCTGGAATTATATGCTAGTTGGGCTTCATTTATAAATTTGCATTCATTTTAGACCAAGTTTGTTCGACTTATATGGTCTACAATTCTTAAGGGCTGTATACGAATAAGGAGATAGTTATACTTCAACATATTATTGTTGCAGTAGTATCGTTGACTAGTTCGTAAAGATGGTCTTTTGTTTGTGGATGGAACCACTGATAACCCAGTTATTATAAGTCATTTACACTTGATCCTGTTTTTCCTACCACCCGCTTTATGTGATTTTAGTGCAAGACACTTTGCAGGCTCTTTTCTAGTGATACTAGTCTGTATTTTCAGACATTTCAAGTAAAGTCATACCGTAAAAGAGGCATGTCAATGATAAAAAAGTGTGAGTTCAAATTTAATCTGGATTTCATTTAAGGAACTTTGTATTTGTCTATGATCACTTGCCCCTTTATTGCTCAACCATGATGCTTGTGCTGGTGTCAAGTTCGATTGAAATTTGAACATGGGTGTTGAGATCTTTATTGATGGACGATATCCGTGTTTATATGCTTTATTTTGAAAACTTTCACATTAAACCTGGTTTCTCTTTAGTGTCTGTTTTATCAGTTTTCTTCAGTTCTGTTAAGTCCTAGCATTTTGTGTGTGGGGTTGGATTGGGTTGGGGGGGGGGGGGTGAGGTTTCATTTTTTCTTATTTCGGATCTAAGTTAGAGGATATGTTTCCATTAACATTTTTTTGTTTTTCTGGTCTTGGTTGCAGGATTATATCTTCATGCTGTGACTGAGACAAAACTTGTGGTTGACACTTCAAGAGGGGAAACACTGCGCATCAATGTATTGTCATTTGCTAATCCAACTTCAAATCAAGATTTCCCTTTCAGCTTTTTCCCTATGGCCCTAAATTCACATAAAATTTTCTGAAGATTCTTCTAACATTTACAAGAATTCATGAAGATTCTTCCATTGTCCTTCTTCATGTTTCACTGTAAATTGTTTTTATATGTTCTGAATCAGCATATTCTGCTTATGAAAATGGATATAACCATTATATTACAATTTACACATTTTGTAGTGTTTCTTTTCAGTTTTATTATAGCATAGCATTGCTCTGAATCCTTCGCAATTATCCTATCTAATTTCTTAATGTTCCTTTTGGATTTGAAAATGCAGTTTGATATCACATTTCCTGCTCTTGCATGCTCAATCCTCAGCATTGATGCAATGGACATAAGTGGAGAGCAACATCTTGATGTGGTATGTATTGCTAGGACTTACGCTTTCTTTATTCTATATTGATGAGTTTTTCTCCTACATCAAGTGTAGTAAAGGGAATTTTCTAACCTAATCTCCCCCCCCCCCTCCTTGGGCACATAGATGACTTTCCATATGCAATATAGGCAGAATTTTATGTGCATGCTCACAGAACTTACTTTTTTTCTACACTGCTAAAATTGCCCAGTTGTTGCTGCTAAACATTTGCATTTATAAACTTGCAGAGACATGACATAATCAAGAAACGGTTAGATGCACATGGCAATGTTATAGAAACAAGACAAGATGGAATTGGTGCTCCCAAGGTTTGCTATATAGCAATATTTCTTGAAGTTAATTTCTCAGTTGCATTTTTTCCTTTATGTAAAAGATCTGAGGAACAATTTATTCAACTCTCACTCTTTCTCTCTTTTCCCCTTTCTTTCTGCTCATAATTATTCTGCTTCACACAGATTGAAAAGCCTTTACAGAGGCATGGTGGCAGGCTCGAGCACAATGAGACGTATTGTGGTTCATGTTATGGTGCAGAAGTGGTATGCTTCATCTATAGTTCACTGTGATATTAGTCAATCCAGTGGGTGCATGTTTTTCCTGAATATGAAGGATCTTTGACTTTTTTCTAGGTCCTGATACCTTATTTTCTTGATGCTAATATATTGTCATTTCGTCATCATGTGCCTAAAATAATATACACATTTGATATTGTAGCATTTATTCACCTTTTCTTTCTAGTCTTTTGGTTATTCCCTAAATTTCCTTTGTTTTGGTTGTATTTTATTCTAGAGTTGACAAGGTAGAGATGTGTTCAGTACTTTGGTAGTGAATGATCCTTGAAAACAGTCCGGTTATAAGAATTACTATCTTACTGCTCCAGTCATGATGTACTTTTCCTCCCTGATCATTCTTTTTCATATTGATGCTGCAGGCTGACGATGATTGTTGCAACACCTGTGAGGATGTTCGCGAAGCATACAGAAAGAAAGGTTGGGCTTTGTCAAACCCAGATGTGATAGACCAGGTATGTCTGCGTAAGAGCTTAAACTATCAGATTTCTGAAGTAACTTTAATTCAAAATCTATGTTTTCCTTAAGTATCATTGATATTGACAGTCACGTTTGCACTTTGTTGTTTTTGTTTCCGTAAGATACTTAGCATAAACTGAAACCTATTTTCACTTCCTTAGAATGCCTATTGAGTATTAACCAATTACAGATCCAACTCCACAGATGCTCTATTTGGATGCCAGGTGGCAAGGGGTAGTTATTTGTCTAATAATTAGGTATTGACATGGGACTTTGTATGCCCCCTTCTTGGTGCATTGGAAACTTGAATTTTTTTTGGTCTCAGTAATCTTGAGATAAATATTTATTTGTTGTTTTGTATCCGGATAACCACCAATATGATCTTTGTTGCACAATAAATTAAAGTTTTAGTTGTTGATAGTTGAGAGACGCAAACACACACACAAGTTTGCCCGAGCTAATATCCCAGCGGTCAACATTGTATGCTTGTCTACATGTCGTTGCAGTTTATTGCTTTCTGGTTGGCCGATCCAAAGATTTTATCTGTTCCCCCTTTCATACTGGTCTAATGGTCTTAACCCAGTTGACCAACATGACTTAATGCGACCCTGGTTTATGCTTGATTTATGCATTCTTGTTTATATTGTCCAGTGCAAGAGGGAGGGTTTTCTTCAGAAGATCAAGGATGAAGAAGGTGAGGGGTGTAATATATATGGCTTTTTAGAAGTTAATAAGGTGGCGGGGAATTTCCATTTTGCACCTGGGAAAAGCTTTCAGCAATCAAATGTTCATGTACATGACTTGCTTGCATTTCAAAAGGACAGTTTTAATGTAAGATATTGCCGTTTTGTTCCCATTCTTTGTGTACATTAGCATGTCTTATCTGAAAATGATTATCTAATGTTATCATGCTTCATTAATATTTGATAGATAAGTCACAAGATCAATAGATTAGCTTTTGGGGATTACTTCCCTGGGGTTGTGAATCCCCTTGATAGGTACTTGTTAACTTTTTCTTAATCGTTTTACATTGGCCATGTACAAGAGCTAGATGATGGCATATCTTACATTTTTTCTTCTCAATCATATTTTCCTTCTAAATTCAGTGTTCAGTGGACTCAAGAGCAACCAAGTGGGATGTACCAGTACTTTATCAAGGTCAGTTTTCTGGGTGAATTCATCTTTACTTCATGCTTATCATATTCTCCAATCATTATCAGAGTTATCACATCTATCTAGTAATCGAATACAGGACCTGGATCTAGATTCTAGACTATTTGCCTTTTGGTACCCTTTGCATTCCATTAGCCTATTAGGTATGCAGGCTGCAACAGGTGACACTTCCACACACAATTCTACATATATAACTGTTATATCATATCAAGGTTCACAATTTAATATGAAAAAAAAAATTGACCAGTGATAAAGTTATTTTATGTCTGCTCCTCCTTGAACGGTATAAAGTTGCAGAGCTTTAAAGTCTGACTGATTAGCTTAATTGTTTTAAACTTGATGCATGTCAGTTAAATTTATTGAGGAAAGAATTCCATTTTCATATACTAATGACACTAGCAAACAGATCGAAAAAGATATGAATGAAACCCTGCTGAGAATATGATTTACAGCCATTAATTTTGGCCTAATATAAACCAAAATACCATGTCTTCCATATTCTCTGTGAAAGCAAGAGAGAATAACACATTCAAGAAGACAGATTCACATGTATTCCTACTAACTTTTTAGCATCCCAGGTAGACGGATGGCTTCTGTCATTATCTTCTGGGGCATGTATTCTTTTGTCTCTTGTCTCTGATGCATGTAGCTTATCATGTTCCTAAATGAGCTTTAAATAAGGAAAGGGTCTCTTAGTTTGAGTGATTTTCAATATACTGTCTATCTTGTAGGTTGTACCTACGGTGTACACAGATGTGAGTGGAAACACTATCCAGTCTAATCAGGTGTGGTTAAAAAACTAGCAGAAAATTTGATTTTATCTTGTCTTTCATTTAGTTAAAATGATTAATGCTTGGGAGATTGCTTTCGACAGTTTTCTGTAACAGAGCATTTTAAGGGTGCAGAAATAGGTTGGCTTCAATCCCTCCCGGGAGTTTTCTTCTTCTATGACCTTTCTCCTATCAAGGTTGGTTTCTTATCTGCTTTTGTTTTTATGCAATCTCTTTGTTTGGAATAACTAATTGACATCTTAGAGATGATAAATCACTTTCAAGGTTCCTTTTATATGTATAAGGGAGCCTAAGGTGTCATGCATTGGACCTAAGTTCTCTTAAACTGTAGTTATAGATGTTAGCCCGAGTCCGGACATTTTTTCAGGTTGTTTCATATGATTCCTGCTATTTCTCTGAGCTTATTTTCAATTTTGTTTTTCAGGTGACTTTCACTGAGCAGCATGTCTCATTCTTGCACTTTCTAACAAATGTTTGTGCTATAGTTGGAGGTAATGATCCTTTGCTTCTTCCTAATTAACTTGTTCATATTTGATCAACTTTGTACGAGGCAAGAACCCAAGACCTTCCAGATCCAACTTCTAAAATCCAAAATTTACTTTACAAGTTTAAATCCTCATCCTCAGAACATTTTTTTTTTCATTCTTTTTTTAATGAGAATGAAAAATTAAAGTTCATGTTTCTGTTGTATGGGAACACACATGTATAGATTTGGTAGTTTCCGAATCATCTCTCCGTAACTGAGTGAACAAACTGTTCCCGGGTATTTTCTATGTTGGGATCAAAACAGATGATATCTTTACAAGTTTTTAATCATCTTCATTAAGTTCTAGCAACTTATTCCCTGTTTAATTCTAGAAAAGTTTCAATCCCAAGACTGGCTTCGTCAACGAATTTACAGCAGCTTTTAATTCAGAGAGATATGCCCTTGATGGTGTTGTTGATCAATTGTTCTATTTTTTTCTTTTCTTTTCAGGTGTTTTTACAGTGTCGGGAATACTAGACTCTTTTATATACCATGGTCAAAAAGCAATCAAGAAGAAGATGGAAATTGGTAAATTCAGTTGATGATTGATCGAGACTACACAAAATTGCTGCTATTTCATGTTCCCTCAACCGGTGGTTGGGGGAAATGCGAACCAAGTAAGCGAGAAAACCAGTGCGATGTATGTATCCCTGTTCGGTTATTAGATTTCTTGGTATTCATGACTGAAATTTTGTGGGCACATTCATCATAGTTCATTTACAAGTTATAGTCTTGTCTTTGAGACGGCCTGAAATGAACAGAGTCCGCGAAAAGTGAGCTTTTGCTTGAATTTATTTATATGTTTTTTACCATGCTTAGTTCAACTTGTATGAATGATACCTTTAACAAGAATTTAATTGGACTTGAATATAAAAAAAAATGTCTTTCAGATGAAACTATTCAAGCAAAAAATTTTGAATTTTTTTTTTTAAAATAACTTACATTTTACAAGTTTGGGTTTCGTGATTCCCAAGCAAAATGAATGCTCGTCCAATTTAGGTTTTGGACAAGACAATTTTTTTTCATCCGAGTTGGTCAAATTTTGCTTGTGTATTATTATTTAAGAATTAAAAGTGTTTGTAACTTAATTGGAAGTTATTCCCAAGCAAGGAGAATATTTAAAATATTAAAGCATCGGTTAAAGGATATTTCTAAATTTAAATATTAAGGCATCGGTTAAAATATTCATAGATATTTTTTTTATCTAATTGTATGCTTTCATCAAGGATAAAAACATACGAGAAATATTTCCATGTGCTTCATTAAAAATCCCCTAAACCTAGTCGGGGAAAAGGGTACGTATGAAAAATATTCATAGATATTAGATAGTCATTAGGATGGTGAATTTTGAGGGGTACTTTTAACTCTAAATGTATTCATTTTCTAATTTTTATTTGTATTTATACGGTTTTTGTAACACCCCAAAAATTACGCTCAATTTGTAAACCTAGATTTGAAAAAAATCTCTAATTTAGAAACCTAATTTTAAAATCCCTAATTGAAAACACTAATTATTTGGGAATTTTAATTCAAGAACCCTAATTTTTTTTGAAGGGACTAAATATGAATTTTTATTAAACTTGGAAATTAATATGAAATTTCTTAAAAGTTTAAGAACTACATATGAAATTAACCCATTTTTTTTAGAATTTGAATTCTAATTCTCTTATGTTTCCCACTCAAGCCGTCTCTTTTTTTTGAAATTATTTTATTATTATTATTATTATTATTATTATTATTATTATTATTATTATTATTATTATTAATTACCCTATTTATTTATAATTCTAACCCTAATGCAATTACTAATCTATTCAATTTTACCACCGCCAACTATGTATATATATGTAGTATAGTTATGCGATAAAAAATATATGCACACACTAAAACCACCACTCACAACCAATACCGAAAGCATGATCATAGTAAAATATTTCCGATTCGATTAAAATCCAGTACTAGAGAATGAGCGCGAGATTTGTTCGCTACGTCGTTAGAGCTATTGCCTGCTTAAGGTGTGTTTTCTTCCGGTGCTATAATTAAATTATATACTATTTTTCTATGTGTTGGTGTTTTACCTCCTTGTGATTATTTATATGTATTATGGTTTGTATGGTTGACATCATATGCATACGATTTCAGAATGTGTTTTAATTATGATTTATGAAATATTTGATTTATGAAACATCGGATTTTCGGAACTATGATTTATGAATTTATGGACTATGGTTTATGAAGTATGTTTACGGAATATCGGATTTATGAAACTTTGTTTATGAAATTTGATTTTTAATCATCATATCATTGTATGAGCAAGGGTTGGGATCTGATCGGGGAAGTTCAGTGGTCTCACCCTTCGGGCTGAATTCCACTTCGGATTGGCGGTTGTAGTGAGGAGTTCTGGGGAACTTTCTTCTTGGCGGTTGTAGTTGGGTGCATTACATTACGCTTGTGATTTATGTGCTTTAAAGAATTTTAAGAAAATATTACTATGTTTTTACGACTATGATTTTCTTGCACTTTAGAGACACACTAAGCACTTTAGCTTACTCCCCCATAGTTTCCTATTACAGATATCTTTGGGCTTTAGGCGTCGTGGTACTTGGAGGATCTCAGATTTTATTTGGTTATTTTATTATTCAGTACGAAATTATTTTAGTTTTATCAGATTTCTATTTATTATTTTGGGACATGAATGTAATTTTGGAATATTTATGTTTTGAGATTATTTTTTTTACATTCATTTACTGTTATTTTAATTTTAGAGATTTTATATAAACATTCGAATATTTATTATAATATTTATATTTATATTTATTATTAAATTCATGTTATTTTATTTTAATTAAAGTATAATTTTCAAAATTTAATTTTTTTTGAGGGAAAAGTTTTCAAACGTAACTCCTAAATTCGGTCTATTCTTCTAGGCCGGGTTTAGGGGGTTACAGTTTTATAATTTACTTTATATAGATTTTGATATGTTATTTTGACCATGTTTGGTATAAAGAGGTTTGAGCCAAAATGAGAGGTTTGAGCTAAAAATTGAGGTTTGACCGGTTAAATTCGTTTATTTGATGTTTGGTAAAGAGCGGATTAAAATAGCAAATTGGGGTGGAATTTTTAATTTTGAAAAAGCTACCAATAGAAGTTTTTTGAAATTAAAAGTTTTAAAATACGAGTTATAAAGACCCTTTTACCTTTAATAATTATAAAAAATCTACAAATAACCTAAATTTAATGATTTTTATTTTAATTCTTCAATCTTCAATCTCATTGGTGATATTTGTAAATTAATATTTTTTATTTTTTTATTCTCACGCATTTATATTTGTATTTAATAATTAATTAAATTGTATTAAAAATAATTATATAAATAATAAATTAATATATAGATCATTCAAATATGTTTAGTAATGTTATATTAAAAATTATTTTTCATAATCTAGTTAATATTAATAGATACAGAATATTGATAACTAATAAACTATTCAAATAAGTATCGAACATAATCATGTCCTTATATGTCATTTTGCTTGTTTAAACAATCAAACAACTATTAACTATCGGTTAATTTCACCAAACATTTTTATACAATTAGTTAATACAATCCGCTAGTCAAATCAACTAATGTAATAAGCTATCAGCTAATGTAATTTGCTATCAGCTATCCGCTAATTGCCAAACATGACCTTTATATTTTTATTTGGTTTAAAAATAGTGGGGGTTCTGGACATGTGCAAGTGGAGCGACCGTACATGACCCAAAAAGAGGGGCCAAAAATAAAGACCATATATAATTCAGATAGTTATAATTTCTTTGAATAAAGATAGTTATAAATTTTTATATTTGATAATTAAGGACTTACGAAAATTTATATTGTCCTTTAAATTAATTGTAAAATATGAGCATTAATATTTCTTAAATTTAGAATTGAATGTTTTTTCTATATTGTCGACCAAGTCATTATTTCTTTGGATAAGAGATTTGGACAAAATCAATTACATGATAATAGTTTTATCTTCTTATTTTATTACGATAAATTACTTTCATTAATAATTTTAAAAATATCTTAAGAATGGTGAGTTATCTGATGTTGATGGAAATGCATCATTTATTGAGCTGAGATTATTTAAAGAACTTTACCTAAGGAAAAAATTAAAACAATTGATTTATTAAGATTTTTAAAACATTTTAATTGCTTCCCAAACGTGATAACTTCTTATAGAATCTTGTTAACTATTCTTGTTATTGTTGCTTTTACATAACGAAATTTTTTAAAATAAAAGTTGTTGAAAATCATACTTATAGAGAACTATATCGCAAGAGAGGTTAAGTAGATTTGCTTTCATGGCAATTGAGAGTGGTCTTTTGAAAGAGATTGATACTGAAAATGTTGTAAATGAGTTTGCTAAAAACTTGCAAAAAGTGCGACACTTTTTGAGTGAAAAATGTTAGATTTTTTTTATTGAAGGGGAAAAAGCTACAACACATGCCTCATTTAAAAACTTTCCTAAACCTAATGGAGGAAAAAGAGTACATGCAATTGTAGCGACAATACAAACAAGAATAACTCTCAAAGTTCGAAAATGAAACCCTAAAAATAAAATCAAAATTAACCATTGTCCCATCGCATATCTTGCAACAACTCCGCAATAACCTCTAATGGCGGGTCAAGAAAAGAAACCGGACTAAAAATATTAGATTTTTAGTTGTTTATGTGTGAATTTTTGTTGTTCAAGAGAGTAACTAAGCAACTTTTTTGTATTAAGATATTTTTTATTAAAAAATTATTTGCACTATAAATTAAGGGCTATGTTTTAATAAATTGTACAGGGCCTTATAAATTTTTGAACCTATACTGTTTAAAAAGGAAATTTCATTGAAAATTAAAGATCGTGAAACATAGATAAACCGGTTTTATCAACCATATTGGAATTTTCATTTGTTAATGTTTATACATGCATGATTTAATTGGAAAAGAACTTACAATAGTGTAAATAAGTACTGAATATTCGTTGAGATCAAATGTTGTGCATGTATGATTTATAGTTCAAGATATATTAATTATTAGAAATATTTTGACACATTATACCGGTATAAAAAAGTTTGGGGGGATAATTTTTCATTTAAACTAACATATATTAATCTCTTAGAAATATTTAAAGATATATATTTTCGTATCAAAAATTACTAATGGGTTACTATATTTTTTTTATATATTTATAATAATTTAAGTTAGTATATTTTATATATTACAATAGTAAAGGATTTGAACATATTTTACGTAACTTATTTTTTTTTTTTTTTATAAAAGGCATAAAGTTAAAATAGACCCCAAGGATTGACCTTTTGGTCACTTTAGCCAAATCATTTTTTTGTTTGCAGAAAAAATAATTTTCATGTATTTAAATTTAAATCCAAAACCGAAAAGGAGTGATTGTCGATTGAACTTAGTAAACTAGGCGATGGGCGGTAGGAGCGGGAGGGACTTAGGCTGACAATGTTTAGCCATTTACTCACACCCCTGACCTTTCGGTTTAGGGTCATTCATCCGCCACTGCTAGGGAGCGGGAATTAGCCATCCGCCACTAGAGAGCGGGAAGAAGCCTTTCAACTGCTGCTCTGTGAAGCCAGCCTCTCCCAATGTGCCTTTCGGCATAGGAGCCCCGAGATACAATGGCTATGCCATGTCCCGAGGGTAGACTTCGCTGACTCTATGATGAGCCAGCCTCGCGCACAAACACGAGAATCTCTCACCCAAGTCCCACCTACACCTCATTATAACTTGGAGCGGGCGAGCCAAGAAGAAGCAATCGTGAACCCTGCCAAGAGTACCCCAGGCCTTCTTTCAGTCACCCTAATGCCCCCACTTGGGTTATAAGCTAACGCTACTTAGCTCGGCGGTTTAAGGCTGCGTTTCCGTTTTATATAAAACTTAAGTAACCTGTAAACGTAGTCTATGTGGGATTTCAACATTTTATAGAGAGCTAATGGTGTGGAAGCCGAAAACAAGCCTTCAATCAATCGGTTCAAATCACTTGTTTAATATACAATTGGGCTCTTAATATTCAGGAAGTTGCCTACTTCATAACTATATTTATTAATAGTTGCTTTTATAGAGCATTTGATTCGGGCATGAGAGGACAAAACTAGAGCAGTTTCCTTTTCCCATTGTTTCTGACTTTGAGGATTTTTACTTTTCAGTTCGTTATACTATTGTTTTCCTGCTTACATTTGATTGCAAACAATTCATTTTCTCTAGTTTAGATTTAATTATAAAATAAATAAATAAATATTAATATAAAATTTGAAAGGATAAATTATCTCGGGTATCACAAAATTTTAATGTTTATATTGCGAATAAGTGTTGAAGTGAGGACGTGATTTCAAACTTTGAAGACGACATTGTTAAGAGCGATAGCCTCGCACCTTGAACATGAAACATAAGATGGACATGCATATTACTAAAAAAATTAATGTTTATATAATTTTTTTTACTTTTTATCATTAAACTTTAAATTGATTCAAATATAATACTTAATTCCGATTTTGATGCAATGTAAATACTTGACTGTTAAAATCAGAAATATGCAATATGATAACTTCCATAACTTTTTATATAATTCATATGTATTTGATTCGATTAATATTTATATTTCGATTATATAAATTATATATTTTAAATTTTCTTTATGTAGAAAAGATTTTAGCGGTTAAATAGGTTAAAAATAATGTCTTATACATTAATCAGATATTTTAAAAATATTAAAGTTAAATTCTAAACATTATCAATGAAAATAAAAAATTCAAAAATAAATTTAGAATATTTATGACGTGTCCCTAAATTCAATGTTGTATACCATTCGTTGCATTCTTACAGAAAAATAGATAGACTAAAATGGTTAAGGCAAACCACGCCCGAACCGCTCGATTACCAACCTTAAACCGAAAACTCCGGGGGGACAAAGAATTAAGCCTCGTCTTCTTTCTCATTTCGAAGGCAGAAAAAATAAGAAGAAGAAGGCCCTAACAGGCTTAGCTCCTCCCTCGAAATCTTAAACTCCTCGTTCCTAATCGGAAACACACATATATATATACACACATTTTAATTTCAACGAGGTGTTTAAGCAATTTGTTCAATCGGATTAGATTCTTTTAGTTTCTTAGATTTTTTTTTTGGATTTTAGGGAAAGAAGAACGGGGATCATTTCATAAATCTATTCAAAATAGAGGGAAAAAAGAACAGATAGAATAAATGGCTGGAATAATGAATAAGTTGAAGAAATTAGACGCCTACCCGAAGATCAACGAGGATTTCTACAGCCGTACACTTTCCGGTGGCGTTATCACTCTCATCTCCTCCGTTGTTATGTTCTTGCTCTTCTTTTCCGAGCTCCGTAGGTTCCTTTTCTCTGCTCAATTATTTGGATCTGTCTTTTTAATATATATATGTATACACACACACATTGGAATTGAATTATTTGAAATTTCTTTTCTTACTTTTGAGAATTGTTAGGCATTTTCAGGTTTGAATTGTGATTTCAAGCGAGATTGTGAATAAGTTTTATTGATGAATTAGTAAGGAAATTGTTAATCAGTTTATTAAAGAGGGTAGTTTTCGATGACGGTGGGAATTGATTTTATCTAAATTGGATGTCATTGTCAACAAAACAATAGCCGTACACTTTGGGAATTGATTTGATCTAAATTGGATGTCATTGTTCGACTTCTATGGTGCACAATTCGTAAGGGGTTGTGTACGAATAAGGAGAGGGCTATAGTTCAACTTCAACATATTATTGATGCGGCAATATATTTGAAGAGTTGGTAAAGATGGCCTTTTGTTTGCTGATGGAACTACTGATAACCCATTTATGAAGTCATTTACAGTTGATCATGTTTTTCCTACCTCTCACTTTTTGTGATTTTAGTGCAAAGACACTTTGCTTGCTCTTTTCTAGAGCTAGTAGTCTGTATTTTCAGACATTTCAAGTAAAGTCATACCGTAATTTAGTCGTGTTAATGATAAAAAAAAATGAGATTTTAAATGTGGTCTGGACTTCATTCAAGGAACTTTGAATTTGTCTATAATCTCTTGCACCTTCATTGCTCCACCGCTAAGCTTGTGCTGGTGCCAAGTTCCATTAAAATTTGAAAAATGGTTATTGAGATCTTTATTGATGGATGATATTCTTGTTTATATGTTTTAACTTGAATACTTTCACATTTAAACCGGTTTCTTTTGCATCTGCTTTTTCTGTTTTCTTCAGTTCTTTTAACTCCTAGTATTTTGCGCGAGGGGTATGGATGGTTTTTTTTTTTTTTTTTGGGGGGGGGGTGCAGTGAGGTTTCTTTTTGTCTTATTCAGAATCTAAGTTAGATGATCTGTTTCCATGAATATTTTTTGTTTTTCTGGTCTTGGTTGCAGAACTATATCTCCATGCTTTGACTGAAACAAAACTTGTGGTTGACACTTCAAGAGGGGAAACTCTGCTCATCAAGGTATTGTCATCGGCTAATTCAACTTTATTTTAAGATTTCCCTTTCAGCTTTTTCCCTATGGCCTTCAATTTCACATAAAATTTTCTAGAAGTTCTTACTTTTGCAAGATTTCCCTAAGATTCCTCCACGGCACTTTTTCATGTTTTATTGTAAACTGTTTTTATATGTTCTGAATCAGCATATTCTGCATTATGAGAATGAATGTAACCATCCATTATATTGCACATTTTGTAGCATTTCTCTTCTGTTTTGTGTATGGCATTGTTGTGAATCCTTTGTAATTATCCTATCTAGTTTCTAAATGTTTGTTTTGGATTTGAACAGTTTGATATATCATTTCCTGCTCTTGCGTGCTCAATCCTCAGCGTTGATGCAATGGATATAAGTGGAGAGCAACACCTTGATGTGGTACATATTGCAAGTAGTTATGCTTTTTTATTCTATACTGTTGAATTTCTCTCCTACATCAAGTGTCGTAAAGGGATTTTTTAATCTACTCTCTCTTTCTCTCTCTCTTCATGCACACATAGATGAAATTTCATATTCAATATGGGCAGAACAGAAGTTATGTGCATGCTCACAGAACTTACTTTTTTCTTTGCATGCCAATAAAATTGTCCAGTTGTTGCTAAACATTTATTTTCATAAGCATGCAGAAACATGATATAATCAAGAGACGGTTAGATACACATGGCAATGTTATAGAATCAACACCGGATGGAATTGGTGCTCCCAAGGTTTGCTATATGGAAATATTTATTGAAGTTGATTTCCCAGTTGCATTTTTTTTCTTTATGTAAAGGATCTGAGGAACCACACATTCAGCTCTTTTTTTTGCCTACCTTTCTGCTCATAATTATTCTGCTTCACACAGATTGAAAAGCCTTTACAGAAGCATGGTGGCAGGCTAGAGCACAATGAGACGTATTGTGGTTCATGTTATGGTGCAGAAGCGGTATGCTTCATCTATACTTCCCTGTGATATAACTCAATCCACTGGGTGCATGTTTTTCCTGAATACGAAGGATCTTTGACTTGTTTTTGATGTCCCAATACCTTATTTTCTTGCTCCCTGTGATTTAGTAGCATTAATTCACCTTTGTTCTTTTGTATTTTAGCTATTCCCTATATTTCCTTTGTTTTGGTTGTATTTTATTCTAGAGTTGATGAGGCAGCTTATGTGGTCAATGCATAGGTAGTGAATAATCATTGAAAACAACTACTATCTTTCTGCTTCAGGCATGATGTACTTTTCCTCCCTGAGCTTATTTTTTCTTTCGATGTTGCAGGCTGATGATCATTGTTGCAACTCCTGCGAAGATGTTCGTGAAGCATACAGAAAGAAAGGTTGGGGTTTGTCAAACCCTGATTTGATCGACCAGGTCTGTCTGCATAAGAGCTTAAACTATCAGATTTCTGAACTTTAATTCGAATGACACACAGAGACGTATGTGCTCGGATAGGAAATGTTGTTTTTTCCTTTAGCATCATTGATATTGATAGTCATGATTGCACTTCATTGTATTTGTTTTCGTAGTTACTTAGATATATTGAACCCCTTTCTCCCTTCCTAATAATGCCTATTTACTATTTTCCATTTCTATATCCAACTCCCACGGAGATTCTATTTGGATGCCAGCTGCCAAGGTGGCAAGGGGAATAGCTATTGGGTGCATTAAAAACTTGATTCCTCTTATTAATAATCTTAAGTATTTATCTTATTCCAGAAAAATGGCCAATACAATTTTTTTTGTAATCTTCCATGTCCGTTTTATGGTCCATATTCGGGGTTTGTGGCTGCTGCTCCCAACAATGTTGTCTCCGAGGTTCGAACTTGGGTTCTCTCCTTGGGAGTGCAATGTGACTTTCCGATGCATTTTTTGTTGCATAATACTTGAAACTTTTAGTTATTAACAGTTGATACCAGCAAAAGATATACAAGCTTGCCTTAGCTAGTATCCCAGTGAAATGGTGTATGTATTTCTATGCGTAGAAGTAGTTTATTGCTTTCTGGTTGGCCTATGACCTATCTAAAGACTCTCTGTTCCCCCATTAATATCGGTTTGGTTTTTAACCCAATCGACCTACATGACCTAATGTGACCCTGGTTTTGCTTTAATTTATGCTTTCTTGTTTCTGTTGTTCAGTGCAAAAGAGAGGGTTTTCTTAAGAAGATTAAGGAAGAAGAAGGTGAGGGGTGTAATATATATGGCTCTTTAGAAGTTAATAGGGTGGCAGGGAATTTTCATTTTGCACCTGGGAAAAGCTTCCAGCAATCAAATGTTCATGTGCATGACTTGCTAGCATTTCAAAAGGACAGTTATAATGTAAGACAAAGACAGCCCTTTTGTTTCCATTCTTTGTGTACGTAAGCATGTCTTATCCGGAAATGATCATCTAATGTTACCATGCTTCATGAATATTTGATACAGGTAAGTCACAAGATCAATAGATTAGCTTTCGGAGATTACTTCCCTGGGGTCGTGAATCCTCTTGATAGGTGCTTGCTAACTTTTGCTTGATTATTTTTTCCTTGGCCATGTACAAGAGCTAGCCGTTGGTGTATTATATATTTTATCTTGACCTATTCGTTTTTCTTCTAAATTCAGTGTTCAATGGACACAAGAACAACCAAGTGGGATGTGCCAGTACTTTATCAAGGTTGGTTTTCTGTGTGAATTCATCTTTAGTTATTTACTATTTTATTCTCCAATCCTTATTAGAGTTATCACATATATCTAGTATTCTTACTCTTCGGTCTAGACTATTTGCTTTTTGGTACCCTTGTCATTCCATTAGCCATTGGTGTATGCAGCAGGTGACACTTCCAAACCTAACTCTACATATAATTTTTATTTCACATTAAGGTTTGAAATTTAATAGTATAAAAAGAAAAAAGAACAAGAAAACCTAACAATTTTGATAAAATTAGTATATGTTTGCCCTTCATTGAGCTGTATAAATTGTTTGGAGCATTAAAAGTCTGATTGATTAGCTTAATCGATTTAAATTTAATGCATGTTGTCATGTTTATCGGGAAAACAATTCCATTTTCAAATGCTAATGGCACTGGGAACTGGCAAGCAGATCAATGAAGATAAAAATGAGACCCTACTGAGAATGTGATTTACTACAGTTGAAAATTTTAGCCTAATATAAACCAAAATACCATGTCTTCCATGATCTTGATCACTCTATGAAAGCAAGAGAGAATGACACGTTCAAGAAGACTGATTAGGATGTATTCATACGAACTCTGTGACCTCCTCGGTAGATTGATGGCATACATTAATATTTTCAGGGGGGTGGATTCTTCCTCTCTTTTTTTTTTGTATCTCATGCATGTAACTTATCATGTTTCTAAGTGAGCTTTAAATGAGAAAATGCTCACTTTGAGGAATCTTCAATTTACTTTCTATCTCGTAGGTTGTACCAACCGTGTACACAGATGTGAATGGACACACTATCCAGTCTAATCAGGTGTGGTTAAAAAACTTGCAGCAAATTCGATTTTATCTTGTCTTTCATTTAGTCACAATGATTAATACTTGGGAGATTGCTTTCCACAGTTCTCTGTAACAGAGCATTTTAAGGGTGCAGAAGTAGGCCAGCTTCAATCCCTCCCTGCAGTTTTCTTCTTTTACGACCTTTCTCCTATCAAGGTTGGTTTCTCCTCTGCTTTTGTTTTTATGCAGTTTCTTTGTCTGAAATGAACATTTGATGTCTTAGAGATGCCACATCACTTTCAATGTTACTTTTAGTTAGGGAGTCTAAGGGGTCAAGCACCAGACTAAAGTTCTCTTAAAGAGTTGTTATAAATGTTAGCTCGAGTCTGGACCGTTTTCTCGAGTTGTTTCATTTGATTCCCTACTCTTCTCTGAGCTTATTTTCAACTTTATTTTGCAGGTGACTTTCACAGAGCAGCATATCTCATTCTTGCATTTTCTAACAAATGTTTGTGCTATAGTTGGAGGTAAGGAACCTTTTTCTTTTTTTCCCGTATTCCGTTTATTTTACGAATTCATAGTAAGCTTTTCTCCCTTAATAGACTCCTTCATTTATTTGATCAACTTCGTATGAGTTAAGCACCTAAGATCTCTCCCAGATTCGACCTCCAAAATCTAAAAATCATGTCTTCCCAAGTTTGTGTTTATGTTGGAGACTTTGCTATCGTCTTAATCATCTCTCTTTGACTGAGCTAACAAACCATGCCTGGACATTTTCCTTTGGGGGGTTCAAAACAGATAATATCTTCCCAAGTTTTTCATCATCTTTTATTAGATTCTAGCAATTTATTCCATGTTTAATTCAAGAAAGCTTTGATTCCGAGAATATGGCTTTCACGACACATATATGGAAGCCTTTAAGTCACAGATATGCCCTTTGCAATGACTTGCTCGGATTGGAGTTGTTGATTATTTGTTCCCATTTCTATTCAGGTGTTTTCACAGTTTCGGGAATAATAGACTCCTTTATATACCATGGTCAAAAGGCAATCAAGAAGAAGATGGAAATCGGTAAACACAGTTAATGATCGATCTGAGTGGCATGAAATCGCTGCAGTTTCGTATTCTGGTAAGAGCTGCTTGACGAAAAATCGAACCAAGTGAGAAGACCAAAACAATTTATGTACACCTGTTTACTAGATTTCTTGCTGATCATAACTGAAAATTTTGACAACACATTCCATGGATGAAATAGATTTGATTTCATGGTTCATTTACTGACTTTTAGTCGTCTTCGAGACTGCCCGAAATCCACATAGTCCTCAAATAAGCTTGAGCTTTAATATATATTTTTTCGGCTTTCTAGTCTAGGGGCAGAACTAAAAATTTATAAAAGGAACCACAATGAAATTAATAATTTTGAGGGGGCATAATAAAATTTTAAATATATTGAAAGGATTATAGAACTAATTTTATCTATTTTCTAAAAAAACCTATTCTATTATCATTAGAAAAAAATTTAGCAGGGACCCACGTCCCCAAAATCCTCCTTATGTTCCGCCCATGTTCTAGTCGACACTAAAACAAGACAACGTCCAAATTTTATTAACGGTACATACAATTATAAATTATCGGTGCATTAAATATTAACCCTTATAATTTTGCGTATTTGTCTCTTAAGTAAATTTATTCATGGATTGGTGCGGTCGTCCAATTTGGATTTCAAATAAGTCTTTTGTAATTTTGAACAAGTACCTATGATTCGGTTGGCATACTTTTATTTGTATTATTATTTAATAATTAAATAATATTTAGTGAACAATAATTCTGACATGATGGCTTATTGAATTATTAAGAATTGCTCCCCTTAATTTAAAAAAAAAACTATTTTACTCCTTAAATGTCAAAGTCTGGTTTCGTCTCTGCATGGAAACCTGTTTCATACCAGTGTCGGCCGGTGTTGCTTGCGAAACTGTCCTATCGTTGAGAAAGGCTATCAATTTAATCCCAACTGTCATTGCGGTGGAGAGTTCGAACATTTATCTCATGCGCTGATTAGTGATTAATTGCGATGTAGCAGTTGTGGTTTGGAGCTCATTAAGAGTCTTGAATTATGTTGTTTCGATACATGATTTTCTACAAATATTATCTTAATCAACGACTTTTAAGATTTAATTGCAATTTTTATCTATTAAAAAAGTTAAATCAATATCATTAGACAACAATGGTATAAAAAACATAAAATTAGTATTTTTCAATTTAATAAAATCAATTTTATTGAAATTTAGTTATAAAATACTCCCTCCGTCCCACAATTTTTGTCTGTTATTGACTTTTTTTTGGTCAATTTTTTTTAACTTTGACTCATAATTATTTAAAATGTATCATTGATAAAAATATGAAAAAATATATTTTAAAAACCTCTAATCGAGTAGTTTTCAAATATATATTTTATAAAATTTAATTAATTAAAATATTCAATATAATAATAGTCAAAGTTTAAAAATTTTGACTTTCAAAAAGTCAATAAAGGACATATTTTATGGGACGGAGGGAGTATATTTTTTCGGGAGTTGAAAGCGAGTAACAACTTAATATACAATCTACACCCAATTCATAATATACTTTATCAAATAAAGTTTGAGATTTCAAATCAGAATTAAATAAAAACAACTTCAAATTTTTAGATGAACTTAATATATTTTTTTTTTGATCAGTGAATAGTTTTATTAATATAAAATTGATACCAAGCTACAACCTTAAGGCCTCATTAAAAACCTCCCTAGACCTAATGGAGGAAAAGAGTACCTTAAGGAGGTAGTATTACAAAAGATACCAGGGATGATCATGAATTAAACCCGTTGTACATACCAAAATCTCAATCATCCCCTCCCAATGTCAATCCTCTATAAATCACCAGCATCATCATCATTAAATTGAGACTACCCAATCCCTGCTTTAGCAAGACCATCTGCAGCAATATTAATGGCCCTCGATATATGTCGCATAATACAAGAGTTTGTCCTAACAAGCTCTGCCAAACCTGTAATTCCACATTTGAAAGCCCCTGGGCAAGAAGTAGGATCTGCTAACCAGTTGATCAACGTTTTACTGTCAGATTCTATTATGAGTCGAGACCGTTTTTCAATCGGAATTTTCAGAAATAAATCAACACCTCGCCTAAGGGCTGCGATTTCGGCTACGATTGGGGGACCAGATCCACACGACTCCGAGAAAGACACCACCCTTACTCCTAAAGGATCGCTGATGAAACCTCCTATACCTCCCAAGCCCCCAGATTTGGGCATCGCCCCATCAATGTTTAGCTTCAGAAATCCCAGTGGAGGAGGAGACCAAGATTCGGGTACTGCTCCAGGACATTTTTCCCCCACTTTGCGATCAGCTACTGCAGGATTGCATATAAAATCGTCCAAAGAGCAAGAGCATTCAGAATTAAGAGCCATAAACCATAAGGCAAGCCTGTATTTAGTGACAAAAAGAAGGTTGGCCGGATCAGGTTTAATATTCTTGAACACAATATCATTACGCATCAGCCATAGTGACCAAAGAATAGCGCAAGGAATAAGCTTCCAAAGTTTGTCGTTGGCAGATGACAATTTCGCATGATACCAGTAATCGAAAGCCCTTTCCGCATCCGCCGGGAGTACCATGTTAATATCCCAGAAACCTGCAAAACTCATCCAAAGAGCCCAAGCAAATTTACATGAAAAAAACAAGTGACTTATAGTCTCTTCATGAGAGTCACAAAACGGGCAGGTAAGGTCCACCAAAGAGTTGACACCTCTCTTATGAAGTTCAGTTTTTACTGGTAACCTTTGCTTAAAAACCTGTCATAGGAAGAAGTCAATTCTAGGAGGAGCTAAGCCTTGCCAAGCGTAAGAATTCCAGAAAAGAGATCGAGCATTCATCGGATACAATTGTTTATAACACTCCTTCGAAGATAACCTGCCATCACTTGAATTCCTCCAAACTAAACAGTCCTCGCCCAAACTTGAAGACTTGAAGTTATTAAGAAGAAGCATGAATGAATACCACTGACCAAGTTCCCAATCGAAGACACGTCGACGAAGAACGACATTCCATTTCCACCCCTGAGAGTCTTTCACACCAAATTCAGCCACACGTCCCGATTTATTAACTGATAGAGCGTAAATGCGGGGAAAATTAGACATTAAAGGAGCATCACCTACCCACCAATCAGACCAGAATCGGATAGAAGCCCCATTTCCGACTTGGTAAATCAAATTGTTTCGCATACACATTCCAATCTCATCGTTGCAGTAAAACGATTTAATAACGCCTTTCCAAAGCCAACTGTGAGATGCTAAGCAGTGATCACCAGGTTCAATAGAAAGTTGGTCGATATTGTATTTAGCACATATCACTTTCCTCCATAGACTATTACGCTCATTTGAAAATTTCCAAATCCACTTACTAAGAAGGAAGCGGTTTTGTACAGCTATATTTCGAATACCCAAACCACCGAGTGAAGTAGGTTGGCATACTGATTTCCAGTCAACCCAATGGATTTTCTTTAGCAAATGCGAGCCGCCCCATAAGAAATTGGCCATAATTCTATTAAACTCCTTGACAATTGAAGACGGGACCGGGAAAAGAGATAAATAATAGATGGGAATGGAGCACAAGACAGATTTGATCATAGTCAACCTTCCACTAAAAGATAAATTAGAAGACTTCCAGCTAGCTAAAGTGTCATGCATTTTCTTCAAGACGGGATCCCAAATACTTGCAGAATTACGTTTAATGCCTAGAGGCAACCCCAAATAGTCCGATGGAAAGCATCCAACTGAGCACCCAAGTACCGACGCCCATTCTCTCAAGGAATTGTCTTCCACATTTATCCCATACAAACGACACTTATTTAAATTAAGCTGGAGCCCCGAGGCGATTTCAAACAATCTTAGGACTCTTTTGACATTTCTTATTTCACCCAATGAAGCATTACTAAACATAAGCAAGTCATCCGCAAATTGGATGTGAGATATATTGAAATTACTTTCTTCATTACCAACAGCAATCCCCGAGAATAAGCCTAATTTAGTTGCTTTATCAAACATTAAGTGGAGAGCTTCCCCAACAATGTTGAAAAGTAACGGCGATAACGAGCAGCCTTGGCGAAGGCCTCTCGAAAGACCGAAACGAGCAGTAGGAGAACCATTTAAGAGGACCGAGATTGAGGCAGATGAAATACACTTACTTATCCAATTAATCCACCGCTGACCAAATCCCATCTCCTGCAAAACACGCAGTAGAAACCGCCAATCTATCGTGTCATAAGCTCTCTTAAAATCCACCTTAAAAACTAATCCCCCCGTGCCTCTCTTGTGAACCATATCAATTATTTCATTGGCGATGAACGAGCAATCCAATATCTGTCTTCCAGGAACAAAAGCAAACTGTGACTCACTTATAATAGAATCTGCACACGGACGTAACCTTCTTGAAAGGACCTTCGACAGAATCTTATACATAGCTCCCACTAGGCTAATAGGCCTGAAATCCTCCAAGGAGCAAGCACCCGACTTTTTCGGAATAAGAGTGATGAATGAATGATTGATCATAGGGTCCCAATCCCGACCATGGAAGAAGTCGTCGAAGAATTTTACCACTATAATTTTCACTGATGGCCAAAATTTCTTAAAGAATTCCATAGTAATACCATCCGGACCAGGGGCGCGATCACCTTCCATTGAGGAAATAGAGTCCCATATTTCATCCACAGTAAATGGCTTTTCCAGATCCTCGCTTTGCTCGGACGTTAATTGCTTAAAATCAAGATTCAAATCCTCCACTTCTAAAGCCATAATTGAGTTGTAAGCCTCAGAGAAAAAAGAATAAACCTTCTCTCTCAAGTCTACCGGATTGGTAATCAAAGAACCATTATAATTGAGGGCCAAGATACTGTTAGATCGACGTCGACAAGAAGCGACCGAGTGGAAGTATTTAGTATTTCTGTCACCCTCACTTAACCATTTTGAACGAGATTTCTGAGCCCAAATTCTTTCCTCAATACGCAGAACATTCCATAACTCTTTTTTCAGCAGTGCAAGGGATTGAAAAGAAGAGGAAGATAATGAACCACTCTGAATATCAGATTCCAACCGGGAAATTTTACCTTCTAAAATCTGAAGCTTTACCTTAGAAGGACAAATGTTATCACTGCACCAGCTTTTGATAGCACATTTAGCTTTCTTCATCAACCCAGACGCACCAAGCAAAGGACAATGTTGCAAAAACTTCCGGATTTCCATAGCAATAGAGTTCTTGAACCCCGGTTCGTCAAATAAATAGTTGAATAACTTGAAAGGTCTCGGACCCCAATCAATTCTTCGATCTTCTAGGCAAATAGCGTTGTGGTCAGATACTGAATTTGGCAATAAGGATTGGCGTAAATCCTGAAACAAATCAGCGAAAGATAGGTTGACCAGCACTCTATCTAACCGGACAAAAGTTGGAGGATCTCTGCGATTAGACCATGTAAATGAACCCCCATGCAGGGGAAGGTCCATCAGTTGAGCTTCCATAATAAAGTTTCTGAACATCTCTGCAGGTTGATTATTAAACTGAAGGCCCTGCTTCTCTTCCCTACTGATAATAGCATTGAAATCTCCAATTAAACACCATGGAATCGGATGGTTGTTCAAAAATTCTAGCAGCTCCACAAAGAAGGGTTGTTTTTCCGCTTCGATCGATGGGCCATAAACATTGATAAAACCAATACTGCCAGCAACATTTCTAACCTGACCGATGCATACAATGAAATTCTTATGAATCACATTAACTTCACAAGTGAAAATTGACGTATCCCAACAACTGAGTAAACCACCAGCCGAGCCCATCGAAGGAGAGAAAACATATTTCATAGATAACCTGCATCCCAGACTCCGTATGATCGAAGGCGAAAATTTGTATTTTTTAGTTTCCTGTAAAAAAAGAAAACCAGGATTCCTATTTTGAATCAATAATCTAACAGCTCTGTGTTTTACTGGGTTCCCTAACCCCCTAACATTCCAAGAAATTACATTCAACGACATTATAATGTTCTAAGAGATCCCAGCACAATAGGACGTGAGATATCAACAACCCTTTTCCAGGTTCACCACCTTCTCTAACAGGACTTCTTTACCGCCTGAGAATGAGATTCGCAGCATATTGCTAATACCCCAAATTGCCAAAGCTTCCTCGATATGACTTAGATGAGTTGAAGAGCAATAATCATCTTCAAGGCCAGTCTGATCTTTAATCATTGGAACTTCAAGAGATTCACGAATTTTTTTCCTTAATAACCGTCTTTGACCAGCATCAAGAAAACCAGACATCATATACTGAGACATCGCCAGCTGGCATGTATTTATAGGGTGGATAGTTAAGTTTCTTGCATTCCTTATAGACGACTCGATCTCCACTCTGGGGGAGTTAATATCCGAAAGGCCAGGTAACCCACATGAAATGTCTAGAGAATTTGGGACAAAACTATGACCAGATAAAGAAAACTCTTTATCTAATGAATCTTGAATAACCTGATTCAGAAAGCTGCAATTGGGATCCACAAGATAATCACCATTATGAGCATTTGAAATACTATCGCCCACGTGATCCACTACAATCATTACGTCCTCATGACAGCACCCTCCATTAGGATCATTCTCAGCCGCTACATCCCCAGAATAGATCACCTTTTGAGGCAACTCAGGAGAGTCACCAATAGAAACCTCGTTAACTGCTTCTCCTGACGCCTCGGAATGCGCACCCTCACTTCCGACCTGGTCAATTACAAGGTTATCAATACCATGGAGATTGTTTGTGGGAGAGACTCCCGGTATTGGTGACGCAGGTTGCACATTGTTCACATCCATTGGAGGAGTTGGACACTGATCTTCAGCAATGAAATCAGTCCAAATATCTGCAAAAGGTCCATCAACTCCCAAATCTTCCTCTTCACGACACTCCACAAAGGCATCATCGGTCTTTAAGCAAATGAAATATGATCTGCCCGAAATCTTCAATGAGATAGATTCAGGGATATCAAAAATACTAGGGACCCTAATCAACAATCTAGCCTTGTGGAGATCCGACTTGGATTTTGTTGATTCATGAATTTTAACAAGAATCCCCCACCGTTTAGCTAAACTGAAAAAAAAACCATCATACCAGCACTGAATTGGGATACCAAGAAGAACGACAGAATAGAAACAGTATGGGATTCCTTCCATCAAGACATCATACTCCAAGTAATCAAACCAAAACAGGAGTTCATCCTTTTTATTGCTCCAAACAGATTCCTTATGACTCAAAGAATCGAAGGTGATGATGCAGAAGTTCTCTTGAACACCCCACTTTGCCATTTTGACCTTGATTCCATCACTACTAAGGGCTTTCTGGACAAAATCTTTGTCGAAGTTAGGTTTAATGATTCCTGTCATAGAGAAATTAATCCAAGAATTTTCAACTGCAGGTATTTCCACATCCATGAGGCTATCCTTTCTTCTCCACTGCATTTTATTACCCCCACCATCCTGACTGCGTCCCGCCGGAATATTCTTGTTAGGGCCACCCTCTGATAAAACATCCTTAAAGGAACGGTTATCCCTAAAAACAGGCTCTGTTGGATTGGACCGTTTCTCTTTGTATGCATTGGCGACTGTAGTTTTACCACCAAAGCCGCGACTCTCCATATCGCTATTCCTCCAAGCTGCCGCCGGTTTTTTGCGAGGTTCTGGGAACTTCGCTTTTGAAACTGTAACCCTCTTTCCATCGATGAAGGAGTTGTGAACTTTATCAAGAACTTTCTTCATGGCGTCTTCGCTAGCCATGTGGATTAAAGCATACGTACAATTCCTATATCGCGGATTATGGTTTATTGCTGGGATGAAAACCTTGACCACTTTACCATGGAAGTTGAAAAGCTCTCTCAATGCCCCTCTGGAAACTCGCTTACTCAGGTTGTCGACCAACACCACCCATTTCGACCTGAACTCCGGTGATCTGAGAACCTCCCTTCGTGCGCCTCTTCCTCTCCCCTGGAAACCTTCCATCTCCCTTCTGGTGGCTATAATTATCGGTGCATTAAATATTAACCCTTATAATTTTGCGTATTTGTCTCTTAAGTAAATTTATTCATGGATTGGTGCGGTCGTCCAATTTGGATTTCAAATAAGTCTTTTGTAATTTTGAACAAGTACCTATGATTCGGTTGTCATACTTTTATTTGTATTATTATTTAATAATTAAATAATATTTAGTGAACAATAATTCTGACATGATGGCTTATTGAATTATTAAGAATTGCTCCCCTTAATTTAAAAAAAAAAACTATTTTACTCCTTAAATGTCAAAGTCTGGTTTCGTCTCTGCATGGAAACCTGTTTCATACCAGTGTCGGCCGGTGTTGCTTGCGAAACTGTCCTATCGTTGAGAAAGGCTATCAATTTAATCCCAACTGTCATTGCGGTGGAGAGTTCGAACATTTATCTCATGCGCTGATTAGTGATTAATTGCGATGTAGCAGTTGTGGTTTGGAGCTCATTAAGAGTCTTGAATTATGTTGTTTCGATACATGATTTTCTACAAATATTATCTTAATCAACGACTTTTAAGATTTAATTGCAATTTTTATCTATTAAAAAAGTTAAATCAATATCATTAGACAACAATGGTATAAAAAACATAAAATTAGTATTTTTCAATTTAATAAAATCAATTTTATTGAAATTTAGTTATAAATATTTTTTCGGGAGTTGAAAGCGAGTAACAACTTAATATACAATCTACACCCAATTCATAATATACTTTATCAAATAAAGTTTGAGATTTCAAATCAGAATTAAATAAAAACAACTTCAAATTTTTAGATGAACTTTAGACTTTAAGGGTTTTATTTAAGGGTGAGTAGAATTAGATTTGACTTTATTGAGAAATTAATTTTTTGGACTCAAATAAACTTAACTCAAATTATAATTTCATAAAATTAACTCAACTCGAATTTTTTTTAAACAAAGTTTAATTTATAAAACGAGACTCAAATAACTCGAATTTTTTGTAATTAGTATGTCAATTTTCAAGTTTGAGTCGAGTCTCTCAACAATGTTTGATGTATGTATATCGCATATGAAGAAATATATATATATATATACACGCATGTGCATATATATGGAGTGTCATTTAAATTAAAATAAATTATTATCATAAAACTGTAAATATTTGCAATTAAATGTAAATAAAAATTTGAATAACTCAACTCGACTTGAATCTCATAAACTTGATTTGACTCGAAAAATTTTCAAATAAAATTTAAATTATAAAATAAAATTTATCAATTCAACTAACTTGAAACTTTTTTAACTCGTCTGATTCCATCTAATACTCACCATAGTTCTAACCGGTAAAAGCCAATAACTTCATCTTTTTCTCTGTATTATCAATACACTTGAAATTAACTTCCAAGTATTCACTCTATATTTACATGAAAAAATAATTATCCTTAAAACATTGATGAACTAGAGGAAAATGTCAGAATAGAAGATATTAATCATCAAAATCATTAATAACATGATGGAATAAATTTATGTTATTTATAATAAACAAAATCAATATTTCTTTCAAGAATATTTATGTTGTCTTATCTTATATAAATTCAAATTCTAACATTCATTAAAGAAAACATATCTATACTTAATAAAAAGGGTAAATTACACCGATAGTCCCTAAAAATTTTAGAGTACTTTTAATATGGTCATTGAACTTTCAAAATTTTCATTACAATTACTGAATTATTATTCGCTTTCATTATGGTCATTGTTGTTAGTTGTTGTTAAAAAAATGACGTGGCATGTAACCTTTTTTATCATAAAATAATATTTTCTCTCTTTTTTTTATGTTTCTTTTTCCCTTCCTTCGACAATAAATATAAAAAAAATCATTTTTCCTCAGCTGTAGTAAGTCAGTAATAATGAAAGAGGAGAGGATGGAAGGGATGATATTACTGCAACTGCGGATAAGTATTTTCTTTTTCAATGTATTGGTTGTCGAAAGAAAAAGAAAGAAAGAAAAACATAAAAGAAGAGGGAGAGAGAGAAAAAAAATATTATTTATAATAAAAAAATAACATGTCATGTTAGTATTTTAACGATAACTAACGGTAGTGACCGTAATAAAAACTAATTAAAAATTTTGTGATTGTAATGAAAATTTTAAAGTTTGATGATCATATTAAAAATGTCTTAAAAGTTTAGGGACTGCCAGTATATTTTACCCTAAAAATGATATTTCCTCATCACACTCGTGATCATTAAATTTCTTAACTGCGAATGCCCGCAGATAGTAGGATCATCATGTGGCATCCCATGGACCCACGCTATTTAATTTTGGAAACACAAATTCTGTCTGTGAGTGTTATACACGCCAGTCAAATCTCACAGTTGCTAATCGACGAATCCTCTTATTTTCTTTTTTGTAATTCACGACACTACCCCTAATTCCTCACCGTGGTCCGTGGGATCCCCTCTCGGCCCTTTCTATAAAAAGGCTTTTCTCGTAAATTCATTTCTCTCGGCAAGATAAATACAATAAACAAGAAAAAAAATAAAAAAATGGTCAAATTTATATTTTTTTATTTGATGCACAATTTAATATTTAAAACGTACATTTTCCCCCATTTTTCGTACATCAAATATTTTTTTATTTGATGCACAATTTAATATTTAAAACGTACCTTTTCCCCCATTTTTCGTACATCAAATATTTTTTTTAATAAATATAGTTATCACATTCTCATACCAAAATTTAAACTTATATAAAATAAGATAATACGAGTATCATTATTCACTAAATTAATTAGTGATCTCTCTTCGTACATTAAACTTATCTCAATTTAGTAACTAAAATACGTTTTTATTAGGCTTAAGAATATCACAAAGCCTTAAAACTTTTGCCAAAAAGTTTCTGAATTTTGTTTCACTCAATTAAATTTTTATACTCTAATATTTTACACTCATTTGACCAACGTTGACGGTTATATGTAACAATTTTATTTAAATTAATTGGTACAATGTGTCGTGCTACAATGTTGTCATTTCGTAATTTCATAATTCCTTTTTTATTTTAATATTTGAAAAAATTCTAAAAAGAACTTATAAAATTAGTTTTCTAACAAATTTGTAATTGACACTTGATAGCGTTGTAGTATGTCATGTGACATTAATATCTCAAAAAATTGTTAAAATTAATTAAAGAGCTTAATTATTCAATTTATTAATTTGAGGACTTAATTAGGTGAAAAAAAATCATAAACTTAATTGCTTTTTTTCGAAAATTCAAGTGCTTCAAACAGCCTTAATACTTTCTATTATAAGATTTATATTAGGTATTGAAATGAAAAAAAGAACCCTTAGATACCAAAGTAGGAAAAAGTACGTACCTTAGGGTCAAACAGTACATTAATCCTTTGTTTTTCATTGAAAAAATGAAGTGGAAATATTTTTTGAATATATGACGTGGAAATAAATAAACGGTGACGGAGAAAAGCCCGGCCAATTAGTTGGGCTCGTTATTTCCTATATAAACCCGTCCCCCCTTCACAACTTGCATTCTATTTCTATATTCCCTGTGGAGAAGGAACCCCATACTTTCTCTCTAATTTTATAACCTAATTTCTCTATTCCCCCCTTTTTTTTCTCTCGCTTGGGACTTCATCTGCAGTTCTGAAGAGGTAAAACAAGAATAAGAAATCGATAATTAAAATAATTAAATAAAATTGAAATTCTCTCTCTCTCTCTCTCTCAACTGAATATTTTGGTTATTTTTTGTAATTTTTATTTTCGATTTATATATTGGAACTTGGAAGAATGCTGGAGAAATGGAATTGGGATTTCAACATTTTATAGAGAGGTAATGGCGTGGAAGCCGAAAACAAGCCTTCAATCAATCGGTTCAAATCACTTGTTTAATATACAATTGGGCTCTTAATGTTCAGGGACAAAACTAGAGCAGTTTCCTTTTGCCATTGTTTCTTACTTTGAGGATTTTTACTTTTCAGTTCGTTATACTATTGTTTTCATGCGTACATTTGATTGCAAACAATTCATTTTCTCTAGTTTAGATTTAATTATAAAATAAATAAATATTAATATAAAATTTGAAAGGATAAATTATCTCGGATATCACAAAATTTTAATGTTTATATTGCTGGAGAAATGAAATTGGGCGTTGTTGAATTGAAGAACATTGGGTTTGACATTTGGATTAATGCATTGTTGTTTGATTGTTTGAATTGAAGTAATTTTTAGTTTGTCGAAGACGGTGAATGACAATGGGGCTAAGTGTTTAGATTTGATGCTTGCTCAAAACCCTAGGCTTTGATCTGGTGCTGATTGGGGGATTAATTAGTTTAAACTTTTATTGTTATTGTTTACGTTTGGCTGTTTGTTTGGGATTGTTTTGAACGATTTTGATGCATATTGTTTGGTACATAGATAGGCGATAATCCTAGATTTGTTATGTTTTACTTCTGGAATTGTTTATTGATAAGTAAAATTGTTGTGTATGTGTGGATGTGTCAATTTGCAAGTCAAGCTAGTTGTTATTGGTTTTTGTTTCTTGATAGGAGATACTTAGGAGTACATCTCCTTGTTTCTTACCAAGTGTGCGAACTTTTGTTGCTTAACTGCATTTTGTTAAAGCTGGTGAATTTTTATTGTATGTACAGCTTGGTATTGTATGTGCATTTTTTGCTGGAACGTAAGCTTCATTCGACCTGGTTAGATCTTGTTGGAGTAATCATATAGCTTTTATGTATTTATACATGAAATGAGCACCCGTGGAAGACCATTATTTGATCTTAATGAATCCCCAGTCGAAGACGACGAGAGTGATCTTGCTGCCTGTTTCCAGCTACAGAAGGCATTTCCATCTGCTAATGCCCCTACTTGTGACTTGTCTGGGACATCAGCAGGTTCTCAGCAAATAGTAAATAGCCATGGGTTCCCACATTTGCCGTCTGGCTCAGGTTTTCAAACTTTTATTCAGCCTAAAGCTTCTTCTTTTACTGAAGTAGGAGTTGAACTCAAGAGAGCAGAAGATCAAAATTCAAATTTGGCGTCATCTTCTTCAAAGTCAAATTATATTAGGGAGACAAAAGCACATGTACCAGCTTCCTCTGTTTCAGGTTCTGCAAATGCTCAAGCTGCAGAAAGAGAAGAAGGCGAGTGGTCTAATGTTGACGGTTCTGCTGATGTTCGAAATAGTAGTCTACACGAGGAGGTTAAAACTTCACAAGAGCGAGGTGTAAATGAAACGATGGATTCTAGTGCTTCAGGCATCATTATTCAAAGTGTTAGTGCCACTGAAACCAGCCATTCTCCATTAAAGTTGGACCACTGTCTGAATAATCAGAAGGGCAACAGTAACCGAAATTCAGAAGGCAGTGGTAAAGGTGACATACCCATTGGTGATCTGGAAGAACCTGGCTTGGTGCCAAAACAAAGAGAGGTTAAAGGTATTGAAGCTAGCCATGCACTTAGGTGTGCGAATAATCTAGGAAAGAGGAATATAGATGAACAGAAAGAAGCAATGCTGGGCAAGAAACGGAATAGAAAGACAATGTTTCTTAATTTGGAAGATGTCAAACATGCTGGCCCTATGAAAATTTCTACTCCAAGAAAGCAAAATTTTCCAATGCCAGTTATGACTCGGACTGTGAAAGAATTTTATACAGGTGAACAAATTGGAGAGAAGCAAAGCCAGCCAATAAATGAGGGTCAGAAGCAAGTTGATGCACCATGTAATGAAGGAAGCAATCCTGCAGTGGAGTCATGTGATCGTAAATCTGAATGTAATGGTGATATGAATTATGGACTACTTGCCAGGCCTCGGAGGTTAAATATTGGCTCTGATCTTTCAGAAGCTCATTTAACAACCATTCCCAAACAGAGTTCATGGAAGCAACCTATAGATTCAAGGCAGCAAAAGAGTTTACAGTTTTCTAATAGGAAGGCTACTTCAATCAGCCAAAGCACCATGGACACAAAGATGGTAAACAAGAAACATCTTCCTTCAAAAAAGACAACTGCCACTACTACCTCATATCAAGACACATCTGTGGAACGTTTCATACGAGAGGTGACCAATGAAAGGTTTTGGCATCATCCAGGTAATAATGTGTGTGTGTGTGTTTTTTTTATGTGTTTAGATTTACAGATAGCTGTAGTGTTGACTACTACTAGACTTCCTGATTCTAGATATTCACTCCTTTTCCCCTTCTGTTGCTTTACAGTTTTTTTTTTAAAAAAACTTATTGTTATTTTTCTCATCCCAGTTGTCAATGCTCCTTAACTTTTCACCCTTTGAGAATGGTAATGCACAGAGGAAATGAAAATTCTGAAATGTATATTTTTATTCTAAAAGCTGGTTTTTTATTGTACTGTTGCCTTTATTTGCAATATCTATTAGCAGCAGTTCTCATGTTCTGGTTATTTATGAAAAATTCTATTGTTGAAACTATTCATTTGGCATGTGTTTGGAGTTGCTAGTTTCCTCATTTACTCAACTATCCCAACTTAAAGTGTAGTTATTTGTTTATTGTAATCTCTTTGTTAGGCACATTCATGTTACAGGAGATTTCTTAGGTCAATTTGTTTTTTTTTCTAACTATTTGCTAAGCCTCGGAATATTAAATTGAGTCCTAATAATATGTACAATCTCTGAAGTCAATGATATACATTAGCTTGAAAGAAGGCATATTTAATTAATGTGAAGTACAATATATGATCAGGACTATTCTTTCTTTGCTTCCATCATGGTAATTGATGCAAGTTCCATTTTTTTTTGTTTTGGCTTGGCAACTTATAAATTGCAGTTAATCATTTCTATATAATGTGTAACCACTGTGTTGATAGTATTGTTTGTTCTGAGGCTAGATAAGAATTCCATTTATCTCTATCTCGTTTGTTCTATTTTTTGCATCTGTTGTTTTATTATTTTTTATGGATTTTTAGCCCCTGTACTAAGACAATGAATTGATGCATCAGAAAATAGTGAACTCCAGTGTGTTCCCTGGCAGTTTGAATCTGTAGAAGAATATGTCAGAGTATTTGAGCCATTGCTTTTTGAGGAATGCCGTGCACAGCTATACAGTACGTGGGAAGAGTCAGCTGAAACAGCTTCGAGGGATACACATGTAATGGTCCGTATCAAAAGCATTGAAAGGCGAGAAAGAGGTAAAAGTGCCTTATAACTCGTCTTAGTCTACAACTTTGTAATGTTTTACCTTAGTGAACACACTAAGTTGGATAACTTTTTTTGCTCCAGAATAGAAATGTTGTCATTATTTTTATGATAGGGAGCATATCTTTCTACTAGTTTTATTAATTGGCAGAAAATTTTCTTCTGTTGGATTAGGATGGTATGATGTGATTGTTCTTCCTGTTAATGCGTGCAAGTGGGTATTTAAGGAGGGTGATGTTGCAGTTTTATCGGCCCCAGGTCCTGGTTCTAGTATGGTATTGGAATAAGACTTCTTTTCTGATTTATTTTGGAATTATTAAAAAATAATATATATTTTAGCAATGTTTATTTTTTATATCAAGCAGTTAGAAACATGTGGAACAACACCTCTTCAATAGAAGAAGATGATGAGGCTGAGGTTACTGGGCGTGTGGTTGGTACTGTTAGGCGTCACAGACCCATTGATACTCGTGATCCTCTAGGTGCAATCCTTCACTTTTATGTTGGGGATTCCTATGATTCAAGCAGGTACCTAGAGAAATGATACTTATTTTGATATTGTGTGGTTTTCCTTCAGCTTTTGTGCTACTGTTGATTATTGCAAAAGCTTAACCAAATTTTCACAAGCATTTTTTTCTCCCATTTTGTTTTTTAATATTGAAATAACATATCAATGTTTATAGCAAGGTCGATGATGATCACATTCTGCGGAAACTTCAACTCAGGACTATTTGGTATCTAACTGTTCTTGGATCTCTTGCTACTAGCCAGCGAGAGTATGTGGCATTGCATGCATTTTGTCGTCTTAATTCCCAAGTACGTATTTATTATTATCATTTTTAAAGATTAATGTTGCTAGATGCATCTT
Source organism: Hibiscus tridactylites (assembly GCA_958450335.1). Lineage (NCBI taxonomy): Eukaryota > Viridiplantae > Streptophyta > Magnoliopsida > Malvales > Malvaceae > Hibiscus > Hibiscus tridactylites. The sequence goes on from OY288277.1 coordinate 17,343,581, forward strand.
ACTAGGGTTAACAAAATTTCTCTTGGGCACAGATGCAAACTGCCATCCTTAAACCGAGTCCATATCACTTTCCAAAATATGAGCAGCAAACTCCTGCTATGCCCGAATGCTTTACCCCAAATTTTGTTGATTATTTACATAGGACCTTTAATGGTCCTCAGCTTGCAGCAATCCAGTGGGCAGCTACGCATACTGCTGCTGGAACAAACAGTGGGGTGACAAAGAAGCAAGAACCATGGCCCTTTACACTTGTTCAAGGGCCTCCTGGAACAGGTAAGACACATACAGTCTGGGGGATGCTAAATGTTATCCATCTGGTTCAATATCAACACTACTATACATCTTTGCTTAAGAAATTAGCACCTGAGAGCTATAAGCAAGCTAATGAGAGCAATCCTGACAATGTTGCAATGGGATCGATTGATGAAGTCCTTCAGAACATGGATCAGAATCTTTTCTGCAGCCTTCCAAAACTCTGCCCTAAGCCCAGGATGTTAGTTTGTGCTCCTTCTAATGCTGCAACTGATGAGCTTCTTGCACGCGTCCTTGGTCGAGGGTTTATTGATGGTGAGATGAAAGTTTACCATCCTGATGTGGCCCGAGTTGGGGTAGACTCTCAAACACAGGCTGCCCAGGCAGTTTCTGTTGAGCGGAGGACTGAACAGCTTCTGCTCAAGAATTGTGATGAAATTTTACAACATATGCGCTCTTTGAAGGCTCGTGAAGCTATGTTATCTCAGCAGATAGCTACTCTTCAAAGGGAACTTTTTGCTGCAGCTGCTGCTATACGGTCCCAAGGATCTGTTGGTGTTGACCCTGATATTCTTGTTGCTCGAGACCAGAATAGGGATGTATTGTTGCAGAACTTGGCTGCAGTTGTTGAAAACAGAGATAAGGTTCTAGTTGAGATGTCTCGCCTTCTCATTGTAGAATCCAGGTTCCGGGTTGGCAGTAACTTCAACTTAGAGGAAGCCCGTGCTAACCTTGAGGCAAGTTTTGCCAATGAGGCTGAGATTGTCTTCACCACTGTCTCAAGTAGCGGACGCAAGTTGTTCTCTCGTCTTAGCCATGGTTTTGATATGGTTGTCATCGACGAGGCTGCTCAAGCCAGTGAAGTTGCAGTACTTCCTCCCCTCTCTCTTGGTGCAGCTAGATGTGTACTTGTTGGAGATCCCCAGCAGCTTCCAGCAACAGTCATCAGCAAGGCCGCTGGGACCCTCTTATACAGTAGAAGCCTTTTTGAAAGGTTCCAACAAGCAGGATGCCCAACTATGTTGTTGTCTGTGCAATATAGGATGCATCCTCAAATTAGGGATTTTCCTTCTAGGTACTTTTACCAAGGACGTCTTACCGATAGTGAAAGTGTTTCCAACTTACCTGATGAAGTTTACCACAAGGACCCTTTACTTAAACCTTATCTGTTCTATGATGTTACCCATGGCCGTGAGTCTCATAGAGGTGGATCCGTATCATATCAGAATGTGCATGAAGCAGTGTTTTGTTTCCGCTTGTATGAGCATCTACAGAAAGCTATAAAATCTTTGGGCGTGCCAAAAATCACGGTGGGAATAATCACACCATACAAGCTGCAACTAAAATGCCTACAACGTGAGTTTGAGAGTGTTATAAAATCAGAGGAAGGGAATGATCTATATATCAATACCGTGGATGCTTTCCAGGGCCAGGAACGTGATGTTATAATTATGTCTTGTGTTCGAGCCTCAAGTCATGGGGTGGGATTTGTTGCAGACATTCGGCGAATGAATGTTGCTCTTACTCGTGCCAGAAGGGCTTTATTGGTATGAATTCTCTCTTCTATTCTTCTATGATATTACTACTTTCTAGCTCATAAAATCACCGAACTGCTTGAAGTTATGTTTATTTTTTCGAATTGACATTGATGTTTGAACAGGTGATGGGTAATGCCAAAGCTCTGGTGCAGTCTAATGACTGGGCAGCTTTAATTGCTGATGCCAAAGCTAGGAATTGTTATGTGGACATGGATTCTCTGCCCAAGGACTTCCAAAAAGACTTGGTCTCCAAAGATTTTTCCAGGCCAAGGGGATTTGGTTACCCTCCATCACATGGTAAGACTTCTAACACGAGGAGTTTCAGGACTGCTGGACCGAGACATCGATCATTAGATATGCACATGGACACCAGGTCGGGACCACCACTTGAAGGTGCAGACAATTCAATTTATAGGAATGGGAATTATCGATCATTTAATCCCCCTATGGAACCGCCCTTGGAAAACTTTGATCAGCCAGTTGATAGATCTAGAGATGCCTGGCAATATGGTATACCAAAGCGGTATCCCGCTGGTGCCATGGGGAGAAAAGATTCTTAGCTATTGATTGATTGCCTAAAAAATATTTGTGCACGGTGCAGAGCCTGGGAGTATCACTTTATTTCTATTCCTTGTGATTGAAGAACATGAATAACTCTTGGCTCCATGAAGGATCAAGTGCAATAGCTCTTGGTATTAATATGTTCAGCCGTACACGGTTTACAACAAGCTGTTTCCACTGCCAGATTTGTGTATGATATTTTCTATGGGGCACCAAGAAGCTTCCAAACAAGACCGGGTATTGTTTTTGTTAAAGATCGTCTCTCTGAGTTTATTCCAGCTATTTATTGCAAGGAGATGGATGATTTAGGGGCAGGATCTATGAAATCATACCCTAGATCCACCTACAAGCTTCAAAGGTAAGAAATACGTCAAGCCAAACAAATCAATGTGATAAAAAAAATTCAATCTGTAATCTTTATATAATCATTTACTATTTCTTATCCAGGAATTGATTGCTGACATGGAGGATGTTTGCTCTGCATAACCAAGATCACTTAGCTTGACAACTGATAGAAAATCCGCCTTACTTGGATGAAAGTCTTTGATACAGTTGGGCACTCATCCTAGTTCTTTTTGGCCCTTTGGCCATGTAACATGTGGTTGACTCGCACTCAAAAGTTACATTCATTGATTTCACAAATGCTTGCAAAGATCTCGAAGTCTGCTCTCCAGGATGTTTGCGCAGAACGGCATGGTTGAAAAGCAAGCCGAGGTACAGTCGTCAAACACAGATGAAGTAAACTGACAATTTTTTTGTGTCGTTAACTGAATATTCGTTCTTTTTCTTTTTGTCGTAGAAAAATGACTCCTTCCATAATTTTGCATAGTGATGGAAGGAAAATCTGAAAGCATAGGAATTTTCGAGTTAAATGATTTTGTACATTCAGTAGCGTATGGAATCATAGAATTCTTTCACAATGTTCTAAAGCTTTGCTGTTTTTCGAATATGAAAATCCGTACATTTCAAAGTACTGTACTGTTTACTCGTTGGATATGACCGTTCAGATCGGTTTTAGAAAAATGAAATTTGCAATTAATTTCCAGTATTCTAATTTTTAAGAAACTAAACTGAATATTAAAATAATTGAATCAATTTGATTAGATTTCTATAATTTCGGGTCGGTTTGATCATTAGTTTTAAATTTTATTTAAAACCACGACTTATTTTTTTTAAATATATCCCTATCTAGAATATTTCATTTATATTATAAATAATTTAAAACTAATACATTTGGACAAAGATTAATATTTTATACGATGGCGGTAGAAACTAAAAGTTTCTACAAGTTCTTAGTTTTAGGGTTTTAGTTTAGGGTGTAGGATTTAAGGGTTTAGGTGTAGGGGTTTAGAATTTAGGGATAATGGTAAGATTTTAGAGTTTAGGATTATAATTCAAGTTGGAGTTTTGTTTTTAGAGTAATATAGTTATGATTTAGGTTTTAATTTATAAACCCTAAATTATAACCTTAAACTTTAAATTCTTACCATTATCCTTAAATTCCAAACCCTTACACCTAAACCCCTAAAACTTACCCTTAAACCAAGACCATAAACTCTAAAACTAACGCGCTTGCGGAGTCTCCGCCAATGTATACAATAATAATCTTTTGAATAAATATAATTTTTAAATTTATAAATAAAAATTGAATCAAATCGAATGTATTTAAAAAACAACAGAACTTTTCGGAATTACAAATAAATAAATAAACAAATCAAATACTCTGAATTTCCAACAGATTTTATAAATTTTCACCCCTTTTTGTCAACCCTAACCAGCAATATTTGGGACTCAAACTTAAGTATAGAGCTTTACAAAAAGCCAATGGCTAAGAATCTTTTATAAATTTTCGCTCCAAAAGTAAATATATAATATCGAAAAAAATATTTTTTAAGAAACAATTAAGCCTAATCAAATTCAACAATAATTTTCACAATTTAGGAGTTTAAAAGAAGAAAGATGTAATTAAAACATAAAGTAATGAAAACTAAATCATGTGTTGTATGAATATGTGTGAATGCAAATTCTTAATAAATCGAACCTAAATACTCTTGAGATAGAACAAATAGGATACTTGTATAAGAATTTAAATAAATTCAAAGAAAGCAATTTAACACATCCTGGGTACAGGGAAACACTTAAATAATAACAAATATAGCAGACATCATAAACCAGTAAATTAGAGTGGTAATCCAATCTCTAGACATCAACTTCATAACCTCAGCACAACCAGCTTCCGCCTCGTCCGCCGTGAGTGATCCCCATTGCGTTGGCGAAACGGGTGCCGGATGGAATGCCATTAAAGTCGGTCAATATCACACGAGCGCGTTCCCGTCCCGGTGTCATTTGAGCAAACTTGGGCTGCGAGCTCTTCACAAGAACAGCGTCACAGATCTCATCTAAATGATCCTCCGACACAAGGGTCTTGTATTGCCCGGTTGAATCCGTGTATCCTGCCCTCTCGTACACCACTGCACCCGTCTTCCTGTCGGAACATACCACCTTCAAACCACATTATCAGTAAACCAAAACCCCATAACTAAAATTGAATATGAAAATGTAATATTCTGAAAACCTTCCAAATATACGGAAGTTTAGAGAGAGAGAAAATGAAACATCAAGAACAGTTGGCCACCAGTTCAACAAGACATTGCAATCCCCAAAGATACTTCACTGATCTTCCATTATTGAAACTAATTATAGGAAGCAAACTATGAGTTTGTATGTGATTTTCTTTTTTTGAGTTTCATTTCATCAAAGCAGGAATGTGTTACTCTTTCTTTCTCTCTGTCTTTGCTTATTTAAATCCTACCATTGGTTGTCTTCACACATTACAGAAGCTAATGAATAAAAGTTGATATCGTGTGGTGTTAGGAATGTGTTGCCTCTACCGTCTCTGCCAGTGGTCAAGTCCTTTTCACCTCAAGACTTTGTCTTTAAGATGCTAAATGTGAGTAGAGAAATATAGAAAGTATGAAAGAAAGTAAAAAGGATGACAATGTGTGAGATCTTTGGTTGTTGCATGATTAAATAATTAAATTATTTTATTAAATAAAATTAAGATTAAATTGATAAAATGTACAAATAGCGGGGATAAAATGTGTAATTATATTAATTTTTACTAATTGTCACGTCACTCCCTCCGTTAGATTGTAATGGCTGGTGGTCACATTGCAACCAATTAAATAGTTTGATGGTTTAATTACTTAAAAAAGAGTAAGGCGGTCAAATCGCGACTTTGTTAATAGTATAGTGGTCATTTATGTAGTTTACCTTTTTTTAATCATTATGTGCTATAAGAGTTTTTATAAAATTATTTGTTTTATTTTACAAAAACTAGTATTCATGTTAATTAATTTAACTTTATCTAAATTTTTTAGAGAAAATATAATTATTCAAATTTAATCTAATGTGAAATTCTGTAAAAAAATTATTGTTATCACTGTTAAAGCATTTTAAAAAATAATAAGCTATTCGAACTCAAATCTCTTAAAAGTAATAACACTTTTTTATTAGAAACACTTAATAGGTTTTTAAAAAAATTTAAATGTAAAATAATAATATAATACTTAAAAATAAGTGATAATTAAAATATAAAATATAAAACCAAAGATGCCTGAAAATAAATCGACGTCGTTTTAGATAACGAAATAATATGAATATGATGAATATATAATGCATCTTCGTTGGTAAGTCGCATCTTCCGTCCATTACGTTTCTCAGCTGAGCCTCTGTTACGCTTTTCCTTCAAAACATAATAAAAGAGAAACAAAGAAAGGGAAATTCTTCTACTTTTAATCCACAGTACCAGATTTTCTTGTCATCCAAACACGAAATTTTCCTTTCCGTTTCAATTTTCTTCTTAGTGATTTAGATTTTCGATTCCTTTGATGAAGAAAGGGAGAATTTTAATTAGATTGTTGTGACGATGTCCAAAAAAACAAGCAACTGCGCTATTTGCGACAATTCAAACCGCGCTTCCATTTGCGCCGTATGCGTCAATTACAGGTATATGATATATATTTAATCGTCGGTAAAAGTTCGTTAAATTTGATATCTTTGTAGATTAAATGAACTCTTTTTTTGAACTCTTCTTTGCAGATTAAATGAATATAATTCTTTGGTAAAATCATTAAAAAGCCGTCGTGATTTTTTATATTCAAAACTAACCGAAGTGCTTGCTGCAAAGGTTTGATTTACTTCACTAAATTTGAAAATTAGTGTTTTAATACTTTTTTTTTAGTTTTGTTTAATTTTGATTTGTGTTATTGCTAGGGGAAAGCTGATGATCAGCTGAATTGGAAAATTTGTCAAAACGAGAAGCTAACTTACTTGAAAGAGAAGCTTCGTCGTAGTAAAGAACAATTAGCTCAAGGTTTTGATGCTTGCCCTGTAGTTTTTTTTTCTTCATGTTTTATTCATTAGGCGTGTGCTAAATGATGATTTATTTATAGGTAAGGTTAAGATTGAGAGAATGTCTCACGACTTAAAGGTTAATTATGGAGTGCTTGATTCTGCTCGAGCCACGGTACTAATTCTGTTCCATTTTAGTTTCTTGGGAAGAATTGCAAGTTGTATGGACATTAACTATAGGAATTATATATTTTCTCTCTGCAGCTGGAAAAGAATCGTGTTGAACAGATTGAGAAGTTCTATCCCAACCTTATTTGCACACAAAGCTTGGGACATGTAAGGACTCCCTGTTTTTGACGTTTTGTTCCTTTCTCTCTCTCTCCCTCTATCATTATTAGAATGTCTAGTATTTTATCTGAAAGTTGTGACTTAAGACATTTTCTGAGTTGCAGATGGCAATTACCTCAGAATGTCTACATAAGCAGTCTGTGGTCATAAAACAGATATGCAAATTATTTCCGCAACGCCGGGTAAGGGCTTCTATGTTAATTTTGTTTTGGTTCCTGTCAGTGACTGGTGGCTGACTAGTAAGTGTGCTTAATATGCTTCTTCTAGTTATGAGCCTTGTCTTGACAATCTTGATCCGTCGTGCATGTTACATAGATTAATCAAAACCGAAAATTTTGAGTGATATTTTGCATTTACAATTACTTAAAGATGCAGCAAATGTTGTTAAGATGAGGCTCTTTACCCCAAACTTATTCATTTCCCTTCCGCCCACCTTTTCTATTCTAGCTGCTAACATTCTCCTAGGTTAGATTTTGTTCGTAAGTAAGCTGAATTTTTTCTACTCTGGCAGGTAAATTTAGAGGGTGGAAGAAAAGATGGATCCAGTGGTCAGTATGACCTTATTTGCAATGCTCGTTTACCGAGAGGGATTGATCCTCATTCTGTTCCAGCAGAGGAGCTTGCTGCCTCGTTAGGGTAAATTTTTGCTTGTTTACATAAAGCTATAAGACAAGTGCAACCCTGCTACATTTACTTTTACCTCATTGGATAATATGATAATATGACCCCTTTACTCAGTTTTGAATCTTCTTTGTTTTCTAAGTCTTTGATGAGCATGAATATCCAGTTTCTGACATTTTGATGATCCACCTGAAATCAGGTACATGGTGCAACTTCTGAATCTTGTTGTTCATAACTTGGCTGTTCCTGCACTTCATAAATCAGGTTTTGCGGTAAGAGCTAGGAACTGATTACACTTGTATGCTAAGTCTAAAAAATTTCTTGAAGCTTCTGGTATTGGATTTCTTTATATAATGCACATTCACACACAAAAAAACACAAATGCATATATAGTTTTTCAGTTATTTGGAGTTCATGTGGGAATCTTTAAGTGGTCTAAAACTGTAAATCATAATGGATATATTACTAAAGAAAAATCCTATTATCCTAGACGATGTTAGTAAAGAATAGCTAATGCTTATTACGTGTTTCCTTGAGCGTTTTTTAGATATTTGTAATGTTTGAATTGTAGTTCTTTTATGCAAGTTCTACCGAATTATCTCTTCATTTTCTATTTGTATGACTTTCATCTTCAAAAATTTATTGATTTCTATGTAAAAAAGTAATTTGCATTCTATTTTTCTACAACCTTTCTGGTTTTTAGAATGCCTATAAAGAATTCAAAGTATGTGACTTTTATAAATAGCATTGTGTTGATTTGTTCTTCCTTCAAATCAATTCTGGTTTTAAAGTGGTAGATGTTTTCTGATGGTATTTTTTCCTCATGTTTTTTCTTTAAATTTGTTGGTGTTCCACTGTTTGGTTCTGGTAGTGAGAAATGTGTACTAGCAATAATCATTTAAAGTATATCCCCATTGTGAAGTTCTGTTTCATGTCGGATGATATTGGTTTCTGTGATGATAAGCACAACGAAATTGAGCCTATGTGAGATCTATTTTATTCCCATTGTTTTTATACTCATCATGTTATAGTTTCACCTTAGGGGTCTTGCTCGCGAATATGGCAACGAGATTCTTATTGGGATGCACGCCCTTCTTCTCGAAGGTATCTCACCTGAAATTTTATTCAACATGGTTGACTGGTTTTTCTCTTCTGGGATTGAATATGTTTGTTTGTTTGTAGCAATGAGTATCCACTCTTTATACCTCGCCAAAATTATTGCTCTGCTGGTGAGGATAATTCATGGACAGATAGAAGCTCTAGTAATTTTGGTGTTGCTTCATTGGATTCTGAGAGAAGATTCCATCTGGATTCATCTGGAAGTAGTAGCTTCAATCATTCTTCCACTTCGCCCCACTCTTCTGAAACACACAAGGACTTGCAGAAAGGGATATCACTTCTGAAGAAAAGTGTGGCATGCATAACCGCTTACTGCTACAACTCACTCTGTTTAGATGTTCCTGCTGAGGCATCTACCTTTGAAGCATTTTCTAAATTATTGGCCACTCTATCTTCAACCAAGGAAATCCGATCTGTTTTTTCTTTGAAAATGAACTGTATGAGGTACAGCCTGGTTTTCTGCCATCTATTTCTGATATATCAGCTGAATCGTGTTTAAGGTATACTTTTTTTGGGGGGAGGGGGGGAATAAGTATAAAAACAACCTTGGTAACCTCAAATAAGACGTAGGAAGAAATGAATTATGCACTTATCTTTCAGAGATAGTTTTTAAGTTTTACATTGGATTCTCCATATAAAATAGATATTGAGAAAACTGTAGCTAAGGTTGAAATTTCTGGAGTTGGATTCATGAAGGAGTGTTTTTAATTGTTACAATTAACAGTCACATATCACGTGAGAAGAGTTTGGGTGTCACCTTATATACTCAAACCTAATTAGTGTGCTTTTTATGGTATCCCTTCGATTTTAAGATGCACCTTAGTCCCATTTTTAACTTGCTTCAAGTGAATAAATGGTCTGGAATGCTTCTTTTCTCAACAATCAAGTGTGAAGGAAAAAGACTTTGAAAATGATATGTTTTGAGTTTTCTATACCGTAGAGGGAACTGAGATTGAAATCGCCATATCATCTATGTTGAAAATCCTAATTTTCTGGTTGTCAGTCAACCTACCTTACGAAAATGCCGGCATGATGAGGATGGCAAGAATTGTTGTTATCTTCTATTTGGTGTTATTTTATATAGTCAACATGCACGTGCGTACTATTTTGTATTTTGCAGCTGATTGTTTAGCTTCTCTTTCTTATTTCAGGTCAGGCAAGCAAGTTCAACAACTAAACAAATCTGTTTGGAATGTGAATTCTGCCATGTCATCAACCGCATTATTGGAGAGCACACACATGCTTCCTTTGACGGTATAATATTCTATCTACTTTTTTGTCAAGTTATGGAAAAATATGACTAACAGTATTCCGCTAATCAGTCGTTGTCATTCAATTGGGACCTAGCATGGTTGGATTGTTTCTAGATTTTCATATTAGCTTCAATAATGAATATACACACACACATATTTATGCTTTTCTCATGTGTTATTCAGACTCAAGTATGAGTCTTAGATACAGATGTGTTTGACACAGTTTTGTTTTATCCCCCGCCCTTCCCTTAAGTTTTTACATCTATTTAAAGCAATCCTTGGAGGGCCATATCCCCATAATCACGTCTGTATCTGCGGTGGACATAGATACTTAAAGAAACATGAAGAATGGAGAGTCCAAGCTTTTCCATTGTTGTCTCCGCTGAGAAATTCTATTAACCTTGATGATGCAATTGATTTTTGACTTGGATGCTCCACCGTTTGAAGAAATTATTTTGATTTCGTTTCACGATGATCATGCAGAAAAATTTCTCTGATAACAACCTTGGTAGTTCAGCTCCCAGTTTTCTTTTTGCTACTGAGATGTCTGATACTAGGAAGAATGAAAACCCAATTGATGAATGGGATCTAGTGGAGCATCCAGCATTTCCCCCTCCACCATCGGAAACTGAGGATGTCGAGCATTGGACTCGAGACATGTTCATTGATGCCACAAAGCGATGACCGTTGCATGTAAGTGACACATTGCCTATCTAATCTTCTAGTTAAAGTCTCAAGTAATGTTATTATTAGTAGTATGCATCTTAGGAAAATGCTTATTTCTCAACTTATAGCTTTAAGCAAAACCAAAACCATGGTGTTGAGCATTACCATTATGGATGTCTTCCCTTTCGGTACAAGACATCAATCGTGTATCCTATGTTATCCGGGTTCAGAACTGTCGGATACAAATATGTTTCTGACATTTTCTTAACTTTTTCATATGTTTAGAGAACCATATTTTCACACACATGGTTCCGGATTTCTATAAAAAAACATTAACCACGTATCCTAAGCTATCCGGATTCGGATTTGTTGGATACAAGAATGTTTCCAACATGGTTATACTATATTTGTTTCTAAATTTTTTTCATGCATTCACGGATCATATATTCATACCCACATCCGAGTATGGGTTTAACATGGATGTTGAACACAAATAGTCTTGAGAAAAATGAAGAGTTGAGGTCGCATAGTTCCTCTCCATCGATTGATGTTAACCTGTAACTGTTTTTAACATGTGAATTCCTCGTGTGTTTGAATTGATAGGTGTTAATAACACGGAGGGTTGGCAACGGACATCATTAATTCCTGGCCTTGTCTTGTGTCACATGTAAATAGAAATAATCCGTCATTCATGTCGTGTATATAATTTTATTTTATTTTTGTTTCATTTTATTTACTCGTATAATTTATTTAACAAAAAAATAAGTTGTTAAATGCTTACTCAGATCCGTAATGTTTATCTACATTTAATTTTAATTTTAACATAACCCTCAATTTATATTTATTATTAAAAAGAATGTTTTGATGTAATTATATTTATTATTAAAAATATGAGATGAATAGACTTTGGATGACGTGGTGAGTCGAGTTCATCTAATATATTTTTTTCTGAACTAAACAATGCTTAATCCCGTTAACACATGATTCCAGGATAATCATCTCAATAGACTGATGATTTTGGGCCAGGGTCCATAGCTCTCAATGTTCTTTCTTGTCCAACTTCTCAATAACCCCTGCCAGCTGGGCTGTATCGTCGGCTCTATTTACTTTATTGCCCTTCATTCCAGTTTTCTAATTTTAATTATATTTTTTCTGTCTATATTGGTACATGAGCTTATTTATTTTTCTTGCATTAGTACCTAAGCTAAAGTAGTTAGTACCGTTTGATAAAAAAGAGTAGTCAGTACCGTACTGATAGTTGTATCGTTTTCTCCTTGCAACTGGTACATTAAGTTTTATGTAATATTATTAAAAGAAAAAGGATGGAGTGGTACCAACTCTAAAATTATGTTATATTATTATCTAAACAAATTAGAAATGATAACAATTATAAAGTCATAAAAGTTATATAAATTAAAACTATTTTAAAAATATCAATTTGAGAAATATAGACAAGTTTACGTATCAACATGGACTAAAAAATTTAGAGTTAAAATGCGCCATATATTATCCTATGAATATGTAGCATTCATAAATTACAACACTTTATTAAATTACAAAATATAATTCATTGCTAAGATAATATTTTCCTTTTCTTTTTCAAGTTGTGGAGAATTGATCTATGAAGGCATAAAAGCTAATTTTATTGCCAATTCAAAAAAAAATCTCTAACTTGATATAAAAGTTATCTCTCGGTTGCTTGAGGTGCTTCAATTGAATATTTCAACTCATTAGTTAAAGGGCATAAAAGCAATGAAATTTATTGTTGTATGGAGGCTAATTTAGCCATGTGAATATAAAGAAAACAGGGAAGAAATGAGAGATAAAAAAGAGAAATGTTATTTTTTTGTATTTAAAGTATTAACAGTAATATGTAATTTTATTTTACAATAATTTGTTTTATGTGTAATTGATGTATTTGAGTGGGTTATTTTCAAGGTACTCAACTTTTAAAATTATTTCACGTCTAAATTGAAGATCAAACCTTCTACCATTCATTAAGGTAGGAGATATGTTTTTTTTTTCGTTTTTTTTTTCAACAATAGCCTTAGTTTTAGGAGTTATGGATTTAATTTATGGTTTATAGTTTAGGGATTTAGGTTTATGTGTTTGGAATTTAGGAATTGTAGATTGAATTTAGAGGTTAAGATTAAAATTTAGGGTTATACATAAATACATAAATCTCTAACATATGACTATAAAACCTAAACCCTGAATTCTAAGCTTAAACCCTAAAAATTCTAACTATGTACCATAAATTCTAAACTATTATACTTAAACCTTAAATTAAATCTTTAATCATGCATGCACGTGGGCATGCATGACAATAATTAAAAATTATCATAATAAATAAAATCATATATTAATAAATTACAATTATCATTTTTGCCAAGAGACATGAATATTATCTATAATTTTTTTCCCACGGTATGATAGATGTCATATTATTTTTCACAATATTGTGATTTCTACGGCAAAAAGTGAAGTCGGATGAATTATAATCCGACTTTGAACGGTAAACTCTATTAATGATTAAAGAATTGAAATCAAATATATTACAATTCGACTTTGAACAATGTTTTACACTGAAATCGGAATCTTTTCTCACCGTTTTCAACATTTTTTAATTAAAAAAATAAGAATTAACAGTGAAGTCGGATTCCTTTCCTACCGACTTATTTTAGGAAAAAAACTTATTGTCTTATTTAAGTAAAGTTACCTAACATTTTAGACTAATTTTCACTCAAAAGTGTTACAATTCTATATCAAATAAAATTAATATTTAACAATATAATAGCATCCATTAATTTAATATTTTCAATCAAATAACATACGAAGAAAACCCAAAAATAAAAATTGTTTCTATTAAATAATAATTTGCCAAATAAAAAATAGTTCTAATAATATTAATAATGACAATGAAAAGATATGCAAAATCATTTTAATCAACAATGAAAATATTACAAATTACATTTAAATTTATTATAATAATAAAATTTTCTAGTAGAATAACTTTTAAACAACATATTCTTTGAAGTTACCAATTATACAAATAAATAATTTCGACCTCTAAGGTTTAGCCTCCTTTTTAAAATTTTAGCAAAATGATTTTATACGTGATCAAAATCAATTGCTCAAATTATTATTTGAAATTTTTTAATTTTATATTTATATTACATTTGCATGAAATAAAAATATTATGTACACGTGCTATCTGTTGAAGAAAACTAGTAATAAAAAAATGAACTACACTAAATGGAACTCTTTTATTTCAATATTTCATCCCATAAAATTAATCAGAAATACAAATAAGCTATTTCTATGAACCCTCTTGAAAATAAAAGAGGAAGTATCTCACTAAAGATGCGACCATTTTCACAGCATCATTTCTCAGTGCACACACTAACCAATCCTTTACCTTAAAACCGACCATGGAAGCCTTCAGAATTCTCTGTCCTACAAAGGTAAGACTATGTTACTCCGGCTCAGGTATAAGTGTCGGATATATCCGTAACGAGTATATTTAATCTCTTCCAAGTTTTTTCATGTATGTGGAACGTCATTGAAGAGTCCGAGCAACATAGGACGGGACTTATTGCAATATTTGCAAAATGCACTGTCAAACCAAAACCTACCGACTAAAATACCTAACTCAACAGCTTTTTTTCCTAACAGAAGACATCAAAAGTGAGGAAAAGAAAGAACTAATCTGCAATAAAAAAATGGAACTCTTTGGATTATATAAGAACAGAGAAAAATCAAGCTTCAGACTCGGAGTCGGATGAGCTCAATTCAGAAGAAGCCCCATCCAAATTATTTGAAACAGACCGAGATAACATTGGTTGCATGCCACAACACAGTTTCAGAGACGGCCTCAATTTCATGTACTGTAAGATCAAATCAATGAGCAAAGTAAGCAAACAGCACATAAACAATGAGAAAGATGCTTAATCTAATCAGCCGTGGCCGTGGGATGGGATTGCAAATAAAAGCATAAAATATGCAGTAAACCTTCATAGCTTCATGGCTCAAAAATCCCATAATTTCTTGCATACTTCATGTTTCGAGGAAGCAACTTATAGAACGACTTCAAAGAAAATTTATTGAATAACTCTGTTACCGCAAAAGGACGAGGGAAGTTATCTCTTACCTCCTGATAAAAAGCATTGATCTCCTCTTCTGTAAGGCCCTCATCCTCACCAGTGTTTTCTTCCCACCCAAGAGAACGAAGGAATGCAGCCTCTTCCTCATCGGGATAAACCATATCAGTGGTACTCGTATTCTTTTCCCTGTCATCAGAACAGTTGTCACTGTTGCTAGTTCCGGCAGTACCATCATCAGCATGAGCAGTTGCAGAATCACCAATTACTCCCTTTGCAGCTTCAGATTTCTCTAAGGTAGATGATGAAATTTGAGGATCTGGATCTGAGAGACCACCATAAGTGTTTGTTGAGGTCTTCTTCTTCAGAAGATTAAAAAAATCATTCCGGCTCTGGGTTTGAGCCAAAGAAGGTCTTTTTTCCACAGTGAACCCAGCTATTGGACTAATGGCAGCTGCCTTGCGTTCCCCAGCAGAAAGCTTCGGGCTGTTTGAGTTTCTTGCAGGAGCAGAATTAACGGGAGGAACAGCATGTTGGTTAGTTGTAACTCTGTTGTTTGCGATTGTTGTTGGACTAGCAGTATCTTTTTTAGTAGGGGATGAGACCCCATTATCCCATCCTGGTTTGAGAACCAAAAGCTTCCCAGATGTCTTTGGCATATCAGACTTGACATGTCCACTATGAGGAGAGTGATTACCTTGATGAATCAAAGCTGGCGTCTGCGATCCACTCTTGACAGCTACGTTCATCTCACTTATTCTGACTGCAGGTTTGGCTTTTGATTTATCTGCTGAGTTTAGAACCTGAGACAAGAGAATTAGGTTAATCATTAGCTGTAATTTCCAAGTACTAAAAATAAATGGTTCTTTTATCCATACAGAAGGAGTAGACAGGTTATGGACAGGAAACAGTGCAAATCCGGAAACACTTTACGATAAGGCAGCACTAGCTAACTTCAGTAAATCTTGGCATTTCAAAATCCCTTGAAAATGTACAAGAACAGTTATAAATTACAATTCAGTCACAAGTGTATATCAGGAAAGTTGTGTGAGAAAGAGAAGTTCTCGTGAACCTCGAACCAAAAGCCAGTACAAACAAAAACCCAGGTGGAAAAAGAAAAGGCAAAAGAAAAAGAATTAAGGCTTGCTTATTTAATTAGATATAAATAAATATACAGCATTCAATATCTATACATGATGTACAAGAAGGCAAATGGGAAAGGGAGGGGAACCAAAATTGTTCAATAAGACTAAAACTACAAATTTAATGCATATAAGATTTAAGAGAATGTTTTGCTGAAATAAGGCGGCTGGCTTACAGAAACCTTAGGCATCAAAGGTGTCACCGGTATTAGTTGCCTTGATTGCTTAATAGCCAGTTCCTCGCGCCTTTGAGTGGTGACAGATAACTAAATAAAATAGAAATGCCCAGTTAGATCACAGATATAAGTTATACATGTAATAAGGACTTGGTGATTAAGCCAGTTACCAGGGGAGCAGTACGGCTTTGTGAAGGAGCTTGTGCTAGTGCTTCAGCCATATTAAGACCAGATGTGACACTTGGAGCCACAGAACTTGTGGCGGAAACAGTTGGAGGGGAAGGAGAGGAACCTGTGCTACTACTTCCAACCACACTCGGCACTTCTGCCAAAGCCGAGGTCCATCCTTCTCCATCAATCAAAGCTGAATTACCAACAGACACACTTTGAGAAGCTGAGCCCAAAACAGGAGATGAGACTCTGGCTATCTCTGGCACCCCTTGCCTCTCTTCAGTTCCAAGAGAGGGAAAATCTTTCTCAAACACAGCCTTGTGGATGCTACTCCCAATAGTACCCCCAGAATGAAGACCATTGGTAATGTTATGGTTACAGTTACCATTATCTCCAGAGTCCACGGCAATCCTTCGAGACAAAGGCTCGCCCTGTTTACTGTAAACCATAGAATGAGAACGTCGCAGTGCATCTATCTCAGCCCTAGTGGTTGAGATACCTCCTAATTTCTCAACCCTACTGGTTAAGATACTTTCTAAAGGGTCAGAAGAACCACGGTCCCAATGGTTCCCAAAGTTCATCCTCTCTTTATCCCTTTCTCGAACCTTATCACGGTGACTCCTACTAAAGCTACTGTAAGCATGCTTTGCAGAAACATTACTAGAACTCCTCCCTGAATTCAATGAATATGTCCGATCCAAAAATGCTGAACGAGGGGAATCAAAATCACTTATTTTCCTAGAGTTCCTATGTCTCCCATGATGCAGCAAAGAAGAAACATCTAACATAACAACAAGAACACAATTATTATATATTCCAAAAATGATACACAAGCATTCTTATAATGAAAACGAAGAAAAAAAAAACTAGTATAAATGCAACGAGAAGCATAATGGCAACTAAAGGTGCAGTTAGACAGATGTAATTGGAATGGAAAATGAATAGGTATTTAAGAGCTGGTCTGCCAAAAGAAACCTGGGTTAGAAGAAGAGGAAGCAAAGTGGTGGGCTGAATTGCCACCCCCAGTAACAGTGCCAGTACTTCTCAACCATTCTGGGACTAATGTTCGTTCACTTCTTTCCATAAGGGATGCTCAACATGATCATCAGAAATCCAAAGAAAAAAGTTCTTCAACCTTCTCCAAATCCAAACCCACCAAATTATTACTATTTTCTCCCTTTTAACACAACCCTAGTCATTCAGATTTCAGACCACCTAAACAAAGGTCAGTGGATTTAAAAGCTGATTCAACAAATGGAAAAGAAGGGATTGTTTTGATCAAAAGAAACAGAATTTTAACACTAGTGGGAAGCCATAGCAACAAAGACAGGCAATGACAACGACGAGATTATATTAGGACTAGAAGATGGATTTGAAGATTGTTGATTTTCTAGTTTCAAATGATCATCACATATCCCAATAAAAGATAAAAAGAAAGGATCTAACCCTCTTTTCAAATCAATAACTTGGGCAAAAACAATAGTTAACGCCCATAGACCAGTTTAATTAGGGAGAATAACACTAAATAACCATAAATTTGGAGTAAATTAAAACCCTAGATTAAATTTTAATTGTAAGTATCCAACTGCTAGGGTTTGAAACAAGAAACTTTGGGGGGAAATTATAGAGAAATAAAGACCATATGAAACAAAAAACAGAATCCAAACCCTAATCCCCGCAACGGTTCCTCGCTATTGCCTCAAAAAACCGTAACCTTTTTCTAATAATAACTGTCCCAATCCAAAGCGGTTCTTTTTCCGGGAAAAATTAAAAGGAAAACGAGAGAGTTTCAGTAAAAGAAAGAAGATGTAGATAAAGAAAAGAAAGATAAGATGGAAATTAGGGTTTGGGTATTGATTATTATTCGTTTGAAGATTAAGATGGAAATTCTTCTCTTTTTTTTCCTGTTAGTTTAAATACTGGGAGATGAAATGTATCAACGAGCAAAAAACCCACAGCCCCTTCTTCTCTAATAAAAATGCAACCTAATTTGAAGGAAAAAAATATCAAAATTGGTTTGTATTTATTAATTATAAATAAATCATTTAATGTTGTGGAAATTATTAATGGTTGAACTTGACTTTTCCATGAGAAACTTTGGCTTATGTACGGTGTGCTGTTTTCCTCTGGGTTTTGATTTGTTTGTTAAATAAAGGCCCCACGTATACGTTTGCTATTATATGTGTCCCTCATGGCTCATGGGGTCGGTCCACCACTCTATTTTCATTCTCTAAATATTTCATTTTTTAAATAAAATGCTGAATTTTATCTAACGAAAACATAATACACCCCAACTTAAAATTAAAACATGCAAATATAAAAAAAGTTAGTAAAATAGAAGGAAAAAAAGCAAAGTTATCTCATCTCTTAATTTCTGTATAAAAATTTAATATTTATTTTTGTTCAATTAAACACAAAAATATCGATATAAAAATGGTGATCGAGAGATATCAGAATCTTAGCCCAACTTCTTCTTCTTTTTATCCAAAGAGTAAAAGCGTTCATTCAAAAAAAGGCTTCGACCCCATGCACATAGTGTGCAGTAAACATAAGGAAAATGGCAACATAAACTGCGAGACAAGCATCAGGTAGAGAACAGTATCCATGCAAAGCCGAGCAGTGTTGAGGGAATACAATGCAACAGAGGCTAAAAGCTCATCCAGAATCGGGACAACCATGCCCACTATGACAAGTAAACGCCAAACAAGGCAACCAAGGCAAACACGACAAGGATATCGTTGATCAAAAAGAATGTAAACGAACTCCCGACTCTTCTTAGAGAGCTCCTTTTAGAGGCAGGCTCTCAATCCTATAGTGGGATTGGATCTTATCACCAAAATCACGGGAAGATAACCTTCTAATTGATCTTGAGTCAATATAGAGACCACCATGCTGAGAACCACCGACCGTGTGACAAGTAAATGCCAAACAAGGCAAACGCCGCAAGGATACCGCTGATCAGAAAGAATGTAAACGAACTCCTGACTCTTCTGAGAGAGCTCCTTTCGGAGGCAGGCTCTCAATCTCATAGTGGGATTGAATCTTATCACCAAAATCGCGGGAAGATAACCTTCTAATTGATCGTGAGTCGATATAACGGCCACCATGCTGAGAACCACCGACCGTGAAATAAGGAGACAATGAAATTCTGAAGAAAGAAACCTCAACAACCTGGGCTCATGAGGAGTGGTAAAACCGCCCAGATCCCATCCAAACCTTATATCTTCAGATTTCCAAATCTCGTGAGGATAGGATGTTGGTAATGCTTAAAGTGTGAACCAAGGCAAAAGCCTATAACCCACATGGGTTGGGAAAAAAGCCTGTGAAAGGTATTTATACCCAAGTTTCCCCCCTCTCTTGTTGAGTGGGAAATAACAAGGGGCATTCTCGCGCGTCATCGTCGCCGCCGTTCGGCTTGATTCGGTTAACACGTGTCTTCGACACGTCTGCGCGCGGATACTATCTTTTTGGAGAAAATTCTTGAGGAATTTTCTTAAGAATAAAAGATAATCTGAAAGAATTTTTCTACTTGTTTATAGGCTCTGAAAACTATTCGAATTCGGCTCTCTACTTTCCTCCAACGCCAGTACCAGCAATATCGCCATTGTTCACTCCAGTGTCGAGTCCGTTGTTCACTCCGGTGTCAAGTCTATGACTCTCGGAGCGTCCGTGTTCACCTCGGGGGACATTCTAAGCCAATGGCATACATACCACGACACGATTCAAATTTGTTTATTTACAACATTCATTATTTTTCCAGTCAGTGTTAACCAGGTCATTTTGCAGTCTTTCAAACCAATAATTTAGAAACAATTCTTTCACTCTGATTTTGCAAAATGACATCTTCATCTGCACTGCATAGCAAACTCATCCCGAACCTGTCAAAGCTTGATGCGTTGGATGGTGGAAACTATCGAAGGTGGTCCCAACACATCTTGATCTTCTTCGAGCAATTGGACCTTGACTATGTGCTGCTCACTGAACCACCATCCGTGTCTGCCACTACCGTTGTTGTCCCTACCGACAACCAAGGGCAGAATGATGCTGCCACCGAAACTATTGTTGCCGCCACACTTGCCAAGTATGATAAGGACAATAAGACGGTTCGTGGTCATCACCTAAGTCACATGTTCAACAAACTTTTCGACATGTACCTTAAGAAGAGGAGTGCTAAGGTGATCTAGGATTCGTTGGAAACGAAGTATGGTACCGATGATGCGGGGATTAAAAAATACGTCGTCGGAGAGTGGTTGAAATTCTAGATGACCGACAATAAGCCGATCATGAACCAGGTCCATTATTACGAGAATCTTGTCTCTGATATCCTAGCGGAAGGTATGCAGATGTGTGAGGTTCTGCAAGCGAATGTCCTTATCGAGAAGTTACCTAAGTCTTAGTCCGACTATCGCAACTCTCTAAAGCACAATAAAAGAGACATACCACTTCAGGAGCTGATCAGGCACATGAAAATTGAAGAGGCCAACCGATTGAAATATAAGCTTCCTAATAACTTTAGTCACTTATCTTTTAAATCTAACCTAGTTGAGTCTAGTGGTACATCAGGGTCCAAAAAGCCCTTTAAGAAGGGCCCCCAGAACAAAAAGACCAAACCACAGAAGACCATTAACTTCAAGAAACTGATCAAGGCCAAGTCGGACGCGAAAACCCTTAAGTGTTACGTGGGCGGGCAAGCTGGTTACAAGGCGTACCAATGTCAGCACCGTGTGGACCGCTAGAACGAGACTAGACCATGCATGCATGTGGCGGAGGACATGGATGATGATGTTATTGCCACGGTGGTTTCGAAGGTCAACCTTGTAGAGAAGAACACCGAATGGGTCGTGGACACCGGAGTTTCTCAACATTTCTGTGCAAGGAATGAGTTCTTCATCGAGTTCGAGAATGTGGACAATGGTGAACGTGTGTACATGGGAAACTCCAGTAGCTCTCAGGTGATGCACAAAGGCAAGGTTTTACTCAAGCTGACTTCCGGTAAAACTTTGGCCCTTAACAATGTCCTATATGTGCCTGCCCTGCATAGAAATTTGATCAGTGGTGGACTTTTAAATAAGGTAGGCATTAA
This sequence comes from Hibiscus tridactylites, assembly GCA_958450335.1. Classification (NCBI taxonomy): domain Eukaryota; kingdom Viridiplantae; phylum Streptophyta; class Magnoliopsida; order Malvales; family Malvaceae; genus Hibiscus; species Hibiscus tridactylites. The sequence goes on from OY288277.1 coordinate 17,364,964, forward strand.
GTTAGTTTTTAAGGCAAATAAACTGGTACTTTCCCGAAATGGTGATTATGTCGGGAAAGGTTTTTTATGTGAATGTTTATTTGTCATAGAAACTCAACTTAATGAAAATAAAGCTACCATTTTTGCTTATATTGTTTAATCTGTTGATATGTGGCATACTAGATTAGGATACGTAAATATTCAATCTTTAAAGAAAATGACGAGTATGAATATTCTGCCTAAACTAGACATAAGGAACTTTAATAAATGTGAAGTTTGTGTAGAAGCTAAGCATGCTAAACCTACCTTTAAAATTGTTTCTAAGAGAAAGACTGAACTGTTAGAACTTATACATACTAATCTAGCAGACTTTAGAAACACTAAAAGTAAAAGAGGAAAACACTACTACATAACTTTTGTAGATGATTACTCTAGATATACAAAAGTTTATCTTCTAAGAACTAAAGATGAAGTTGAAAACTTCTTCCTTATTTATAAGGCAGAAGTTGAAAATCAATAGGAGAATAAAACGTGTTAGGTCTGATAGAGGTGGTGAATATGGATCTAATTTTCTAAAAGAGGTTTGTGAGACGAATGACATAATACATGAAACTTCAGCCCCTATTTTCCTCAACAAAACGGTATAGCCGAGAGGAAAAACATAACTTTAAAAGAGATGATGAAATCATTGTTGATAAGTTCTGGGTTGCCCGACAACATGTGGAGGGAAGTCATTCTATCGACTAATCACATATTAAATCGAGTGCCTCATAAGAAAATTGATTCTACCTCATACGAATTATAGAAAGGGTATGCTCTAAATTTACAATACCTGAAAGTGTGGGGGTGTCTGGCCAAAGTGAGGTTGCCAGACTTTAAGAAGTACACCATTGGACCTAAGACCGTTGATGTAGTGTTTATAGGCTATGCTTCTAATAGTGCCACATATAGATTCATGACTTTACAACTCTTCTATTTGTGAATCTAGGGATGTTGTTTTCTTTGAGGATATCTTTCCAGTCAAGAAACATAGATTAAGTGATGAAACAAAAATAGAAAACTTGCCATCCACTTCTTCTAGTGTGCCTGCTAGGTCTTCTCAAGAGATTGAATTTGAGCCTAGAAGAAGGAAGAGACAAAGAGTTGAAACCTTTTTTTGGACCATATGTAACCCCCTAGACCCGCCTATGCGTTACAACGGATCCTAGGAAGTCACATTAGGGTCACAAGAGCGACCCACAGTAAAAATACACATAAAAACATTTTTTTACACTTATTAAATTGTAAAACCAACTTCTGTTTAAAATATCATTTCAGGATGTCACTTAAATACATAATAAAAATTTCAGAAAATATTTTACAAACACTGCCATAAAACAATACATGACATACATGCCCACTAACTATACAATACCGTACTCCAAGGCAACGCCGAGACAACTCCGAACACTGCTGTCAACCATTATACCATGATATATTCTTTTAACCTGCGATGGTAAAACAACGTGAGCTTGAAAAAGCTCAGTAATACAGTACTACCAAAAGATGCTATAAGATCATGCAGATATAAGGTAGGCATAACATTTTCATAATGTTCCATATAGTAACAGCCCTCATTTCCGTTCTACTATTTCGAGATTGCATCATACTCAGGAATAACGATATTTGTTCCTTATTCAAACATCGTGAATTAGACGGGAATTATATAGGCTGGTAACATACGGAGGTGGAAACAGAGAGTTTAGTGCGTAGTGTGTTCCAACAGTGCAGCGCTAATGCATGAAATGTAACAATGCAGTAAACCTTTTTATTTAAAGTACATTTGTTTCAAGTAGCCGTAAAGTTCATTTTTTTTTAATTCTTCATTTACCCTCCAACCATACTCTAGTATATAGTTTTCCCCAGTGCGGTATCATGTGCAGGCATTAACCCGAGCCCATTGGGCGTGGGTACCATCCTAAGGATATACCTTAGAATACGAGCGGCCCTTGCCGAAGCATAGGAACCGAAAACGGGCGGACCTGGCCGAAGCCTAGGATCCGAAAACGGGCGGACCTGGCCGAAGCCTAGGATCCGAAAACGGGCGGACCTAGCCGAAGCTTAGGATCCGAATACGGGCGGACTTACCAGCTGGATCAGGGCTGAGCCGACTACAACTTCATATCATGTACCAAGTACCCTAGTGAATCCGATCATCAATAGTTCATTAATCATTAACTGTATTTTTAGTAACTCATTATCCATATAGCATGTTTGTCATATCAGGTGCATATGCATATATCAGAAATATATTACGGCCATGCTTAATTATAAAACATGTCATGTGAGTTCAAAAATGTCAATCAAGTGCACGTGATCGGTATTATAACATGTAAGTCAGTATGCAAAAACAGTCGTGTAGCACACATGGAACACACTAGGTGAAACAGATTGTTTCTTGGAGATACTTGGCATTTACGGAAGAGAACACATTAAACTTTTGACAATTGAACGGATTTTTGAAACAAGACCCCTATTACAAGAGGGGTTTGTACTAACAGTTCAAACCAGATATTCAGGAGATGATACATCAAGATCTTTGAGTGTTTAGGCATATCATGAGTGATTTAGCCATTTAAACCTACAAGGGCATTATGGTCATTCTATCATACATGAGCATTTTGATAATTTATACCAACAAGGCATAAACAGTGGCTCGAGAATTTTATTTGCTCATCAGGTTTCTAGCCAGGCATTCAGAGGTTTTTATATCAAGATCTTTCACGATATCGAATACATTCAGGGATATTTTGATTATTTTGGCCAACGAGGGCATTTTGGTCATTTAACCATCAAGGGTGATTTTGTACTTTAGCCCATTAATAATGAAATGACGATTCACAATATTTAAGATTTTTAGAAGTTTATCAAGCCTCCAAAACCATTCGAACTAACATATTCCCAACCTTGCAGTACTAACCAAACCTTCTGATGTATGCACTTCACGTGTATCGTTTCCAAATACTGTTTGTATCGTATATCTGAAAGGTTGCCTTCATATTTCACCACAAGACTTGCCACGAAGTAGTCGAACTAATATTTTGTGCGGAAAAACTTCCATCCTTATATTAATATTAGGAGTGATTGACGTACATAGGTCATACTTCAACCCATAAGGGCATTTAAGTCATTTTTAACTTTATTGGCATTTCCAGAATTTATCAAGGGTAATTTACTTATTCCAGTCGAAAGGGGGTATTTCAGTCATTCTGGAGTTCGGAATATCCATCATTTCTGTCAATTGAACCATTTATAGCATTTCAATCATTTATGTACCCGGGGGTGTTTCAACCATTCAAGTAATTGCGGTAACTCCAACCACTTCATTCATTCCAAAACACGAGGATAGACCCATCATCTCTGTTAATTTAGAAATTCCAATGCCCAAGCACATTTTGGTCATTTGATGACTCGATTGTATCGGCATTTTCAATTCTTTTACTCGATTCAGCCATTAATAGCAATTATGTATTTTCTGATAGTTTAATTGATCCGAACATATAAAGAGTTTCCCCTACAAATTTATCTTTAGAGGTTTATTCAAGATTTACGCTAAATCCGAGTGCTTATCTTTCTTGAATAATTAAGCCTTATTATCGCATCTCTCTGAGTAATTCGAGACTTTTAGATGAATCAATTGTTTTACCGGATTTAGTGTAGGTTTCCGCAACACTTTCATTATTAGGGGTATTTCTGTCATTTTCACCTCGAGGGCATTTTTGTAATTATATACTCCAATATTTCTGTCGTTTGACAAATTAACATTATTAATCGGGTTTGGGGGTTGATCGACTCATTAATTTTCTGTAGGATTCCAAGTTCTTTGATTTATCATCTTTCTCATTCAATTATTCCAACCTTATCTATAACGTCGTACATTTTCATATCCGGTTAGACTTAAGCAGAATTAACGGTACTCGTCATCATATGTGTGCATGCATTAACCGAATACCAACATGTTCATAAAGCATACTAGAGGTAGTAGTGTATTACCTTTTGATACTTGTTATACCGGTCGACCATGATACTTCGTTCGATCACTCTCGAACCCGAATGCGACGTCCTCAACATCCCGAATACAAGGAACTATGATCACCTTCAATCGCACAAATTCCAATTTCAGTCCTTATTCACATTGCTCATAATTGATTATTAAAATACATAAGCACACTCGAGTTCAAGGTTTAATTCGGAGGCTTTCGGGTTAGAATTTCACAAAACGGACTTCAAAATCGGACTCAGGACGTCGAAAAACATAAAATAGGACTTTTCGGAAAAAGTTGACTTTTTGGTCAAAGTCAACGCTGACGTCAGCAGTCAAAGTCAACGTTGACGTCATGCTGACGTCACTGGTTGACCGGGTTGACTCACTGGGTTGACTCGGGCGAGTTGACTCACTGGGTTAACTCGGTCAACGGGTCGGGTCGGGTCGATCAACGGGTCGGGTCGGTCAACGGGCTTGGTCTACCATTAGGCTTGGGCTGGTTCGCTTGGGCCGGTTCGGGTGGCTCGGTTCACGGCTAGACCGGGTCTGAGCCGGCTGGCTCGGCAGCCACCGTCCAAGGCGGCCGGGAATCGCCTTGGACGGCGCGTGAAGCCCACTCGCGGCCTTTCCCGGTCGGAAAACACGCCGGACAACCCAAAACTCCAAAAACAACCCTAAATCTAACATATCACATCTGCAAACCCAAAAAACTAAACCAGAACTCATCTGACTTACCTAAACCGTTCGAAATGGCCGGAACGTCGCGTAACCCCGTTGAAGCCTTACCGGCGTCGAATGAGTGGTCGGACGGTTGGGTTTTGCTCGCCGTGGTGCGAGGATCTCGGATTCGGTGGTTGCGCGACCAAGGGACGGCAGAGGTGACCGAAAAACACGCAAAACAGAGGGCGTGTTGGGCTTCTCCGACGAAGCACGCAAACGGCTTCCCACGGTGGACAGCGGCTGATAACCGCGAGTGGTTACCGCGGTTGCGTTCGGGGAGAGCTGGCGGACACGGTGGCAGCGGCGGTGAAGGCCACGGCCTGGCGGTGGCCGAGATCGGACATGGTGACGGCGGGGTTAGGTGAGAGGCTTTTGGTATTCCAAAATTTTAGATCTGAAGCGTTTTTCTCGATAGGTGGAGGGTTAAATCAACTGAATTATTATTATTATTATTATTATTTTGTATAACTAAAGAAATTAATTTTATTAACAAACAAAAGGAAACATAACCAAGGATGATTCTTAGCATAAACGGTTAAACCTTAGGTTCACCAAGCCTCGGGTCAAGGGTTCAAACCTCACGAAAAACACTCATTTTCTTTTATTTCATTTTCCTTTCATTTTATCTAATCCTTCATCCTTTTTTTTGGGTGTTACACCATACTTCATAACTTCCTTTATTTATGAGATAAATGATTTAGACACCCTATCTGATCCTATAGCTCAAGCTTATTTGTTAGATGAGGATCCTAAAACATACGAAAAAGCTATACGATCTATTGATGCTAGTTTCTGGAAAAGCGCTATAAAAATGAACTAGAATCAATAATGTCTAATCATACTTGGGAATTAGTTGACTTGCCTAGAGGATTTAAAACCATCAGCGGTAAATGGGACTTTCGAAAGAAACTTAGACCAGATGGTTCTATCTAGAGGTATAAGGCAAGGCTAGTAGTCAAAGGATTCACTCAAAGATTTGGTCAATACTTCTTTGATACCTATTCTCCCGTCACTAAAATCTCAATGATCCGTGCATTGTTTGCACTAGCCTCCGTTCACAAGTTGCAAGTACAACGAATGGATGTAAAGACTGCATTTTTGAATGGGGATCTAGATGAGAAGATCTATATGGAGCAACATCTTGGCTTCGAGGCGCCTGGTATGGAAGGCAAAGTTTGTAGACTTAAAAAGTCACTTTATGGCCTGAAGGAAGCTCCTAAACAGTGGTATGAGAAATTTCATAAAACTAACCTTAGTTTTGGTTTTGTTGTGAATGGTTCGGATGCGTGTGTGTATTCGAGGATGTTTGGTACTGATTGTGTCATCATAAGCATGTATGTTGACGACATGTTGATTTTCAGTACTAACATTGAGTCCATTAACAAAATAAAGAGTTTCTTATCCACTAAGTTTGAGATGACTGACTTGGGAGAAGTCGATGTAATCTTAGGAGTCAAAGTAACCAAAACTGAAAATGGATTTTCTTTAAGTCAGACACACTATATCGAGAAAGTGTTAAAGAAATTTGACAGTTTTGATGTCATCCCTGTTCGAACTCCTTATGACCCTAGCATACATCTATTTAAGAACAAAGGAAGTAGCATTTCTCAAATGGAATATGCCAAGATAATTGGAAGTCTGATGTTCTTAATGAACTATACTCGGCCTGATATTGCTTATGATGTAAGAAGACTTAGTAGATATACTCACAACCCTAGTGGTGAGCATTGGGTTGCTCTTAGACGCTTACTTAAGTACCTTAAGGGTACGATGGATTGGAGACTTGAGTTTGTTGGCTTTCCTGCTACTTTAGAAGGATATTGTGACGCCAACTGGGTCTCTGATAGTGATGAAGTAAGCTCTACGAGTGGGTATGTTTTTACTTTGGGAGGAGCATTAATTTCTTGGAAGTCTTCAAAACAGAATTGTATTGCTCGCTGTACTATAGAGTCAGAGTTTATAGCTCTTGACTTAGTTGGGCAAGAAGCTGAGTGGCTAAGGAGTTTGATAGCCGATATTCCGTTGTGGGGAAGTCTGACTCCTCATGTTTCCTTGTTGTGTGATTCACAAGCTACGATTTGTGTTGCCAAGAGTCAAGTTTACAATGGTAAAAAGAGGCACATTCGCATAAGACATGAATATGTTAGACACTTAATAAGGAATGAAGTACTTTCTTTAGAGTATGTGAAGTCGGAAAGAAACCTAGCAGATTTGCTTACCAAAGGGTTAAGCCGGAAGTTGGTCATAGATTCGTCGAGGGGGATGGGTTTAAAGCCCATTGGTTGAGGAATTCATGGTGGATACCCAACTTAGTTATCTAAGTTCAATGTGGTCAAACGAAACCATGGAAAGACTCATAATGTACATTTCTCATAAGATGAATAATGTACATGCCCAAGTTGATTATTATTACTCTTAATAAATTCATAGCCCAGGTTTTGAGTTGTCTTAGTGAGAAAGACTTGATGATTTTTTCGAATTATAGTTGAATACTTATTCTTAATAAGTTCATAACACAAGTATGAATGTGTTGTCCTATTGAGAAGGACAATATGAACTTACCGCCAGAAGAGGTTGAGTTTCAAGAAACTCTTAATGAATTCAAAGTTTGAATGGTCCTATTGAGAAGGACATATTGAATTCACCGATAATGAGGATGAATATTTATTCTTAATGATTTCGTATCCCAAGATTGGGTGGTTCAATTCAAATGAACTTGAAGAAATCACCATATCTCTAAGAGGTTGAGGCATTACAAATGGTTCTTAATTATTTCATAGCCCGATCTGAGGGTGGTTTATGTCGAGATAAACCTGATGAAATAACCTATGTGAGTGAGAAGAATTAGCCACCTTCTATGAAAAACGTTGGGCCGTTTTCTAATACACTTACTAGAATCCTGAGGTAGGATGGCCAAATATACACTTATGTATATATATCTTACACATCGAGAACTTCGGTGGATGAAGGAGTTAGTTGTGTGTTATGAGTTTACCCCTATCTTAGAAAGTTCAAGACTAGTTTCACTTATCTAAGAGAATGATCGCTCATCTTCACTATGTACTAGTTCAAGATACGTTCACTAGTGCTTAAGCAACTAATTCCGCTATTGCTCTTCTGAGGAGGTTTGTGTTTGAGATTTAGATGAATTCTTTCGCATTAGTGAGAGAATGTTGGTAATGCTTAAAGTGTGAACCAAGGCAAAAGCCTATATCCCACATGGGTTGGGAAAAAGGCTTGTGAAGGGTATTTATACTTAAGTTTCCCCCTCCCTTGTTGAGTGGGAAAGAACAAGGGGCATCCTTGCGCGCCGTCGCTGTCCGGCCGACTCGGCTTAGTTCGGTTCGGTTAACACGTGTCTTCGACACGTCCGCGCGCAGATATTATCTTTATGAAGAAAATTTTTGAGAAATTTTCTTAAGAATAAAAGATAATCTAAAAGAATTTTTCTACTTATTTATAGGCTCTGAAAACTATTCGAATTTGGATTTTTTTAAATTAAATTAGAATCAGAATGTCTTATTCCAATTGAGCAGTCTGCTGATTTGTTCGAATTTAAACAGTTTGTTTCAATTTCGAACTGTGTTGAATTTAGACTTTTTTAGTCAAATTTTATTTGTTTACAGCAGTTGTTAATGGACGTTACTGCAGATTAATTCTGCTATTATGGAGAGCTGTTATTTCAGATTAATTCTGTTGTTATGCATATTAATATCAGAATTAATTTGGACAACAAATGGACAGTTTTGTCCATGGTTTTCAGCCTATAAATAGATGGTTTCATGCAGTCTAAGAGTGCAACAAACACATACAATATATTCTAAGCTCCTTGCTTTCCTCCAACGTCAGTAGCAGCAATACCGTCGTTGTTCACTCCGGTGTCGAGTGTACGACTCCCAGAGCGTTCGTGTTAACCTCGGGGGACAATCTGCATGTGAAGCGACTACACTTATCGAGGCAGAATTGTTTCTAAGCCAGTGGCCTACATACCACGACACGGTTCAAATTTGTTTATTTACAACATTCATTATTTTTCCAGTCAGTGCTAACCATGTCATTTTGCAGTCTTTCAAACCAACATAGGAAATGTTTGGCTTGAAATGGAAAATTTTGAAACAAATTTTGGATAGTCAGGCCTCATAGTACACAAAGTATTTTCAAATTCCCTTCACTCTACTGAAATTAAGCTTAAAATGGAAAGAGATAATATTCTGGACATGAGACGCAGACAGGGGAAAAGATTTAATCTGAGGAAAATACTATATTACCCTTAGGACATCAGCCCAGAAGCCATCTCTGTCGACGGTTCCCCTTGCCATTGACGCCAAAATTGTTTCTCCGGCAAGGTGAACCGGACACTTGCGATCCAAGACACGAACTAATGCCCCTCAGGGAAACAATCAACCTCTTCGGTTGATCGGAAAAGGGACAAGAACTGGGGATGTTACCAATAAAGGAGAAGCAGAACACCTAATCGAAACCCACTCGATCCTCGCCAGAGGGGCACCGGAGCGAGGGTTGCAATGAACTTGAGCTGCGCGGTGCTCAAACCTCCTCGTTACCTTCCAAACTTCTCTTGTACTCGGTCAAAACTAGAACATACGGGAGAGAAAACTCAAGAATTGCCTTTTCGTTAGGACGATAATGAGCAAGGAAAACGCAAAAAAATCTGGGAAGCAAGAAGCGAGATCACTGGTGCTTATCTTAGCAGCCGACCAGAAGAAACACCAAAGAGAAAAGGGAAAGAATCACCGGGAAGCAAGAGTCGGATAATTTTATCTGTGCCCTAACCCACAACCAGAAATCCACGAGCACTCGAGGGAAATAACAAACTCCGCCGGGGAAAAACCAAAATCCGCCGGACCGTCCACTATTGCCTCCACTTTCCTGATACAAAGACCGCGAGATCGAGAGGAAACCCACTGCCTGGGGAACGCTCATGGAACGCCGACACCGTCGTTCAAGACCACCAGGAGCAGCCGCCCTACTTGACACAAACAACTATCGAAGGAAGAGTTGAAACAACCTAGATCGAGCCTCGGAATGTCGTGGTCTTGATTTGGGAAATATCGGCGTGTGAGGCGCGTTTTGTGTGATCTTGTTTTGTTTGTATGATGCCTTTTGTATTTAATCTTAGCTCAACTTCGAAGGGCTCACAACAAAGAGTTGAGATCAAATAATTCCTCTCGAAAGTATAAGGATAAACTTCTGTTTAAACTAGAAGACTCCAAAAAAATTGTAAATCGTTCTATCATAAATTCTAACTGCATCGGTACTTCGTAAACTATTTTGATACGGCATTCGTCAATCTTTCCTGAATAAAACGTCGTTATAATTTTTGTTACTCAATTGATAAATTGTGACAAAGACAAACGTATAAACACAAATTTATGCAAAATAAAAAAGTGAGACATATTAGATTGTTATTGAAAAATAAAGCAAGAAAAACAAAATAAAAAACTAGTCGACAACATTAAAGTAGTCGTCGGAATTAAATATTGGTCATGTTTGGTAAAAAAACGGTTTGGATAAAAATTAGAGATTTTAGGTATAATTAGAGGTTTGACAAGTCAAATCTGCTAATATTGTTGTTTGGTGAACAACGGATTGAAAAAGTGGATTATGGTAAAACCGCTAATTTTGAAAAAGCTCATAATAGGAGCTTTTTGAGATAAGAGGTTTGATATTAGAGTTGTAAAGACTCTTTTACTCTTATTGATTACCAAAAATCTCCAAATAACCTAAATTAAATATTTTCTCACCTATTTATAAGTTAATCCTATTTGTTTTTTCTTTTTGTTATCACATATTTATATGTGTATTTAAATTTATTAATTAATTAAATTATATTAAAATAATTATATAAATAATAAAATAATATATAAATCATTCGAATATGTTTAAAAATTATATTAAAAATAATTTTTATAAATCTAATTAATATTAATTAGATACAAAATATTGATAACTAATAAACTATTCAAACACGTATTGAATATAATAATGTCCTTATATGTCATTTTGCTTGTTTAAATAATCTAACAACTATAAGCTATCAGTTAATTTTACCAAATACTTTTATACAATCAACTAATACAATTAGCTAATGCAATCAACTAATGCAATCAGCTATCAGCTATCAGCTAATGTAATCCGCTATCAGCTATCAGCTAATGTAATCCGCTATCAGCTATCAGCTAATGTAATCCGCTATCAGCTATCAGTTATCTGCTAATTGTCAAACAGGCCATTGTATTCTTATAATTGTTAGTTTTTAAAAAATATTTAAATTACGCTTTATTTAAATTTAGATATGTGTAGAATATATATTATTTAAGTCAGCGATTAGGTTTTTAATGGAAGGAACCAAAACAAAAAAAGTATCTTACAAAAGGGACGATTTTGACAAAAAAATTAGTCGGGTGATCAAAGTAAACAAGGGTGGTAATAGGTAACCACCAGTGTAGTTTTTCCAAATAAAAATTGCATAGTGGGTTAAAGCAAGCACGGGGTTAACACTCATGATAAGTCAGTGACGTTATGGTCGGGATGGACTTAGAGGGGGTTGGAGGTAACAGTCGCCTATCTTATAAATTTAAAATTTATATATGATTTAGAAAATTTTCGCTCCCCTAAATTTTAAAATTTAGAGAAGACAGTCGTCTCTCAATTTTCTATTTAAAATTTATTTTCGCTTCCCTAAAATTTTATAGTCTTAAAATTTTATAAGTTCGCTGTAAACATACGATTTTGCATCTTTCTCTGGTGATGGTGTTACGAGATGAGAATGGAATTGACGTTTTGATTTCTCACACATGACACAGATTTACTTGTGAACTTATAAATAAATGACCAGTATTGAAAATACAGATATATTTCATGATTATTTACTGAGTTTGTCAACTCGAAAACCAAAATTTACATTTTTTGTGATTTAATTATTGATTTTCTTTTTCAATTCATCTTTAATTTTATGTTTAGTTTTTGACTAAATTTAAAGGATGAAAATCTTCTATCCCTTTTCAGTGCCTTACATATACCCCACATTTAAAATTAACTTTAGGGTTTAAGGTTTTAGGTTAGGGGTTGTGGTTAGAGTTTATGGAATTTAGGGTATAATGTATTTTTTAGGATATAGGGTGTAAGGTTTAAGATTTAGAATTTAGGGTTAGGGCTTAGAATTTAATTTTATAGTATTTTTTTAGTGTTGGGGCATATGTAGGGGCAACGAAAAGGGGCAGACAAATTATATCCAAATTAAATCTACATGCCCATAAACTAGTGTAGAATACATATTTTTGAAAAACATATTTTGTATGATTTTATATTTTTTCTTAATTTAATCCCTTAACTTTATATGATTTCATCATTTCTTCGGTTCCTCATTCGTTTTAAGTTTATTTTGATCAAATATAAACTAAAAACCCCACTATCACAATATAATATCTATGTTACTTCAATTCATATTTTTTAAAACAAATTTCCTATTTTTTTAATTTAGTCACTCAACTTTATATGGTTTCTCATTTCTTCAATTCTTCCTCCGTTTTAAGTCAATTTTACTAAAAATTCACTATCATTATAAAATATCTATGTAACATCAATTCATAGTTTTAACAAGAAATTATTTTGTTTTTTCAATTTAGCCCCTTAAATTTATATTTTATTCAATTTGATCCTTCAATTATAATTTTGTTGCAAATTTTTTATTCTTCTCAATTTCTTGACTCATTTATACTCTCATCAATAAAATATATTTTATAATTTTCGATGATATTTGTTTTATAAAATAACATTACAAATCTTACTTACACATGTGAAAAATTATATGAAAAAATATATACGTGTATCTTATATAAGTAGAGAAAGTCGTTTAAATTAGAATTAACATATACTACTAACATTATAAATAATTACAATTAAATTTATATAAAAACTCAATAACTCTGACTCCAACCAAATCAAAAATAAAATAAAATTTGAGTCACAAAATAAAACTAACTAACTAAAATATTTTTACTTGACTTTATACGATGGAATATTCCCCTCAATTTTGGACAATCTAGGTGTCTTAGGGAAATTACGGGCCTTTGGAAATTATAAAAGATATGTTACCGGCCCACATGATTAATACCCGTAAGAATCTAAAATGGCGTAGAAGTATCGACATAGTGACGTTTCAAAAGCCATTCACTGATCTGTTTCACAGTTATAAATACATATAAAGGACAGAGGTAAAGCAAAATTCCGCTCCTCTCTCCACAGAACCGGTAGCGGCAGTGGGAGCGGCGGCGTAAAGGGAACCGCCTCTTTCCTACTCAGAAACAATCTAATTCCTCCGCCGAAGACCAGCTTCATTTCTCTCCCTCGATTTTTTTTTTACTTCGAAAGATTTTAAATCGACGGTAACATATCCAGGTACGCTAGCTTCAGTTTTTCCTTTTGATTCTCACTGTCCCGCGTTCATTTAATTTGGCTGTCGATTTCGTACTCTCAATTTCGATTTTATTGTTTTAGAAGATGTTGCATTTTGATTTTCACTGTCATGATAGCTTTACATCATCCAATGCTCTAGCATAAGTCTCTTAAATGTTTTCTTTCTCTGTTCCTTCATAAATATATATAATACGATTTGATTAGCCTTATCTGTAATATTTTTTCTGCTTTAAGGAGAAAATGGTGACGCTTAATTGGTGTTATATATATAAACAAGATATCTCATTAAAAAACCTCCGTGTTTCGCTTTAGCTTTCGATGAATAATAATGAGAAATGATTCCACAAGCTCTTGCCGTTGTAGTTCAAAGCATAAGATTACCTCGTTGCAGATGTTGCATTATGTAGTGTACATTGATTATAGATCTTGCTGTTACTCGAAACTATATAAAGTTTCAGTTTTTAGGTATCATGAATCTTACCATTGTAAAGAATAGCATGAATTTAGTTCTTTTATCAGTCAACATGCCTTTTAATTCTTTTAGATGTTTATTGGTTTATGTTCTTTCAGCATTGAATTCAAATCTTTATTGCCTTATAAATGAGAATTTTCTAGTATGTTGGCCTTTGTTACTTTGGACCAGGGTGTGAGAGCCGGACACGAGTATGTTTAATTATTTTATGAAGTTTTTCCATTTATTTGGAGGGTTATATCTCTGTACTCATGAATTATGTCGGAATATGTGTCAAGGCATTAGATGTTGGACATAGGTAACTTCAAGAGAAATGTAGAGTTAAAGCATTGTGGATGTTAAGTGTCTTCTAAGAATATGCACCCATTCCCGCTTCCGCCAATAACTCTCCTTCCCTTGAGATATATCTACTTGTCTTAGGCTTTATCCATTTTGTACCCAAAACAAAACATAATTAAATTTTGTTTTAAACTTTTGAAGTCTATGCATTAAATAGATGCACTGCACTTTGATTAAGTCGGTAATTTCCCATTTGTAATGCATGGAAATTTTAATAGGCTTTTTCATCAGAAAATATCAAACATTGGAATTTTTTTATCTTGTTGAAAGTGCTAGGCATTTGTTAATATTGTTTGTGTTTATAAAAACTTGTATTATTACAACTATGTGATATCTTTCTATCTCTTCCCTGCTTTAGGTTTAGAATGGCTAAATTTAGCAAGGTCCAAAAGTCTGATTCTCTTCATAAAACAGTGAATCCTTCTTATATATTACCCACTTATCCTAAGAAGGCCGGCAAAGGTGCTCGAAAGGAAAAATGTTTGAAATCTTTGGAGAAGAAAGATTTGGAAGCTGCAAAATGTTCTGTTTGTTTGGAGTTCCCGCACAATGCTGTTCTCCTCCTTTGCTCGTCTTATGATAAGGGTTGCCGACCTTACATGTGTGCGACTAGCAGGCGCTTTTCCAATTGTCTCAAGCAATACAAGAAAGCCTACACTAAAGTAGCTTCAGTCGACTCTATGGATAATTCAAGTCTTATTTCAGGTGTGGGGCAGCCCATTGAAAAGATGGATGTTCCAAAGCTTTTATGCCCGCTCTGCCGGGGACAAGTTAAGGGATGGACAGTGGTAGAACCTGTACGGAAATATCTCAATCGGAAAAAAAGGGCATGTATGCAGGACAAGTGCTCGTTTGTTGGAACTTACAAAGAGCTTAAGAAACATGTTAGGGAAAAGCACCCGCTGGCACGACCTCGAGCAGTGGATCCTGTACTTGAAGAAAAATGGAAAAAGCTTGAAAACGAGAGAGAGCGGAATGATGTGATCAGTACTATTATGTCGTCAACACCAGGAGCAATGGTGTTGGGGGATTATGTGATTGATCCGGGGTATCATGGTATCTACAGAGATGAATATGATTCAGATGATTCTTTTGACGACCCTCTCGATGATTTTATTCATCTAGATTCATCTGTTCGTTTACACAGTAGATTCATGGACTATGACCTATTTGACGATGATAGCTTTGGGATGCGACATGCTTTCCGTGCTGTTGCCCCAGTAACCCGCACTTGGCCTTCTCGCTTGTTGGGAACTATGGGACAAAGGCGAATCCCTAGGGCCCGAGGGCGTAATGGAAGGCGATAATTTCTGTGTCACCGATCACATGGAATTTATGTCAGGTAAAATGAACAGATTGTAGAAGAGTCCGACATCGGTATTCAGGTGTTCAGTTGTGGAGGTGAACCAAAGGTATCTTTTAGCTTTCATTTCCCTCCTCCATATGTACCTAGTATCATTTCTTGGTTATGCGTTTGACAACAGCATACATTAAAACATTCTTTCTGAACTCTTTGCTTTAGAAGCTAGCTGCCAGCATTTGTTCATATGCTGCACTTGGTGTCCCCTCTATTTTCCATGTTTTAGATAGAGAGAGGATAATTATTCGATACACTTTAGGTTTGACGTTAGCTCGATTTTCATGGGATCTCTTTCTAAACCTTGATTTAATTTGGGGCAACTAAGGTGACTAATTTGCAAAAATGTGTTCGACCCTTGAACAAAACCTACTAGCAGGTGACATCTGGGATCATAATGAAAGCAAATGGGACCAAAATTGCCAAAATGGAATGAAAATGTGTCCGACCCTTGTAGTCCATTTGATTTCATGACGCTAATCCCTTTCACTCTGTTTTCCCATTGTTGTTTACTGTTTGCCCCTTAATGGAAGGATACTAATGCCTTTCAACTGAACCTCAGGTTGTAGTTTTATTATAAGATTTTACATATTCAGATTTAGTTGCGTGCCACGCCTTATAAGTAATTTGTATGAACCGATTGATCCAAGTCCCAAAATTAATTGAATTAATCACTGAAACTACCAGTACTGAATTCCATATCATTTCAGTGCCAACTTTGTTTTAATCAAGAAGAGGACCAATTTTTAAGTTGATATCTGAACTCAAACTAAACGGTTCAATTAATCTAAATTTCAAGTTAAGATTAATATTAAACATACGAATACTAACCTTAAGAATATTAAAAAAGTAAT
This sequence comes from Hibiscus tridactylites, assembly GCA_958450335.1. Taxonomy (NCBI): domain Eukaryota; kingdom Viridiplantae; phylum Streptophyta; class Magnoliopsida; order Malvales; family Malvaceae; genus Hibiscus; species Hibiscus tridactylites. The sequence continues at coordinate 17,381,145 of OY288277.1, forward strand.
ATTTAACCTCTTTCACTTAAAGATTTTGATATTAAATTTTATTATTCTAAATTCAGAAAACTATTAGGGGTGGGAATCGGGTGGGACGAGGACGGTTTTGCATTCTTCACTCCATCCTAAACACTTACGGTTATACTTTTGGGAAATTCCTATTAAATATTTCGGGGATTTTTTTCGTCCACATATTTTTTCCGCGGTTTTTGGGGAATCCTCATCCAAAAAAATTAAACAAAATTATTCTTTTACTAACCAAAATAAATGGCTAATTTAGTTTAAAATATAAAGTTTAGATACTTCGATTCGAAGCACTTATGAGATGATGAAGATTGAAAGATGTTGTGTTGGAGAAGATTAGACGAGAGTTTTAGCTTGTTCTTATAAACTAAGATAGAAACATGTCGAGAAACTTGAATGTGATTAGGTTTGAGAGAAAGTTGAAGCGATAATAATATAGGGGTTTTAATTTTGATGCACATGCTGTGTAATTTTTTTTACACAATCCTTTTATAAAATTTAAATCACAAACCCTAACAACCTAAAACCTAAACACTAAGCCCTAAACCCTAAACTCTAAATTCTACTCATAAACCTTAAATTATATACCCTACATACTAAACCCCTAAACCCTAACCTAAAACCCTAAACCCTAAACCCTAAAATTAAATGGCTTGTGTAAACTAAAGTTTACACAAGCTTGTGCATCAAAGTATTTTCCATAATATAGTTAGAGTTTGTAATAAGATATATATTAGGGGTATGTATATAAATAAGTATATATTTTTTGAAAATTTTGTAAAATATCGAGATTCTTGCGGATATTTTTTGGGATTCCTACGATTATTTATACAATTACAGTTCGATTATCTTCACGATTCGGATATAGCAACCTTCGTCTCCATCCCCATTTGAGCTTTGATGATAAAATTTTCTCCATCCTCGTTCCCATAGGTACAAATTTCAATTATTTTTTATCCCCATCTATTCAAACCCCACGATTTTTGAATATTTCTCACCCAATTTTTACCCCTAAAAACAATGTATCACTTGAGTAAGGGAACATAGTCCCTGTCAAGACAACTATCATGTCCGGTATGATTAAGCTTGGCGACTCTCATAAGAAAAAGAGAATTAATTAATAGAAAATTTTATATTCATTTTCTGCAATTAATTAATATAAGCCATATATTTTTTAATTTTTATTCTGCTTATAGAGGGGGCTGGAAACATCGCTATACAGCCAACCTTGGATAGGTTCTGGTGTAGCATTGAGAATCGAGAGCTGATAATTCTGCGAGGACACCAGCTTAGATATACTATCCGTCACTATATTACTTTCACATGAGATCCAAATAATCTCAGTATACTAAACACGAGCACAAAACAAAGAGATGGCAAATAACACATGAAGGTTGTAGCATCTTGAATTAGTCGAACCGCCTGGGAACAATCCGACTGAATCTGTAGGCAATCAATACCATTCGTATATCACGGGAAAACAACAATTTAGTTTAATCGAATCGTCTAGTTTCGTTTGTTTGCTGTGTTTCGATGTTGCATGAAAGAATCCCAAAGAATCGATCTTTTTCTAGTTGTTAAATCACTCTTTGATTGATCAATGTGATAGTTTTTAGAAATTGTATGCAGTTAGCCAGTTACTAATTCATGATCTGACATGTACAAAATAAAAATTTCATTTTCGATTTTACGAAAATTTTTACAAAATCCTTTCATTTGCTTCTCTTCGAATTTTTATTTAATTTATTAATATATTTTTTTATATCTTCATTCATATCTATAGAATATAAGATAGATTATGATCTATATCTATTATGATATATAAAAATGAATTGATGAAATCAAAATAAAAAAAAACGTAAAAAGAGACAAGTAATTCATTTATTTTCAAACCAACCCATTTTCTATCTATTATTTGATTGACTAATCCTTTATATTGTAATGTGTGAATGTCAAATGTTTTGGTAATTCTTCATAATTAGATATATTTTCAATATATTTTTTTGTTATATTCTACTCGATCTATTCGTTGAATTATTGTTCATATTAAAATGAATCAAAATTAATAAGAAATTATTCAATGATGTTCGAACATATATTTATTTTGAGTGCCTATTTTTTTCTATCAATATATATAGATTGATCACGAGTCGAAATATTGTTAGCAATTTTCCTACATATCGCCTTTCAATATACAAGGGCTTGTACCTTCATTATCTTTATCACGGTGATGATTATGGTGATGGGATAATTATCTAAATTTACTAATAAACAATAAATACTTGTCGGTCAACGAATTCAACTATTGTTTACTTTTTATAAGAACAATCATTAAAATTTGGGCATAATATCTAAATTTGTCCTTCATAATTTTTATAATTTTTTCACTTAGTCCTTTTTTTTAAGTACTTTAGCTTCAACGTTTCATTTTTTGATTAAAGAACATTTCGTTGAATGAAAACTATTAATAGACAAACGATCAGTGCGTCCCGCTAATCAAGCAGAGACACATAGACGAGAATGATGACGGAATATGTCCACGTGGATGTTAATAATGACGTGACATGTAAAATGAAATTACTCTTTGAAATATCAAACACTTCCAAGACACTCGAACGAAGAATCGTTTTAAGCAGAAGCAAACTAAAAGATTGACAGCTGAGAACAACGGAAAAAACTCATGAACAAAAAAGAACACAAAAAAGAATTAAAGTAAATGTCTTGTATTACTAAGATAATTGGATGAATACAAATAAGGTGCAAAGAATCTATTTATAATTGAGTTCCTTACATTCGACGGTTCCTACTGATTTATATCGACGACCTAGATCAAAATCTACCAACCACAATTAGTACAAAATCAGTAAATTCCTTAAATTCTAATCTTTATCTAAGAAAAGTATGTCATATATTAACATTGTATGTTCACATAGTTGTGAATGGATAAGTCTTCTAAAATTTTTCACGGATCATGTCAGTTGGTTGGTCTCTTTAAGCCCAAAGTTTCTCACAGAACCTCTTGGGCAACGTGTTTCGCATGTGACTCGGACCTCGGCTCACGTTTCTGACATTCTCCCTCACCAAACTCAGCGATGCCATTGTAGCGTCTCTAGAACGAAGCTGAAACGTTACTAGGAACTCCTCGATACCTCGACTTTCCCCAACATAAAATCGAACTTAATTGTCCTTATCTTTTTTTAAAGTACTTTAGTTGTCAATATTTTATTTTTTAACAAAAAAAATCTTGATTAGACGAAAATTATTAATTAACAAACAGTCAACGCGTTCTACTGACTAAGCAAAAACACATAAATTAGAATGATAACGTCACATATACACGTGAATGTTAATGATGACATGTTATGTGAATAATTTTTTAAAAGAAAATTATATAATATATATTATTAAATTAATTGTTTTTTTTATTAATTTTATGACATCCAACTAGGGATGACAAATGGCATTACCTGCTTGGATTAAAATTAAATAACCAAGTTTTGGTTTCAAACCCGTATACCAAGTGAATGACTATCGACGAATCCATTGGGCCAAGCTACCGTTCATGTAGTTCTTTTCACAAACTCTACTGTTTAATTTAAACGGTTAGTTAACTGTTATAAAAGTTATTAATCGTAATTTAATAGTTAAAAAATAATTAGCTGTTGATTTTTTTAAATGGTTAACAATTTTTTTTTTTTCAAATGTTCATTATTTTTTTAAAATAATAAATATATCTCTCCGATAAATATTGTATTAAAACTTCAAAAAAATACTCAAATAGAGAGATTTTAATCCCAAACTTCATACTTAGTTTTTTTTAAATACCTATAGGTTAGATCAATCATTAACCATATTTTTTAGCGGCTCAATTAACCAAAATTGTTTAACCTTAACGGTTAAGTTAATTAACCTATAAAATAAACGGTTATACTGATTAACAGTTACGATTTATTTTTGCACACCCCTATTTAAGTAATATGTTATATAATGTAGAATTAAATGAAACAAATAAAAATTACATTTGAGGGTATTTGAACCCAGGCTGCTAGAAAAGAAATATCAGCACAAGATCAAACTTGAGAAGATATATTAACATCTGCAGTTTCAAATTAGGTCCCAAAACCCATTGGAAGCAATTCAAGACTTTTAGACTTTGCATCTGATCCAAGAGTGTAAGAAAAAAAAAATTGAGTTTTCGATTTTCTTCATACATACTTTTATCTTATGCATAACTTTTGATTCTCTCATGATCGACCTCAAGATCAGTTGGAGCCTACGGCTGATGTTCCAGTTGTCCTTTTGCTGTTGTTATTTTACGGGAAATCTACACTATAGAAGCAAAAAAAGAACGACGATATAAATTTCTCCAGCAGCCTGGGTTTCTTTTTTGACAATCAGCCTGGGTTCAAGAGAAATAAGGACTAAAGTGACAAAGTTGTAAAATATTGAGGGAAAATTTAGGCATTATGCCTAAAACTTAAGACATTGGTTTAGAAGCTTAATTTGAGGCAATTTCTCTTGTACTGTTTTTTTTTCCTTCTACAGACTACAATCATAACCAAAAGTTATTGGTCTTGGGTCACACAACTAACAATCACATCATCAAATACGAACCGAGACACAAAAGGATAAGACGAAAGAAAACAATATTCTTCTATTATTTTTTTTAATCTAAACTTACACCGTTGTTGCCGGGGCAACCCGAAAGTTGATGTGTGCCCCATCACATCTGGTGAAAAAAATTGAAGAATCAACAAGGAAAAAGATGAGTAATTTAGTCAAGGATGTGATCAGAAGGGATTTGGCCAAAAATATCAGGACATGAATCCCATTTCCCTTGATCTCTAGCCTCCCAATATCCACCTATATATTCATATGAATCACTGTTTCTATCCTTTGCAAACCACCTTGGCTTCCAACCTCTCTCCTGCATGTTCCGTGCCTGCTTCCATTTCAGGAAGAAAAGAAAAAAAGTAAAATTGATACTCTAAATGATGGGGTAAACTTCTGAAATATAACCAAGTATACAATTTATATTTTAAAAAAGCCTTGAAACATTTGTGTAATTAAGCTTTATATGTTCTCAACTAAGAGTCTAAAACTATAATGAGAAAACCACAGTTTTGGTTTCCGGAAAAATATAACCAAGAAAACTTTCAAGGTCATTTGTGTTCCTAACTAACCAACATAAAATCTATATGGAATTACAAACCAATCATTCCTGGACTCAAACTATTCCATAGCGAATTTGCATCATCACACGTAGAACAACAATGCCGAGAAGAAAAATAAAACTTACCTGTCGTTGCCGCTGCTCCAACCGCAACTTCTCTGAATTTGCCGTTTCATACTCCCCATTTTCCAGATGCCTTTGATCAGGTCTCAGCCTTGAATCCGTAGGAGGCAACTTTTCCTACATGCATCAAGGAGATTGAAATCAACATCCTAATTATTGCTAGTAGTTCTGAGTATTGGTGTCTAGATAGTGCATCAGTTTCACATTCCATTTAATTCTTATAGATTCAAACGGATGCAAATTAATTCTATCTTTAGTGACCAAGAAGCTTCATTACCAAAAATCAAACTATTAGAGCCTAGAAGCACCCAAGGGAGATGTCCTTCAAACGTAATATTGTAATTAAGGATTTGTTAGATATGTTTTTACATGTAAATGAAATCAAATAGTCCAGAATGGAATTTCACATCACCCATTGAATGCATTATTATACGGATGCCTAATTCATATTTCAATCAAAACTACAATGACAATCACCTTCAGACCAGGAGTGAGCTCATTCAATGTGATGGCAAATCTTGTTAAGTTATATCTAGTGGGGTATTTAGATGGCTTCGTCCGCTTCCAAAGCAGATGGGATTCTGCTAAAGAGCCTTGTCCCTTTCCCTTTGCAGAACAATCTCCATTCACATAATGCATGCTCTCATCCCATTTTCCAAATAATGTAGCCACTGTCTTTCCATTCCTATCTTGGACTACACCATGTACCTGAAGTGCAATAAAGTTTTATAAACTGGTAAATGTCAAAGATGGTTAAACGGAGGATTAATAGAACAAACATAATATTAGTGAAATGAGTTGATATAATTTAGTAAATTGATTATTTTAAGGAAGATGAAAGATCACCTGGTGAGGGTTTCTATCAATGATAGATTGCTCCTTAAATTTCAGCTTACATGAATATTCACAATTCCCCTCTATTCGCATAGTACCATAGTGATCACAGTACAACTTTCCCAGTATGAGATTGTATATTGATGTTGTCACCTGGCAAAAGATTTTAAAGTTGGTTACAACATGAATGCATACACATATTTGTTCTTTTAACTTTTGGAGTTATACCTTACTCCACTTGAACACTTCTCCATCATCAAACTCCAAGGTCAACACACCAACAGGATCCAGCTGAATTGAGCGACCCCAAAACTTGCTCTTTAAATTGCTATCACCCCAAAATTTCCATCCTGTACCCTGACAATGACATGCTACAATCATAGGATGATGACTAACCTGACACCAGAAATGGAATAATTATCAGTAACTTCATAAGATCACATCAAAGCAGAAACAAGTAAAAAGGGATAAAGAGATAAATCTGAACAAATATACCAAGCAGCACACTTTACTGTTCCCGGTACCCTATATACTATAAAGGGATATATAGAAGCCTATAAATGTTCTTCACTTATTAACACCTAAACGCATAAGTTAATGTTTAAGATAATCTAGTAACTACACACGCTATTCAAAATCTTTAACACACACCCCTGTTTCCCTTACCCAGTAATTCATTTATGATTGGTCACCGAACAATATCATTTTTTGTGACAATTAGCTAAATGTGCTTACTTCCTTAACACTATATACTGGCTCTACTGTGGTTGCATCCAAAACAAGGTTTTTGATGTAGCAAGTTTCTAGACAGAATAAGAAACAGGTAGAGACAAGCTGAAAAAAGGAAACCCACACTCTGCCTTTCTGTGAACAAGGATCAATGATATACTACACATGCAGAGCTCATGCGGTACAGCAACTTTGGCATCAGGCCTAGCAAACTTGTTTCAATTTCATATCATTTTACTAACCAGGTAAAATGAACTCAATAAAACGTGCAAAGTTGAAAATAATGAAAATATTTTTATGTTTGAGATATACACACAAAATAGAGAAGTTATTGGTAATTAAAACACAACTGTATATGTGTAATAATCACTTCTATGAATATTGAATTTGATAAAGCAACACTCTAGGTAGGCCAGGTGAGCCAGGCCTATTCTTCCGTCAAAGGTTTGACCTTTTATGCGAGGTTAATAGTAATTTAAGTTTTGAATAACAATGTTGTGTGAATGCAGAAAAAAACAAAAAAAAAGAGAGTAAAAAACAAGGATAGACTATATCTCGAGTCTGGACAAACCTTCTCTGAGAAGAAGCGTACACCTTTATCTGGGAAGTCAGCCTCATATGTTTCCCCTAGTAATGGATTAAAGGGTTTGCAAATTCTTCCTTCAGTGGAAGAATATCCGGACACAGCAAATGCAGCCACATTAAGAATTCTCATGAGGTTATTCCCCTGCAAGTTTTTGAGGGGAGAATTATGAGTTTCAGGGGATCCAGATTGTCAAAGTTTATGAAGGGAATGAACTGCTATAAGCATTGCAACTAGCCCACAGTAAAGTACATGATAGGTACGAAGGAGAGAAGTGACAGGGAAAAATTAGGTAAAGCCTCCGTATATATAATCACTACATTAATGAAGGAAGTGATGTGATGATAGATAAAATAATAGCATAGGAAATTTCATTTTGCAACCAATGCTCTGTTCTCTAAAAAATATTTGGAGTTCAAAGACTCACCCTTTTCCCCCATTCATATGCACGATCAAGCAGATATGAATATTCCAAATCCTCAAAACACTTTTGAAGGGAAGAGAGAGGCTCATTGAAGTACACAGGAAGACAAACTTTTGTAAGGTCTTTCCCAATATTATCCTTGATCATTGACCAAAGACTTACACCTTTCTCCTTTTCAACAGGGTCAGGCAACTTTTTTCGCCTTTTAATGCAAGGAAAGTTACTTCCAACTGATTTGATGTAAGGATCGATGTCGTCATCAGAATCAGCAGCATTAGTACCTTCATCATCAGAAGAGAAAGAAGATGACCGGAGATCAGATCCATTGCTTTTGAAAGAACTCGATGATAGAAAGTCGCGAGTGTCAAAGAAAGTATGATCATCTTCATCAGTTTCTTCTTCTGCAGCATCAACTCTTTCATTATCATCATCCGAGTCAGTTACACTTCCTTCTGAGTAAGAATTTGAACAAAGAGAAGGGGAGGGAAATTAACCAAAGAAAGCAATGATAGGAAAACATTTAAGTAATAACAATGATGTGAATACACAAGAATCAAAAAATGTCATAAGAAATTTCAACAACTAAGCAATCAGCCCTATAACTATTTTAATAAGTCAGCTCCAGAATAGGAAAAGCATGGACTGCAGCAAAATGGTCATGTACTCTCCATTAACAGAGGGAATTATATAGATACCATGTCAAAATCTGTTCCAGCCTATCTGGAAGTCCATCTCTGTACTTAATGATGTATCTAAAGGGGATGAGAAATGCATAAGAAAAGAGGGGCAAAGCGCAAAGAATAATAACTTCAAATTGATGGAAAGAAGATTAATAAACTAACATGCAATAACAAAGATAATATGCAAACCTCTAGTTAACAAGCATTATAAGTTGTCTACAAATAAGTACAGCAAATAGTATACTCAGGCACGTGACTAATAGAATGAAAAAAAAATCCCTTGACTGATGGCAAGCTGTGAGAATTGATTATAAACATCAACCACATATCCCAGCACATAAGAAACAGTTGATTATATATTAAGGAGCAACAGTTGTAATAAATAGTTTCAGTGCCTAAAATATTACCACTAGACTTGTCTTGCCTTGTCATAGAAGAAGCCCCCAGACTATTCAACTTGTTTTGGCTCTCATCAACCACTGTATTCTCCAGATCAACTTTTTCTGTCTACAAAATAAAGTGCAAATAGCAGTTTCTGAGGATAAGATTACTAAAATAAGAATTTAAAACTTTGTTTCAGAAGATATTCTTTAGAGATAAGAGCACAATTATTGACAGAAAATAAGTAACATTCACTTTAAAGACAAAATAAATAAATAAAATTGATTTGATTTGCAGATAAAGCCAATCACCTCAACATGCATGTTGCTGCAATATCAAAAGTCGCCAATTTTAGTACAATGAAACCCTACCAATTTAAGGTGCAGCACAAGCAACACAACTAGCAGGGTTCCAGAAATTTTAATGTAACCTTCTTGACAGACAATTGCACTCCATCCACTTCAAACACAGAATGCCCCACTATAGGCCATAAAACAACAGAATGTAGATGTAGCAAAGGGGATGATTAAGTCTTCTTGCAATGCCAAGGTATTAACAAACTAGCAAGAGAAATTTTAGTAAAGAATTAACTAAAGGCCAAAGCTGACGTTAGTATGCTTCCAATTAACGTCAGATCCATTTAAAGAAGAAGAAGAAGAAGAAGAAGAAGAAGGGCTCAACTACAGATGGTAGCGAAACTAAACCATAAAGGTCTCTCATCCGGTCAGCTCCATTTAACCCAAAATACACAAACAAATCTAGGGAGGGAGGAGAAAATAAAAATCTTTTACTGAAAAGAAAGGGTATACCTGGAAACAAGTACACTGGCAAGAGAGTTAAAAAGAAAGAGGAAGTACTTTGAGCATCAAGTAATTTAAGTAAGCTACTTTGCATGTACTTGATATTCTCAAGGAAAACCCACATAAAAAGGACACTCCATAAAAGAGAAAACACCCCCTCCCCAGCACCAAAAAAGGCAGCAAGAAGACAATTAAACATTTTTTTATGTGTACTTAATGCTACTTGGTCAAAAGAATGCTCAGTTAAGATTAAAGTACATCAACTGCTAGTCAAGGAATTTTAAGTTCTTCCGCTTTGAAGGAAAACTCCTTATTACTTAAAGGCCACACGCGTCTAGTTTGCTCCATCAAATCAAATAATGTACCCGAAATATCACTGATCTAACCACCAGCACAACTGCTACTGTCACAGCCATCAATGCCATCATCAAGATTGCTACAAGCCCCACAACAAATGTCTTACTGCTGCTGGCATTTATTTTATTTCGAATCAACCACAATACCACCAGTATTACAGACTCCTCTCGACTGCTATACCAGAGTATTACTGCATTAGCAAAAGGCTTCAGAATTATATTAGCAGAGAGGCTTCAGAACTATAGGTTGCCTTGACAGGAATTAAGTGGGGAAACTAAAATTCATCAAAATATTCCTTCATGTGATAATTGTCTAATTGGAAATGTCACCACCGATTCAATACCTAACATACAAATCCTAGGTCAACTAGCCCTTCTCCGAATGAAATTCAACAGACACCAGTCACAAAGAATCAAAGATGCACGAATATATCTTAAAAAACATACCTTTCATAATTTCTACAGAGGAAAAAAAGAAGAAGAAAAAGAAAAGGGATTGATGTATTTGTTCTGAAACAACCAATCGACTTTCTTCTTAATTTTGATAACACATACCTCTAAATGACGCAGCGTGTCAATGAGAAGACTTTGCTTCTGTTTAAGCAACACCAGATGGTTCTGCAATGCCGAGAATTCACTCTTCATAATCTGTTCGCTATCTTGGATGGCCAATTCGTTTACCTTTTCCTGCATCAGCCGTTGCCTCAACTTCTCTGTTGAAACCGCCACATTGTCCATCGGAGCCATGAGCTCGCTATTTGACATCCTAGGGAACATATCTTTAACCGCCTGAAGCGCCTCCACCCAAGCAACACGGTCGTCCCGTGTCTCGGCTCGTAAATGAAGCCTCTTCGTTCCAGTGAAGATCGAGAATCTCTTGTCATCTGATCTGCTTTCCCTTATAGAAGAAACCTGAGGGGGGAAATCAAGAATTCAAGAATTGAAAAATCAAATTTGATATTTTTCCGATTAACTCATTAATTCTTTTTAACCTTTAGGTGGACTTCACCAAAGGGTTTGCGACGGTTTAGGGAATGGCGAGAAATGGAATTGCGATGACGGGAGATAATACGGAGGGACTCTTCGCCGATGACTTTGGATCCTCTTTCCGTTTCTTGGCTAACAACGATCTTATCAGGACCGTGGATTTTATAATATGATAAAACTCCATCTTGCAAAACGAACCATCTCGATTTCCAACCTTTCCCGTAATTCACCCATTTGTAAAGAACTCCCGATATTCCGTTCCCAACGATGTCGTTAATCTTCACATCCACTTGCGGCAGAGGAGCAGGTACCGGAGCTGAAGTCAGAGCCGTAGTAACATCTCTTCCCAACGATGTCCCATTTCTCTGGCCCAGCCGATTCAAATCCACGCTACTACTACGGCGATGTTGATTGTTCTGGTCTTGATTGGACTGGCACATGATTTGGGCCGTAGATCGAACCGAGTTGGATCTGAAAGAAGGACCGGAAGAGGAAGTAGTTGTTACGGTCGTTCCAGGCGGAGGAGGAGGCATGGCGGCGATGACGTTGCCGGGTAAAGGTTTGACTGGGGAATGATCCGACACTGTTGAAATACAACAAAGGGGATGCATAGAATTTTAAAAAAAAAATTGTTTTTTCAATTGAATAAAAGAATAGGAAGATTCCGGCAATGACGACGGCTGACGTCACGGCGGGGCACGGTGGTTGCAGTTAACGTTTTCATGGAACTGCCCCACCCCCTTGGATCGGCGTTTTTCAAAAAGATTTTGTTTTCTTTTCTGCAGAACAAATTGCAGAGACGGTTACGAAATGAGAGAATAAAGAAAAGGGCGGCGATTAGAGCAAAGAAAAGGGCGTTGGCGTGAAGTTGGGCGGAGTATCCCGTGAGAGAAAAACAAATCCGGTGAGGTTGGATACTGGTTTGGTTTGAGTAAAGACTCTGACTAACGACGCAACTTAAGGAGCTAAAAATCAGATAAAATTAAGTTTTAGGATATGGAGTGGGTTTTATTTTGTATCATTAGGTAAAAAAAATTATTAATTAGATCATTAAATTTTTAATTACCTAACCAAATATTAATTGTTAATCTGGAAGTTAAATAAATTTATTCTATTAATTTTATTTTAATTTAATTAAAAATAATTCTAAGATTAAATGATAATACATATAATTTTATATGAATAAAAAAATAACCTTAACCACTCGCATAACCGATGAAAATATATAACCTCGTATGTTTAACTAATCAATTTTTTTTTTTTGCAAACAATCAACTGAATAATGGAATAAAAATTAATTAGGTTGGTGGGTTTAATGAGAAATTAATTTTTAATAGACGTAGACTTTAGAGAAAATTATCTTTCAAAGAAGGTAGATAATTTTTTAATAAAAGATGATTTAAGTCAATAAAATTGTTTTTTATCTAATTTATTCTAATCAATTAGATAAATTTGTTTTTTTTAATAATGGAATTATTTTTAAATAAATTTATTCTATCAATTTTATTCTAATTAACCTTCACTTATTCTATTAATTTTATTCTAATTTTAATTAAAAATAATTCTCCACTAAAATAATAATAATAATATGTTTAATTTTATATGAATAAAAATGAAAAATAACCTTAACCACTCACATAAGCGATGGAAATATATAATTTCATATGTTTAATTAATCAATTTTATTTCAAACAATCAACTGAATAATGGAATAAAAATTGACTTAGGTTAGTGGGTTTAATAAGAAACGAGTTTGTTTAATATGTGTAGACTTGAGAGAAAATTATTCTTTCAAAGAAGGTAGATAATTTTTTAATATAAGGTGGAGATTTAAGTCAATAAAATGGTTTGTTAAAAACTCTAATTAAACATCGTGTTAGGGAAATGAAAAAAATTACTAATTTTTTCATTTATAATATTTTTTATGAATAAAGAAAAATCTAGTTAAAGGTGTTACAAGAAAAAGATGGTCGAAAGCCTAACTATTTCATCCGCAACCTATAATATGTTATAATAATATTTCAATTATGATGTAGCGAATCTATAATATGCTTTAAAATCGTTAAAGAATTTGTGAGCATTCTATATTACTCGAAGTACTTTATTAATAACAATACGTACTATTAAGGAACATTCTTTGAGAAATTAGTGTTAATATGAACAATTTAATTTATTAATAATAAGAAATGAGTGATGTGCTTTTATAATAAAAAAATATTGTGTATATATATTATATATATGGAATTTAATACTTGATCTGATGGTCTAAAATATAAATATAGTTTTTTTAATTAAATAATTACCTTGGTTAAAAAACTTTCACTTTCTCCAAAAAAAAATTTGTTGCCGATTGAGTATTTCGATTAACATTATGATTGGTAAAATATACAAGAAGATACGAGATTAAATACGCTTAAACACTTTATGTATTTTTATTTTTGGGTGGGATGGGTTTAAATAGTAAGTTCAATGAATTAATGTTAAAAAATATTTTGATGTAAACTTTTTCTTTCTTATTTCACACATATTAAGCGTGACATAAATCATAATGTTTTTTTAGAGATTTGTAACATAACATAATGGTGCTTAATAATTTGATTTTTAAAATACTATAAAAAGGAAATTTTGAAACGTAAATATGAAAATATATATATGAAACCAGTTGTTGGGGAATATAAATGAATGCTTAAGATCTTGTTTTTACGTTCTTTTTTTATTTTAGAAGGGGTGGATTTGGTTGACAGTGAGAAGGAGTAGGGTATGGGAAGAGCCGACCCGCTGTGATAATAGGACAAGTGGAGAAAGCACAGATAGACACGTGGAGCGTAATGATTGGTTGAGAAGGATTGACACGAAGTAAGCTGAAAGTAGGCTTTAGAGACGACTAAGGAAGAGGAAAAGACAGATGGTTTGGCCTGAAAAACAATGAAGAGTTGAAGACTTCGGTGATTGAGTGGTCCAATTTCCTTTTTCCCCTGCCCTGCTGCTACAGTACTAGTTCTAAATGTTGACTGAATTTATTAGATCGTTACTTCACATGTTATAATTATGAATTAATATTTGAGGTAAAATTGAGATTTTTGTCCAAATAATTTAATGAGAAAATTTATTTTTGTGAAGTGGGTGAATGAAATTTTATTTCACAAAATATAGATATTTTTATAGTTATTGGTGAAGAGCGTAAACGAGCCGAGTCGAGTTCGAGTAATGCTGAATTCGACTTAGTTTGTTAAGGATTTGAGTCGAGTTCGAGCTTTAGTATATTTTAACGAGCTTGAATAATTTGAGCTCAGCTCGGCTCGTTAAGAACTCGAGGCGAGTTTGAGCTTGAGTCGAGTGTTGATCAAGCTTTGATCGAGTCAGACTCGAGTAGCTCGCGATATGTCTCGTCTCATTTAAAGCCCTATTAGAAGAAAAAAAATTCGACACACAAGTTGTGTAAACTTTAAGCTTGTTATTTTAGGTTTATGGTGTTAGTTTAGGGTTTAGAGGTTTAGGTTGTTGGGTTCAAAATTTATGATTTAATTTTTTAAGGTCTAGGACTTATGTTTAGCGTTTATGTTTTAAGATTTTAGGTTTAGGAATTTATATTTTAAATTTAAAGAATTAAAATTATTATATTATATTTTCGAGTAGCTCGCGAGCTTTTCGAGTGGGGTATCGAGTAGCTCGACTTGGCTCGTTAAGAACTCAAGGCGAGTTCGAGCTCGAATTGAGTCTAATCGAGTTGAGTGTTGACCGAGACTTGACCGAGTCGAGCTCAAGTAGCTCGCGATCTGTGTCGTCTCATTTACCGCCCTAGGTGAAGTTGTAGTTAATTTTTATTTTATTTTTAAAAATTACAGAAAAATCATTAGGAAAGAAAAGTCACTTAATCTTCCCTCAGAGTTTCAGAATTCATCTGCTATTCCTGACAAGTTCTTTAATCATTATAGAAATCTCTCAACATTGAAAACTGGTTTTTAACTCACCCCAAATACCAAATATTTTTTCTCAATACATTATCTAGACAATTTCACCAAAATAATGTATACTTTTATGTATTATCTATAAATAAGGTGATAATATATTATTCTTATAATGTATGATTTTAATTTTTTTTTATACAAACATCAATATTTGAGTTATTAATTGATTAATCTAAGTCAAACATCATATAAACTCATTATGAATACAGTGATTTTAATTCAATTTACTTGTATGAAGATCTAAATTTATGATGTTTATTATTTAAGTTGACAATAATATTTCAAAACACGATAAATATAACAAGTTCACCATGATTTGTCGTGGGAGCACGAATGCAATATAAGGTACAATGATGGGTATGTGCCTATGTGGAAAAGGATATATTTTGTTCTAAATAAATGTTGTCATAGGAATTTCTTTTATAAAAGTGAAATCAACGGCCATTATCTTTAGCTATTTGATATAATATTCATCAATGGCGGTCCAACCTGATAAATGTTGTCCAGCTGAAAAGAACAATTGCTTCTTCATTTGGTCATGTCGTCCAGCTGGAAAAGAATAATCAAATTAAATTGATTGATTAAATCATGTTATAGAATTGTATTAGTGTTGATGGTACATATTATTCGCCAACGATAATAATATTTGTTTGTATATTTTTTTTAAATTGGTTGGTTGAATTTTTTC
This sequence comes from Hibiscus tridactylites, assembly GCA_958450335.1. Lineage (NCBI taxonomy): Eukaryota > Viridiplantae > Streptophyta > Magnoliopsida > Malvales > Malvaceae > Hibiscus > Hibiscus tridactylites. Next base: position 17,396,886 of record OY288277.1, read on the forward strand.
AACTGTTTTTATGTATGATTGAGATTAGTTTGTATTATCTAGCAGTAAGAGAAAATGAGTGGTTGCTGTAATTAATCTACTTTAATTCTATAAACTTTTAAATTATATTTTTAATAATATATTTATTTATTGAATGAAATTAACTATTAATACCAATAAAAAATTTAAATTAATAAAAATGTCGGCGTTGTTTTTTTTTATTATTGTTATTTTAGAATACAGGGAAAGGTGTGATATAAATATTAAGTTTCAACATTAAACTAACTACTCATTAAACTTATGTTGAATAAATAACTTGCTTTGATTAAAGAAAAATCAATAACTTAATCTACTTAAGCTGAATTGATTTTAATCCAAACAATGCAAAATATAATTTGATTTAACATTAAGTTGAATTGATTATAAAAATTAAGAATGCTATTTATATAGTAATTAAATCAAATAAATTCAAAACAAAACAAAAAAATAATTTAATTTAATGATACAGTTTCAAATCAACTTAACTTATTATATTTATTACCATAAACAATCAAATTTGAAATAACCCCACTCATCCGTTGCCACAAAAGAAATTCTCCCAATTAATTACTATAATATAAACCATTTTTAATAATTTTAAATAGAAATAAATTTTAAAATTAAACTTGAGCTAAAAAAATTTAATAGTCTAAAGATATTTGTTCAGAGGGGTGAATTTAAGTTAAGTTTAGTGGGGTTAATTGACCCCACTTGGTTCTAAAGAATTATTGTAAAAATAGAAAAGTTTGAGGGCAGAGAGCAAAATTAAATATATTTTAACCTACTTGACCTTACTTAGTTCGTTTAACTTTGATTTTCTTGAACACATTTAATATGAAGTCGAAATCTGCCACTGTCTATTCATATATATTCTTAACTCTTTGACCGTGCACATACACCTTACACATAGAGCAATTGAACTCATATTTCATAGGATAAACATCATCTATTTTTTTACTGCACCACTCATTAGGTTCAAACTTGTGCCAAATCTTAATAAGAAGATTTACAAAAAAAATCATGGAAATTAATGATGAGGCGATGTATGATGCACCAAGTTATTATATTTTGTGGTTGTGGACAGGTGGCACAGTCTGTGTGCGACAGCTATGTAGTCTAGTGTCGATGCATTATGTCTTTGACCAATCCTATTGTAAGAAAAAGGGAAAAGAATTCCCAGGTAAAATTGTCAATTATTCATCTAACTTTTACCCCAAAACAGGGAAAAGACGAGATCCTATCACACGCAAATTTATACGGATTTGGAAGAGAGACAAAAACAAAGTCCAGCATTTTTTAGGTAAAGTGTTTATCGGATGCAAATGTTTTCTTTCAAAAAAAAATTGCGTTTAAATTAGTATTAAGGTATTAAAATGTGTAAAATTCATCACATCTTTTTTCTTGCGGTAATTTAATATCTATTTAATTGGAAAACTATTTAAGCTCCATAAATGTATCTATTTATACAAATTTAAATCTTTAACTTTATTAATTTAAAACGTTAAAAAAATTATAATTTGATTAAATTTACCCAGATCCTAAACACAAACATTTATGAGTTTGAAATTGGGGTTACTGTTATTAATAATGTGAATTGTGAAGGGAACAACTTGATTCCTATAATTTGTATTCCAAGATTGCAGCATTTCTTCTCCTTTTTATCTGATTCTTAATTTTGGGACCACCGGGGGAGCTCACATGTGATTGCCAAAAGAATGTTTGACTGCCCTTGTTCCTTCCTTTAACAGCTCACCCTCTAAATTGTAAGATGCTTTAACATTTTCTTAAAGTTAATATTTATTCATATTTTTTTAATCTTTGATACATATTTTACAAATAAAGTTGGTTGATTTAGAATTTTCATAAAATAAACATAATCATCTTTTTCACTGAAACATTCATTGAGTTGGTTAAAAAAACTTAACATTATTTTGTATATTTTATGCTAATTTTTTGAATTTAACAATTTGTATATTCATGTTTATATTCTTAATATTTGTTTTTATTTTATATTTGGAGTTCATGTAAACTTTTTTTACCAATCTAATCCTATTTATTGTTTGATAAAATTTATATACATATTTTTATATACAATGTTTTTATCATCTCTGTTACGAGTGTGATTAAATAAAATTTATATATTATAAAAATAAAGACAGAGTTATGATTGAACATCATTAGGGATTAAATTATTAAATTTAAAAATATAAAAATTTATTAAGTATTTAAACTTATAATAGAGATTAAACTACTTTGGATCCTGAAGGCACTTCGTTTCTATATAGACGGTTAACGCATTAAAAATAAGGCATCATATTAAAAAATGCCTCTAACGTTTGACTGAATAGTCATTTTGGCCATTATTTTTTTGAGTCAATTTAATTCATAACGTTTTATTTTGGGTCAAAATGACCCTTTTACGAATGAAAACTGGTAGTCAACTGACGATTAACAACTTGAAATGACGTAACAAACTTACATGGCAATGCATGCCGCGATAGCAGTATCATTTAGACAAATTTGTTAACTTTGCAAAACAACACACCAGTTAAAAAATATTTTTAAAAATTGTATAAAATATAAAAAAATTCTTCTGACGCGCCATATAGTCAAATCATTTCAAGTTGTTTATCGTCAGTTGAGTAACAGTTCTCATCCGCACATGTGTCATTTTGACCCAAATAAAACGTCAGAAGTTAAATCAGTTCAAAAAAAGATAAATACTAACATAACTGTTCAGTTAAACTTTAGCGACATTTTTAATTTTATGCCCAAAAATAATAATATTGAGGTAGAAAATACTTAAAATATGATAATATTAGGATGAAAATGTAGGAAGGTATAGTTATATTATAGAACAAAATGGGCAGAGATAATCCAACCTGCAGGCTGCAGGCACATTTAATTTAGTATTTGAGGTGTCAGACTGACAATCACTACACAATGTTGACTGTCCACGACAGTGCTGAACATCATAAAACACCGCAAGGTCTACGACACGATCTTTCTCTCTGTTCGCAAAACATGACGATTTCCTCATGCCCACACAATCCTAATCCTAAATATACATTGCTTCAATGTTGGGTTGCACTTGCACCTCATCTCATCTCATTCTCATCACAATATTAAAACCCAACACAAAAGCATCAACACTTTATTTCTTTTAGGGTAAATATAGATTTTTATACCGGAACCTACTTTCAAAGTTCAATTTGGTACTTCAACTTTCTTTTGAGCCAAATTAAGTATCTGATCTTGACTTCAAAATTTGATTTGGTGCTTAAACTTTTTTTTATACATTTAGATACATGAACTTGGCTTCTTTGTTCAAGTTATTACCTGAACTCAATTTTTTTTTGTTCAGTTTGTACTTGTAATATTTGACCAATTTGACCCGAGAAGTCCAGCGCATGTACCTAATTGGATACAAAATAAGTACCAAATTGAGACTTGAAAACTAAGTTTGGGTATCAAAATGTATACTAATAAAAAATATATTTTATTTTGTGTGCACGCCAAGGCTAAACATAAAAAACCGAAAATCAATATGTAATATACTGTTTGAACGGTTTATGATTCGCAAGTTTAAAAATTTCAGTTATATGGATCGAATCGAACCAAATTTTTATTTAATTTATAATTGGTTTTAATTATTTATAACATAAAAATAAATAGTTTATGCTTAAAATACTACGTTTGAATTATTATATTTTTCATTTATTTGAAAATTATTTTTAAGGAATATTTATAAGAAAACAACTTTAAAACCTTTTCAAGTAATGTTTAAATGTTGTAAAAAAAACGACATAAGCTCTTCTGCAGCCTTTGACTAACAAATCTCAGCACCATTCAATTACTTAAATTAGATTGTTCATAGAAAAAAAACTTAAATTAGAGGGAGTAAAATTCGACTAGACAAAAAATTAAGATTTGATTTGAATCGTAATTTGTAAAATTAATTTTTTTTTTTATAACTTTAAATAATTCAAAATTTTTAGTAATTAGGAATCAGTTTTCAAGTTCGAGTCAAGACTCTCAACTTTACTTTATATATGTATATCACATAAGAAAAATATAAAGAAATATATATGCATATGATATATATATATATATATATATATATATATATATATATCAAATATAATTATAGAAAACCGTTTAAATTAGAACTCATTAGTAGCGTAACATGATAAATAACTGTTGAGTTTTTCGGTGCTCGATTTCCTTCAACCGTTCTAGCTCGCCAAGTGTGGAGAAGTTGGATATTTGGGTGAATTTGTGGGAAGTGAAATATAGACAAAAGACACAAGGATTTATAGTGGTTCGACCTTCTAACACGCGCCTACATCCACTACCTTAGCTTCCCACTAAGGATTTCAACAAATTCACTCTTTGAATTTCGTCCCCTTTTCTCGGCTTAGGAGGAAACCGTTACAACGATTAAGCTAACTACCCTTAGCTTAATCAAACGCTCTCTTACAAGAGAAATTCTAAGCAAACTTGAAATCCCTCTAATAGGTATTTGTTTGCACTATAAAGCTCTCACCCAAAACCTAAACATTTGAGCAAATATAACAATGTTTAGCTCACTAGTGTTGTCTATACAAGAAAATAAACAATTAAGCTCTAAGACAATTTCTTGATCATTATGTTGTTGACAATTGAAGCATTAGTCTTCTCTTGATGCTTGGAGGTCCCTTTTATACTCCTAATTGAGTTTGTAGCCGTTGGAGACTTTATTTCCCACCATAAATTCTGTTCTGCAGACGTTCGTTTCGAAACACTCGACCCCGTTTCGGAACGCCTTTCTTCAGAACTAGCCGTTGAAGTCTCATGTAGTAGGCTGTATCGAAACGCCTATGGCCGTTTCGAAACCCTTAGAGCCGTATCGAAACGGTTACAACCCGTTTCGGTACGATTGACAGTTAAGTTGTAATTTAAATTACCGAGAAAATAGCCGTTGGGAATTTTGACTGTTGACGTCTTTGCCACATAGGCGTATTGAAATGGTGAAGCCCGTATCGAAACGCTATGTAAAAATCCTCACCCAGATTAAAGCCCGTTTCAAAACAGATAAAGCTATATCAAAACATTTTGAAACTGTGAATGGTTATTTTGAAACGCCTAAGGGTGTTTCAAAACACCTGGGCGGTTTTGAAAAGTTTGGCTTTAGAAAACACTTCAAAACTTTTTTAAATAAATCCTAAAACATATTTTTAAGTTGTTTGAACTTAAAGACACTTTTAAAATTTTTTCAATTTAGTCTAAAATTATTTTTCAATTATTATATCAAAACATTAGTTCTTCAATTTTCCATTTTTGATATAATAAAACCAAACTTGAAAAACTGTTTGAGATTCTCCCTCTTAGTAAAATAAATTTTGAATAAGAGAATTGAAGTTCAAAATCAATTAAAGCTCCCCTTACTCATTGAAAAATCAAATTTTCAAATCATTTCTATCCTTTTTGTTATATCAAAAAGACTTTAAATAACTTTAAGTTCAATATAACTTAAGAGGTTAAAAATGGCACAAATAAGAATTTTGATTTTAAAATTAGATCCCCTTACTCAAAGCATCATTAAGGAATGTTAGTCCAACACGTGATATGTAACACCCCCTTCCCGGTCTGGTAGAGAACCGAGTCGGAGAGCGCTACCGAAAAACATAACGAAGATCGGAGACATAAATCTTAGACTTTTAATCAATATTTTATTACTAACTCAAAAGTCATTATAACTTTAAAACCTTATACAAAACATAGGCAACATTTACACAATAGTAGGGCCACGAGACTAGTTTAATTACTTTAACTACTTTGCCACCATACTAGGAGTTCATAAGGACAAAACACATTACTCTTTACTTGCAGTGACTTGCCGATCTTCCAACTAATCCCGATCTCAATCCGTTACTTTCCTTAACCTGAAATGTTATGCAAATGAATGCATTAGACTTATATAGTCTAAGTGAGGTAGCCAATAACAATGAATGAACATGATATGCCATTTATCATGCTTTGATGACAATCATAATATCAATTATGCAATAAACATGGCATGCTTCTTATTCAATAATAAAAACATAGTATCATGTCATGAACGGTAATATCATGATTTCATAGCAACCAATATCAATAATCAATATTTTCCATTGGACCGATTCAACAGTACTTGGATACGCGAATTCCACCACATCACCAGCAATAATGGTCATGTCATAATCCCTCCGCCGCACCAATTGACCAATACACAACACATCCCTCCGCCGCACCAATGGCCGAAGCCCAATACCCGTACCAATGAGCTCATGAATTCTATGGCATGCCAATTGTATCCAATACTTCAAATCCAAGGTTCATTGTTCATGATTCATAACAATATTTCATATCAATAAACAATATCAATAATTCATGTCATACATATCACATGTCAATGCTTTCAATGATCTTCATGACAACAATAATCATACTATGAATCACAGAATCAATGCAATGCTTACCGAACACTTACCAACATATGATCGATGACATAATGCTTCTAACTCAAAGGTTAGTACTAATAAAAATAACGACACATTCGAGTAGGCCCTTGCCTAACTCGAGACGCTGCTACACTCACCTCGATATTAGGGTTCCCGTATAACATCACCTTTTTCCTTGGTTGAAAGTCGTCTTTTATCGATTTCTTGGACTAAGTAAAATAAGAATCGGTTAGGACCGACAAGACAATATCGAATAAATATAAAAATATTAATCAGACTCTATACCGAAACTTAGACCAACCAAGGATTTGAGCTTACCCCGACGTCGGTAAAAATTTGATATTACTAAATCGAAAATATCGGACCACCAATCTAACACTGGATCGTATAATTATTTTTCTATCTTCCCTTCACTAGTCCCTTAATCTCGATATGTCTCTAACTTCATTTCCTAATTTTTTTCCTTATGCTTTGGTTCGTATTCCTCCCCTATTTATAGTAGAATTTCAACCGACCTTCTCCCATGGCAAAAAGGAAACTGTGACCTTGCTTGGGCTTAAGCCCTTGGTGGCAAGCCACGTTAGTGGCAATGTTGCCACATGTTCATCATGTGGCCAATTGTTTTAAGGACATTTGTCCTTGGAAAGTCCACGTAATGGACAACCATAATTGCCACAATTTTGTGGCTTTGCCGTGTGTCCCCTAGGTGGGAGTTCACGGCTGAATTCCTTCATTTTGAAGGAATTTGGTCGTGGGTCCCACAACACTATTATTATTTTTTTAATCTTAAATAATAATAATAATAATAATAATAATAATAATAATAATAATAATAATAATAATAATAAACCAAATAAATAGGTTTCGAACCTAATTTCTACTAGACCTGAATAATCTAATAATAATAAACCCGAATAATTAATAAGATCAAATAATTTATAGAACCGATATAAAATATTCGGTCATCGGAACCTAATTCCGACTAGACCGATTTTTGGGATGTGACAACTCTCTCCCCCTTTAAAGAAAATTCGTCCTCGAATTTTCTCCGACAAGAATACGCTCATCTATATGAACCTGACTGAATTTAGACATCTTAACATAAAGAGATCAGATTAGTCGGCAAGTCACAATAGAATAACTCTTAGGTGGCAAAGTAACACAACATACAATACAAACATACCTAAGTTTAGTCCAGAACCGACTAAACTCTAGCTCTGATACCACAAATGTAACACCCCCTTCCCAGTCTGGTAGAGAACCGGGTCGAAGAGCGCTACCGAAAAACATAACAGAGATCGGAGACATAAATCTTAGACTTTTAATCAATATTTTATTACTAACTCAAAAGTCATTATAACTTTAAAAGCTTATACAAAACATAGGCAACATTTACACAATAGTAGGGCCACAAGACTAGTTTAATTACTTTAACTACTTTACCACCATACTAGGAGTTAATAAGGACAAAACACATTACTCTTTACTTGCAGTGACTTGCCGATCTTCCAACTAATCCCGATCTATATCTGTTACTTTCCTTAACCTGAAATGTTATGCAAATGAATGCATTAGACTTATATAGTCTAAGTGAGGTAGCCAATAACAATGAATGAACATGGTATGCCATTTATCATGCTTTGATGACAATCATAATATCAATTATGCAATAAACATGGCATGCTTCTTATTCAATAATAAAAACATAGTATCATGTCATGAACGGTAATATCATGATTTCATAGCAACCAATATCAATAATCAATATTTTCCCTTGGACCGATTCAACAGTACTTGGATACGCGAATTCCACCACATCACCAGCAATAATGGTCATGTCATAATCCCTCCGCCGCACCAATTGACCAATACACAACACATCCCTCCGCCGCACCAATGGCCGAAGCCCAATACCCGTACCAATGAGCTCATGAATTCTATGGCATGCCAATTGTATCCAATACTTCGAATCCAAGGTTCATTGTTCATGATTCATAACAATATTTCATATCAATAAACAATATCAATAATTCATGTCATACATATCACATGTCAATGCTTTCAATGATCTTCATGACAACAATAATCATACTATGAATCACAGAATCAATGCAATGCATACCGAACACTTACCAACATATGATCGATGACATAATGTTTCTAACTCAAAGGTTAGTACTAATAAAAATAACGACATATTCGAGTAGGCCCTTGCCTAACCCGAGACGCTGCTACACTCACCTCGATATTAGGGTTCCCGTATAACATCACATTTTCCCTTGGTTGACAGTCGTCTTTTATCGATTTCTTGGACTAAGTAAAATAAGAATCGGTTAGGACCGACAAGACAATAACGAATAAATATAAAAATATTAATCAGACTCTATACCGAAACTTAGACCAACCAAGGATTTGAGCTTACCCCGACGTCGGCAGAAATTCGATATTACTAAATCGAAAATATCGGACCACCAATCTAACACTGGATCGTATAATTATTTTTCTATCTTCCCTTCACTAGTCCCTTAATCTCGATATGTCTCTAACTTCATTTCCTAATTTTTTTCCTTATGCTTTGGTTTGTATTCCTCCCCCTATTTATAGTAGAATTTCAACCGACCTTCTCCCATGGAAAAAAGGAAACCGTGACCTTGCTTGGGCTTAAGCCCTTGGTGGCAAGCCACGTTAGTGGCAATGTTGCCACATGTTCATGATGTGGCCAATTGTTTTAAGGACATTTGTCCTTGGAAAGTCCACGTAATGGACAACCATAATTGCCACCATTTTTTGGCTTTGCCGTGTGTCCCCTAGGTGGGAGTTCACGGCTGAATTCCTTCATTTTGAAGGAATTTGGTCGTGGGTCCCACAACACTATTATTATTTTTTTAATCATAAATAATAATAATAATAATAATAATAATAATAATAATAATAATAAACCGAATAAATAGGTTTCGAACCTAATTTTTACTAGACCTGAATAATCTAATAATAATAAACCCGAATAATTAATAAGATCAAATAATTTATAGAAGCGATATAAAATATTCGGTCATCGGAACCTAATTCCGACTAGACCGATTTTTGGGATGTGACATGATAACCTAGTTGAATTAAAAGAAAATAAATCAAGTAAAAACAACTAGATTTTGCCACACTTGAACTCAAGGGAGGATGTGAAGCCTTCCTTCTTCAAGTATTCTTCCTTGTGTGCATGGAGTTTCCCCTCAATATTTGACTTGTTGATCAATCTCCATCACACCTATCATAAGACAATCAAGTAATTTTTGGTATCCAAATTGCTTTGGATCCATAAACGTTAGTAACACAAAATTTAATCCCCTTAGGAATCCATTTTTCAATTTCATCCTTTTTAGTTGAAGTGATTAGCCCTTTTGGGACCTAAACACTTCTAAAACATTTTCCATTTTTAAATCTAGGGGCACTAGATTGTCTTACATAAAAATTTGATTTTCTAAGATTGTTTTTTTTCAAGCTCTTTGGAAATCAATTCTTCTTCTTCTTGAACTTTATGAAGCAAATTTTGTAAATCAAAACATTTTTTTCAAACTTATTGAGTTTTGCTTCAAGTTCAATTTTGGTTTTAGAAATCAAATCATTTTGAATTTTTAAACTTGAAAACACTTTCTTGTTTTTCGAAATGTGATTTTTAAACTCTAAAACCAAATTATCATAGGCATCTTATAATTCATCAAAAGAATATGAACATGAAGTAGATGAATTAGAAGTTACCCTTGAATCTTCTTCGATGGCCATAAGGCAAAGGTTGGCTTGTTCATCGTCGGTGGAGTCTTCATCACTCCAAGTAGCCACATATGCCTTCTTCTTATGGCTTGAAGTGCTTGCCCTCTTCTTCTTCATTGATTCTCGTTCAAGTTCTTTCATAGCTTTCTTCATGAAAGAGTCACACTTCTTGAAGAGATGAATTATCTCTTCTTCTTCATCCTTCTCCTCACTTGTATTAACATGGTTGCACTTGGAGGACTTGAGAGCAATGTCATTCACATGGATGCCTAGCTCCATGATCTTCTTCTTCCCCATCTTTCTTATCTTTTCATCCCTCTTCTCCTCTTCTTTATCTTTCTTCATAATTTTGTGAGTGAGAAGTGACCCCATGAGTTCATCAAGCTTCAATGTCTTCAAATTCTTAGCTTCGATAATGACGGTCCTCTTTGAGTCCCATGACTCGGGAAGAGAATAGATAAGCTTTCGGACAAGTTTTTCTTCCGGAATGACTTCTCCATAACCCTTGAGTCCATTGGTGATGGTGGAGAATCGGTGGAACATCTTCTAAATGTCTTGTTCCAAATCCATTTTGAAGTTTTCATACTCTAGGTTGAGGAGGTCAATCTTGGTCTCCTTTACTTCATTTGTCCCCTCATATGTAACTTCGAGCTTGTTCCAAACTTCCTTGCCACTCTCACAAGAAGACATTTTCTCGTATATGTTGAGGCTAAGTGCACAAAAGATGAAATGCAAAGCCTTGCAATTTAGCTCAATGTTCTTGCGATCGGCGACACTCCACTCCGCCTTGCTTCCTTTTGGTACGAATGAGCCATCTTCTATAATATCTCAAAGCTTGTAGTCTTTGGATTTGACAAAGAACATCATTCTTGTCTTCCAATAAGCATAATTTGTCTCGTCGAAGAAAGACGACTTGTCGATGGATTGTGCCACTGAACCGATTGTTTGAAATGTTGATCGAGCTTGCTGGATCGCCTCAATAGGATGTTAATCTTCTTCAATTGAGCTAAGCTCTGATACCAATTGTTGGGTTTTTCGGTGCTCGATTTCCTTCAACCGTCCTAGCTCGCCAAGTGTGGAGAAGTTGGATATTTGAGTGAATTTGTGGGAAGTAAAATATAGACAAAAGACACAAGGATTTATAGTGGTTCGACCTTCTAACACGCACCTACATCCACTACCTTAGCTTCCCACTAAGGATTTCAACAAATTCACTCTTTGAATTTCGTCCCCATTTCTCGGCTTAGGAGGAAACCGTTACAACGATTAAGCTAACTACCCTTAGTTTAATCAAACTCTCTCTTACAAGAGAAATTCTAAGCAAACTTGAAATCCCTCTAATAGGTATTTGTTTGCACTATAAAACTCTCAGCCAAAACCTAAACACTTGAGAAAATATAACAATGTTTAGCTCACTAGTGTTGTCTATACAAGAAAATGAACAATTAAGCTTTAAGACAATTTCTTGATCATTATGTTGTTGACAATTGAAGCATTAGTCTTCTCTTGATGCTTGAAGGTCCATTTATACTTCTAATTGAGTTTGTAGCCGTTAAGGACCGTTGGTGATGTTTTGGAGCCGTTAGAGACTTTATTTCCCACCATAAATGCTATTTTGTAGACGCTCGTTTCGGAACACCCAACCCCGTTTCGGAGCACCCTTCTTCAGAACTAGCCATTGAAGTCTCATGCAGCAGGTCGTATCGAAACGCCTATGGCCGTTTCGAAACCCTTCGAGCCTTATCAAAACAGTTACAATCCGTTCCGGTACGTTTGACAGTTAAGCTGCAATTTAAATTACCGTTGGAAAAATAGCCGTTGGGGATTTTGACCGTTGAGATCTTTGCCACATAGGCGTATCGAAACGGTGAAGCTCGTATCGAAACGCTATGTAAAAATCCTCACCCAGATTAAAGCCCGTTTTGAAACAAGCAGAGCTGTATCGAAACGTTTTGAAACTGTGAATGGTTGTTTCGAAACACCTAAGGGTGTTTCGAAACACCTGAGTGATTTTGTAATGTTTGGCTTTAGAAAACACTTCAAAACCTCTTTAAAAATTCTCAAACATATTTTTAAGTTGTTTGGACTTAAAGGCACTTTTGAAATCTTTTCAATTTAGTCCAAAACTATTTTTCAATTATTATATCAAAATATTAGTTCTTCAATCACTTTGTCTAGAAGGTGTGTGTATTGTCAAAGGGTTAAGAATATCTATGAACATATACTATCTTATAATCACCTTTAGACTATTCACAAAATAATATATTAAATACTAAATTATAAAAATACAAAACCACATTTTGAAAAAAGAATTTGAAAATATTAAATTATTTTATACAATATTTAAATTATTTAGACTATTCGAACCCCAATGTTTTTAATAATATTATTATTATTTTTTCACTAAAGCCACTTAAAAAGTTTAAATACTATATTAGTTTTAAAAATGCAAATACTAAAAGTGCGACAAATTTAAGTTTAAGAATTGAATTTAAGAATATATGATAATAGAAAAAGAAAGGAAGCTAACATAGAGGCAGAGATGTGACAAGCAACCTAAGACAGATAATAAAACAACCTAAAGATCATGAAGTGTCGGAGATAAATCAAATAATTGAAGAATTTATTTTCATTTTCAATGTGGCAACAAAGAATATACTAAGTTTCTAACAAATCATTGATTAACATCCATTATATTTTCATGGAAAGAAAAACAACAAATCAGTCCGATAATCTTTACATAAACAATAATCAAAAGAAATTGAATTAGAAAGGTTACGATCATAGTTTTTTATTAATAATTATTTGTATTCGATTCATTGGTCGATTTATTCATATCGAATACTACACATGCCCATTATAAAAGTGATCTTACAATTCAGCTTAATGCATTCGCAAACGTCAAGATTCAGACCTATTATCTTATTTAAGCGATCCAACAACTCATCCTATCATACAAATAAATAGTTATTATTTCGGATACTTTACAATTTTAATGATACTAACATCAACAGAAGAAGAAAAATTGGAGACCCCGCATGTCACTTGTCTAAGCTGCAGTCTCGATTGGCCTTTACCAGATTCATGGACCCGTTGTAAATGCGACATCGATACGTTCTATTTAAGTGCGAGCTTTGCGTATTATCTCGTAGATTCATGGTCGGATCTGAGAACATTGGCATAGAGTGTTGAATTGTTTGAATATTGCCGGAGACGTTGACATTCTGGAAAAGGATACTTCTATATCGAAGTTTTTCGGTTGAATTTTTTAATTCTCGGCGCCCATATTCCGCTGCGATCGCTTTTTACGAGAATTTCTTTCATTTTGTCCTTGAAAGCTTTCCAACTGCAAAGTGAGAACATAGGATAACCCTCAAAATACACAAAAATACTTAGAAAAAATCTAAATATATTTAAACTAGACACATACTTATATTTGACATTTAAATAAAATAATACAGACATTGACCACGATAAACGTTAAGCAACAAGTTTTTGCACCGAAATCACATTTGACTAATCCAATTTCACAAATATAAATAAGTAATGTAATGGTGAAACAATGTGGTCCCAAGTATCATATTTGGTGACGGAGTTAAAAATTAAAATTATAAAAAAGAGATAAAAATTAAAATTCTAAGATTTTAATAGATAAAAATCTCATTTACTTTCTAGTATTTTTTTGGGATGGCACAGCCCCAAAATATGCCGTAGATCCATTTATGTACGAAAGAGTAAAAAATTAATAAAAGAACAAATATATAAATTATTAAATATTACATTAAAAGTATAATAAAAATTTATTTTAAATAAAAATAAATAGACAAAAAAATGAGTTTGGATTAACAATTTATTTTGAACTAGGTTCAAACGTCATGTTTAGTTAATAATTGAACTGAATCACACAAAATTAAATTAACCGAACTCTTAACATTGTTAAACTAAAATTGATTAATTCGGACAATTTTCGAACTAATCAATTTTTTAATAAGTTTTTTTAGTTTTGATTCCAAATAGCTTATGTAGCAATAAATCGAAAATATGTTTTTAGTTATTTTCTTTTGTTTTAGATTTATTTTTTTTTCTTGTGTGGATTCGAACCTCGATATTTGCCTTAGAAATATTATTGTAACACTACTTAATCAAAAAATATTATGGGTCAATGTTGGTTTGAGATTAAAATTAGAAATATTAATTATATATTAAAATTTTGATTAATTTTGTTAGTTAATTAGTTTCGAACCGAATTAATCGATAGTCGAACTTTAAAAAAATCCTTAACCATTAATCAACTGAACACTTAATTAATTGATTAATTAACTATATTAAATTTCAGTTCAGTTTATTAATTCGATTTTAATCTAACAATAAACACCCTTAATGAACCAAATTTTAAACTCATAGATTAGGTCGAAGCAAGATTGAGCAAACATGTATTGTGTTAATCACATGCATAAACCCAGCCCAATAAAATATGTAGTGGCCAACCACTCAACAAATCTGATATCGTATTTATAGAATATCAATGTGATAGTTTTAATACAAACAACCAGCTCCCGATTCGGGAAAGATAGACGATTTTGATAAATTCTTCAGTAGCTCCCGATTTGGGAACCACGGAAACCACGATGTTTCGACGGTTTTCTTCGGATAAAAATACATCTCGGCAATGAATCAGGGTTTGATTAGCATTAAATGGTACTTGCAGTCGTAGATGCGGTTGTAATACCGCGGTTGCGGATTTTGCGGCATGATTTTTCTCTAAAATATAACTAGAATTTTTGATGTAGTTGCAGTTTGCAGTGTCGTGGGAATTAGGGGTGATAACGAGCCGAGTTGAGCTCGAGCCTAGCCAGGCTCGGCTCGGAAACAGTGTAATTGGACTGGGCTCGGGCTCGAGGCTCGCCGAGTTCGGCTTGAAAACAATACTATTGGGCTCGGTTCAGACTCGAAGCTCGGCAGGCTCAGCTCGGCACGAAATGAAAAAAATTGCTATAGTTTTTTTATAAAAGATTCGTTAAAAATCTCTTTCATAACCAACACTAAAACGAAACTCAATGACCGGAAAAGAGAAAAAAGTAAAAAAAATTAGATTAATATAAATAATTAATAAATATTCTTATAATACAAACACATAATTAAAGAAAATACAAAATCAAACAACAACCAACTAAAGAAAGAAAATACAAACACATAATTAAAGAAAATATAAAATTAAACAACCAACTAAAGAAAAAAAATAGAAACACACAATTTATTTTAGAGCATATGTAAATTCCGAGCCTGTTCACGAGCTTTGACCGAGCTGAGCCCGAGTAGCTCGCGAGCCGGTCAAGCTCATTATCACCTCTAACGGGACCTCCAAAATTGTTATGATGCGGCCGTTACATTACGTTACTGCCGCAATTTTAAGGTGCTAAGGTTGTTTCCGCGTTCAAAGATGAGATGCAACGGAGCTATATATCTTTGTCGGAAACACCGTGTGAGTTCTTAGAACTAAGTCGTTCCAAGGCATGCTCGGTTTCTTGTCTGATGTTGATGTCATAACGGAAAGCCATGACAGCGTTTTAGAATTTTTTTTTTTCTTTCTGGGTTTTGATTTGATTTTCTTTGGGTTACTAATTTATTTGCAGTCGAAGAAATGCGTAGTTTATAATTATAGTTATATACTTATATTAGTTCGAGTCTTTTAAGGAATCCGATAAAGAGTTGGAATTAATCCGATAATGATCTGAAAAAAAGGATTTTTATTTTGTAAACATGATTTTCGACTAAATTCATCAAATAGTAATCATACATGACTTTTTCAATCAAAAACATGATTATCAGAGATTCAGAGCGACCCTAAACCCTAAATAATATTTAAATTAAAGCAAAACTTATTGAATTAAAATCTACTGTCCAAGGCCTAGCATCCATAAAATATATATTTTAAAAAAAGAAACGAAAAAGTAGAAGGGGGAAAACAAATCAAAATAAAATATCCTTCTCTAGGTTTTGCTCGGATGTTACTGTTACAAAACTAATATAACATCGTCTAAAACTTCTACAAAAATAAAATAAAATCCTGCATTATTCATAGATAATTCTTTTTGAGAAAAATGTAAATCTAGAGGGAGATCGATCATCGCTTTAGCAGTTCTCGTGTTTAACTTGCAACGCATGCATTACTGTATGTTTTCATGTCCTGCAACCAAGAAAAAATAAGGGTATTTAAATTTTGAAATAGCTAGGGCCCTTGCATGGTTGGTCAATGGTCATGCAAGATACAATGTACTTAAAGAAACAGACAAACGGCAGCGTTTTAAGACAAAAAATGTATATACAACTATAGGAGAACTTACCCCTCTCTTCAGAGTTCATCTTTTACGGATTCTTGATGATGAACAGTTTTGTCCCGGTTCTTTTCGATGAAGTCGATGATGTCTTCCTTGGTCCTATCACCATCATATGAGGTTATGTTTCCGTCGGCTGATCTGAAGTAAACGGCTGGGTAACCTCTAACTTCGAAGTTTGGATCCTCAATATCATTTGCAGTTGCATCCTGCAAAGAAAAATGGAGAAACAGAAAAACTTTAACTTCCCTAAAGAAGAGGTTTTAACATGCATGAATATGTCAACACAATAGTGCAGGTTCCAGCAATGAGGAATGTTGCGTGCCATAGATATTCATATAATGCTTCTAGAAAGGTTGCCTGATAATCGGTGTAAATGCCACAAAAGAACCAACAAAGACCCTTTTGTTGTATGGCATTTTCTACCATTTCTATTATTCTCTAGCTAATCAAAGTAATGCTACGAACTTCATCTAATCAAATAGATCCAAAGAGAAACCAAACCTTGCAAGTTGAGAAATATTTAGTTATAGAAGCCAAAACCATCAAAATCAACGAGTATAAAGAACTTACGAGTTTTGCAATCAAAACATTAGCATCTTTTTCATAGTGGACAGCAACTTCATCCAAGATTGGTGCCAATTTCTGACAATGTCCACACCAGGGAGCATAAAACTCGAGCAAAACTGTAGAAAGATAAGCCCGATGTCATTGTAAAATTCCCAGAGAGATGGTTACAGAAATAGAATGATCAAAGCATTGGAACTCTAAAAAGAAAATTGTTGTGAAGCACTGGAAGATTCCACCTACCTCCGTACATTATTCAAGTCCTAACTTAGAGATACAGGGTAGCCCCCAAAATGAAATAATATGAACATACTGTAAGGGTTTTAACAGATGTTAGATAGAAGGGTACATTGATTATTGGAGTATTAACAAACTATATCACCAATGATTAACACGGTCCAAATTCAAAGTTTCGTACCATTGGATAAAACCAGTACATGGCAATTCTGCTCCAACAATTTGCATTTGCAGATAATAAACATGAGTGACTACCAATATAGCATAAGGGGGAAGAAAATCATCAAGCAAAGAAACAAACACGCACCATTTTTTCCTGATTTGAAAACCATGTCTTCAAGGGTGTCCGCGACCACCACTTTCACAGGTTCGTTATTCTCTACAGGAATAGGTTCAGATTTTACATATGGTGGAACTTTTCCTTCCTGCAAAATAGTATTTTTGTCAAATAAAAAAGAGAACACTCGCCAATAGAACAAAACACTAGGCTAGATTTCATATCACTAAAACCGTGACCTGAACAAGTACTGTCTTAAGACTTTGAAACTCTACCACATTTATCTTGGTAAGAAAGGGCAGGAGGTTTATCATGTATTCCAAAAAAATTACATAGAAGTGCAGAAGTCACCTTGTAATCCTTTAACCACGGTGCAATGTGATCAGCCTCCACGTTTGCCTTCAAATACTTCTTCCCATCATTATTCAGAATGATGATGAGAGGTACTTGGCTTTCTTTAACTCCAAAATACTGTTTCCCGTTCAACAAAAAATTAAACCATAATAGAAATAGACTTAATTACCAAATCAGAAACTTACTGTCCATTAGAGTAGATGCTAACCTGGAAGGCAGCTTGACTGGCCTCAAGATCTCCCAAAAGGAAGCTAATGCCCTGTCCTTTGTAGTGCTCAGCAACTTCACGGTATTTAGATTGTAAGGAATCAACAATTTCACTGCTCAAGTTTGCGAACAACATAACCTACCGTATTCAAAAATCCCATTAGGAGATGAACTCAAATGGTGTATGGACTATGGAACAAAATATTCAAAACAAAATGATACTAGAATGAAGAGCAAGCAGATAAAGAACTCAATAGTACAGTCCAAAGTGCTTAGAGGAGAATCAAGAATAATGTATTGGTGGTTTAACTAGAAACAAGACAAAAGTTGGTAATAAAAGATAATGCTTGGTACCAAATAAATACTACAAACTGGTAAAGAGAATGAAATTCTGATTGTGTAATTTACCTTGTCATGGGGATTGTTATAGAATTTGATCACAAAGGGGTGGTTGCTTGGGTCACTGTTAAAGAGAGTCACAAGAGGAATGCTAGATGCTTCAATAAACTTCTCTAGAGCTTCCCCATTAAAATCCTGCAAGCAAATAGCTTCTGTATAAATAGCTAGTAGTAACTGGTACAAAGGTATCTAACATAAACACAAAAGAACTTGTATTTTAATGATGGCAAGGAATATAGCAAGATTTCCGGATTACCTTGAAGTCAACAAAGAGTTCATCAAAAGGCTTGAAAAGTCTGACCACAGGGCCAGTCACTGATGATTCGCCACGAGGAAGGTATTTAGCATCCAAAGTATGACCAAATTCATAGTCAGAACGCAATTTCTCAGCAAGAGCTGTATAGTTCTCAAACTCTTCACCGGAGAACTTTGAGAAGACCCCAATCTAGAAACAATTTAGAGACAAATCAGATAAATTTCACCATGAAAACCCAAAGAAAATAGAATAGCAAAGAATTTTCAGAGAACTCACAATTACAATCTTCTTGTCACCAATAAAGTTACTGGCATCTTCTGCAGACTTGATCTCAATAGAAGCAGGACCACTTTGTTTCTTCAAAAACTCCACAATACCATCAGCTTCACGCGGACCTTTGTATTCTTGAACATTTTTCCCTCCATTTCTCAAAATTTTAAGGGTTGGGAAACCACTGACTTCATATTGACTTGCTAAATCTCTGTTTGCTTCCTCATTGGCATCAACTTTAGCTAGAGTTATAGGAGGATCATGTTTACTCAATATAGATGCTGCTTTCTCATACTGTACAACAAACAAAAAGTTTTATTGTTATTAGACAACTAAGAGTATGAATTATCAACCAAAATTCAATACTTCATGGAAAATCGAATTTCATTTACCTCTGGAGCAAGACTCTTACAGTGCCCACACCTAAAAGTAGAGGTCAAAGGAGACTATTTAGTGCGGGGAAGGTAAGCAAAGACTAAAAATGCATATATTGAGGAAGGATTCACAATGACAACAAAAGGAATTGTAAATCAAAAACAGAGAAATGAAGTTAAATCTCTCATGATTGAAGATGTCACTGCTAAATCAAATAATAAATAAAATCAAGAAAAAAGGATCCATAAACGCAGCATGATATTACTTGTCTGTTAAAAAATTAAACATGAGAAGATTATACTAATAAAAAAGGTCAAACTTCAACTACCTACCCGATCAAAACCATGTCTAATTACCAAAATAAAGGACAAAAGAAAACATGAAAATCTCAACTATCTATAACTATGCTACTCAGACGAAAGTGTGGAAAATAAGGAGTCACGGCAACATAGATCCAAAGCGTCATACCAACACAAATAATTCTGCTTTGACTCTCGATAAGAGGATCTATTTCAATAACTTTCACACAAAGAAATGACAGATTGCAAACTACAAATTCAAATTTTCAATACAAACTGCTACTTTCAATCAAACAATCCTACAATTGATTACCAATCTTAATTCTTAACCACTTGAATAGATTTTTCCCCAGGAAAATAGAAACCGAATAATAAATCGTAAAATGCACTAAAATCCTAAAACAAAATTATCACTTATACAGCATTGACATTTCAACAATTTATTAGATCAGATTCCTCAAATTCCAAATCGAGCACTAAACTCATTTCATGTACTACGAAAAAAATAAAACAAAAACGTCTTTAACAACATGCAAAGTGAAATTAAGGGGAAATGGAACATAGAAAAGTTTACCAAGGAGCATAAAACTCGACGACGATGAAATCGTGCTTACTAACAGTGTCGGAGAAATTGGAATGATCCAAAGTCAAAACAAACTCTTTTGATTCGCCGTTCTCTTCAGCTGAGATCGCCGTGAGAGAGCATGCCAGTACGACCAAAGCAACCCAAACGGAAACAGTTTTCGCCATTATCGGAGCTCCCCTTCTGTTTTTCTCACTTATTTTGCATTTTCTTCTTTTTCGTCTCTGAGATTTATAAGGTTTTGAAGTAGTTTAGAGAGTGAAGCCGTGAAGGAGACAAAAACAGAAACTCGTATAGATCACGCTCTCGAGTAGGCTATGACGATCTACTCGCTTCGTATGTTGTTGATTTCAACGTGGAAGATACTCATTGGATTTTATTCGTATGATTTGGAATAAAAATTAAACAGAAATAAGAAAGTATATCTAAATTTTTAAATTTCTCGAGATTTTCTTTCGGTGGAGATGACGTTAATCAGTAAGATCCAACCAATCGGAAATTGCCACGTTATTTTTTATCAACTATTTTATTTTAACTGACTTTTGTCATTATATTAGTCCGTGAGTTTTGGATCTTACACAATTAATTTATTAAATCGTGACTTTAATGTGGAGTAGACCGTTTTATATAATATAGGAGAAAGTGGTAAATAAGTGTTTAAATTATATTTTTTTTTAGATAAGTGCTTAAAGTATTTTTTTGAGTCATGTTATGTATATGTTGTTACTGTTCATTAATTTTCACGTTAATTTTTATTATATGACGCGTGTCAGCTTCTTAAATTTTCAAAATAATATTTAAAAACAAATAAAAATTAAAAAACAAAATATCCCAAATTTCACAAAATAGCCTCAAAATTTGAAATCTCTAACACCCAAAAACACAAATCCCGATTTGACATGATTTCGTCGCTGATTGCCACGCCACCACCCTTCACATACGTCGTCGGACCATCACGATCATTTACCCCTCCACCTCGTCATCGGAAATCGACTGGCGTCATGCGAACGCCAAAATCGTCGAATGGTTTATTCGAATGATTCGCGACGAAAGGCGACATAATGGACACGGTGTGTGGGTCGTTCGGCGAGAGGAGGGCACTTCATTTCGTCGCTGAAAACGCGATCAATGACGGTGGGAATGGCCGAATTTGTGAGTTTAAAGATTTAGGGACTATTTTGAGATTGTTTGAAAATTTCAGGATATTTTAAAAGTTATGGTTTATTTAAAAAATTTAAAAATATTTAATACTGCCACGTGTCATGTTTTTATTGACTAACAAAATTTTTTAACGGCTATTAACGATAAGGCAACTATTTGAGTAACGTTGAAAGACACTAGGCACCCGTTTGGCCTGAAAAATACTTTGGACACCTATTTAGAAGAAAAAAATGTATTATTTGGATACTTATTTGCCACTTAAGCCTATAAGAAATTATTACGATTGTTTTTCGTTTTTTTTGACAAATGACCACCGAATTTTTATTAAAAAAAATCATAGAAGATATTACAAATACAACACATATAGAATGGAGACTAATCGAGACTAGTCCACCAAAATCTCATACAAAAACTCATATGTGCAAAGAAAAGTAAATACTTCTATAAAGATAGCATGCCGTCAAAATTTAGAAGCCTTCCTGAATCTCATTGTCTTTATCTAAATAAGACGCTTTACTAGATAAAAAGGAGTGGTGAGAGAACCAAACTATAAAGCAGTTTGCTCCACTACCCAGGTCTGATTACATCGACAAACAACCATCAACCGAGTGAAAATCTATCTTTCTATGACCACCGATAGAATTATTATTAGAAATTAGCGTCGTAAAGATCTCTAAAGGAGTACTAAACGGCCATTAAGATATGTTGAAATCATGCTAAAATGACAAATGAGACGAACTAAAAAAACGTACCACAGGGGCAGAGGTAACACGTGTCACAAAGTGGGCAAAGTAAAAAAAATATGGTAAAAAAGCTGGCGAATGAATAAACCAAACTAATGTTTCAGTTTATAATACGGGGATCAACAATGTCCCTATCTAAGATTGAATGAATGAAATCCGGCGACGAATCATATAAAATCGGATTATTATGAAGAGGATAAGCATTGTGTAGGTTATTATATATTTAACTTATAAAAATCGATTAAATTTTAATTAAATGAAGATATTACATCTCATATCAAGATTCGAACACATACAAAATAGGACAAGATAAATATTCTTAGTCACAAGATCAACTAATGTATCTCAAAAATTAATTAAATTTTAATCAACTTACACCGTTATTAATGTAACCTTTTTAATATTGTAAATCCGCACATTTTTAAATGTATAACAAGTATTAATTTAGAGTTTTGATTTTAGATACCTTAAAGTATATAAACATATAAAAGATTCATTAGACTCGCTCCGATATATTTATTAGGAAATAAAAAAACTTGCAGAAAATTCATATCAAATTAATTACCTAATATCTATACCCAAGAAAAGATTATAAACCATGTTTTAATGGTTTATTTGAGCTAATTGATCTTACGTTAGCACACGTTTGCCAAAAACATAACAAATTACGTAGTCCGTAGTAACTGGATATTTCGGCGTCAAAACTGCTGCTGTTCGGTTTGCCCCTCTCTACCTCCGTATGCATCAGAAACGTATTTCCCAACGTTTACTACACATCTCTTTGGTGCGCTAACACTTATTTTATAAATATATTATTATATGTTCATATATTTTTTTAATATTTTGCTAAACCCACCTCACAAACAAAAATATTCAAATTTAAGTCTCCTAAGATGAACATCATTCTCATTTTCATTGAGACCACAGACAATATTCAAGATAAATTGATGAGGCTAATGTACAATTTTTTTTTTATTTTTTTTTTGGAGATATCACTGGATTTTTAATTCTTAACCAGTTTTTGACCAATTTGAATACTCCCCATTCTTAAACATTACTCCACAATTTAGTTTTTTTTCAGTGGCCACAAATCTCACTGTCTTCTGCCTTCCAACCAGATAGTGAGCATGCTTTCACATACCATGTCCGACCAGAATAAAATAGAGGGCGAATAAAATGGCAAGACCAAAGGTAGCATTAACGGTTCAAAATTTCCAGAGTTTAACATCACCATAACATTGGATTCGAGCAATAGCAACTGAAATATAAACTGAAAGTTTTACAAGCCTGGAAATGAAGAATCTTGAGTACCACTTGGCTTCGCTCAATCCATCCTTCCCTTCAAGAGTCTCTCCTTCACTTCTGTAGGTGTGCTGCAAATTTATATATCAATTACATTACAATGGCACCAATTATCTCTACATCAATTATTCTAGGATATTTCAGCATTCAAAGAACAGCCAAATTTTGGGTTAAAATATCTAGATATTTTTGCATCACAGTTAAAGCAATTTAGTCATACCAAAGAACTGAGTGTTTAATCTTCGCATGTTTGAAATTGGTTAGACTTGCCCAAAGGGGTCTCCCGGGAGTGTTTGAAAAAATTGGGGGCCTAAATAGGCTTTGATTAACCATTTACAAATATGGGCGAATTTGGGTGTAATTTGAGGTCCATATTTCAGGCCAGGTGCACATTTATGGTGTTGATACCATTTATAGGCCTGACCCAGCCCATGGAAGCCTCTAGTATTGGTGCAAACAAGTACGATTGATAACAGCATTAACAAGATTCTCTTGGACAAACCCTATAATAAATATGACCCTAGGAAAAAGTTTACTAACAAGAACGTATATAAGAAAGACAGTAATGCTTACACCACATAGACATGTCCTCCCCAACCACTAAGACAGTCATGATCTACTGATGAAAGGAGAGCTTGTGAAACCGTTTCAAACAATTCCTCAGGTTCCTGAATAAGAAGAAGATATTGGGTAGATAAAGCATGAACCATATTCATGGCATGAATAGTTTTAATAGCCAACAACCATAATACTTTTTTAACTATGACCAAGTAAACAGCAACCCTTATCTACTCCAAACATGGAAACCATGTCTAAGCTGGTTACAAGCATATAAGGAACCTATTTTATGCTTCTTAAAAGAATTCATCACTACTGTGGAAGTGTTCCAATTTGAACATAGGAAAATAGATGAAAAGACAAACCATGTCCTCCTTGAACATTGACTCGCAGGCACCGTAAAGAGACTCTGAGGCAGTGCCAGCTACAACAAAATCTTTTGCGAGCTCCCTGCATTCAGAGGAAAGAAAAAATGACAACCAAAACAGCAACAGCATTTGATTCAAGAGGCTTTTAGTATAGCAAAAACAAAGAATATGAAGAAATCATTCAACTCATATGAAATAGTACTAGGGGCAATAATCCAACTCATTGGTACCAAATATAGATAAACACAATATGAGAGTTAATTACACGATGCTCATATGCTACACCGACAAACAAGTATTAGTAAAACCTCCAGGAGAGAGAAAACAAGAGACATGACTGCCAAATTGTCCCATCTTCCAAACATTATGGTGGTTTGAATCAAAACTTGATAGCTATTCCATTTTAAAGATCCACCAACCATCAGACTTTTTAAAACTTTCTTTTTAATGCAATCAATATGAATATACACATTTTGTGTTTCCTTGAAAACCAAAGAAACGTGTATAACATTTCCAACTTCTAAGATTTATTTCTCTAAAACCGTTAAGTATTAATATCGGCACCACGACAAAAAAATTACAGAAGGAAATTAATCGTATAAAGATGGTGTGTAGGAGATGGTTTCTTCCATTTTTCATTAGTGACAGGAGTAGGGAAGTAACAAGTGCATATTAGTCTTCTATGAACCCTTATTTTGTTAACATCATGTGATTATTGATAGGGATCCCATGGCCCTAGTTTGTCAAGTGTCAAGGTTCGTCCTAGAAATAGGTTTCAATAATGGGAGTCTTCTATAAATCAGTCTCCAAATTACTGGTTTTGAACAATAGAAAGGTTATTTTCCTAAAAAGTGTTCAAAGTATGGGTTTTGGAATAATAGTGGGGTTCTTTTACTAAAGTTTGTTCAAATTTATGGCTTTCTCTTTCAGATGTCACAGGTCACTAGGCAACATATCATCATGGTATAAAAGCTTTTCTTTCTTCAACTTTTGATTCCGTAAAGGAGTTTTGAATAGCAGTGCTTATCTTAGCAAAGGGAAAATTGAGTGCATTTCTTTTACAAGAGAAAGCCTCCTGGTTACTTAAATACTACAGCAAGAAAAATAAATAAGAATATTCCAATCATCTAAGACAACTTTGTTGCAAAAATGACAAGAGAGTGAAATCAACTTACTTGGCTCCAATGGAATCCATGGTGCAAATGAAAGGCTTGTCATCATCTCCCAATCCGGCAATTACTGGTTGGCAAAAGTATGGACCAAACCTATGGGAAAATAATGTCATAAAATTATCTCTTAAACACATAAAATTAAGTGAACCCTTTCAATAGTAATACCCACTGCAAATCTAAGGCTTCGAAAAAATTCCTACCGAGCTTGACATGTCTATAACTCTAGATGAATGGCTTGAATTTATTAGGAAAAGATGAGTCCATCTTTTAGATTTCAAGGCTAAAAATAAAATTGTGAAAAGATAAAGCAAATAATATCTTTGATGCTCAGTTTCTTATCATGAGACAGAATGGGTGATAAAAGCATATAGTATCTTTGGTGCTCAGTTTCTCGTCATAAGATAAGTGAGTGATTTCCCTTCAAGAATATATTTAAGTCTTTTACTTGACATGTACTTGGTTAATTTTTCCTCTCACAAGCTCCATTTCTTTATAAAGAAATACATTTAATTTTAGAGATTGTAACTAGTATTATCCAAAACCATTGTTGCTCGAGTTCTTTATATTTTTGAGGTAATCATGTTCAAAACTCATGTCCGACACTTATAAGGAAATAAGTATGGGGATATTACCCTCCAAATACATAGAAAAATTAAACATACCTCTGTCGTAAACATATCCACATATCTAAATGCAACACTTAAACCAGTCCTAGTAGCAGAATTCAAAAGTACTATACATAAAAACGATATACAATTTTACCATTTCTCAACTACTACTATCTTATCCACTAAATATCCTTAAGAAATCAATTCTCTCCTAGTAATTTTTCTAATTAATCTGAATGTTCAAACTAATCAAGAGTTAATATTTGGCAGCATAAAACAAACATAAAGTTGCACATTTGTTTCATTAATTGAACTAAGCCAAATATAAGCGGGGATTGTGAACAAACCTTTTCTCATACAGAATCGCAGAAACGAGATTAGCAAAAGTCTCGGGTTTCATGTCCCTCTCTTCTCTTAGCTGATACAACTTGTGCCGAAAGACAAGCCTTTGATACCTTCAAATTTCAATTAAAACATATATATTAGTATAAACGATATAATTATTTATGAATTCAAAAACGTAATCATAAAGGGCAAAAATAAGGGGGTAAAAGGCTACAGGGTTTGAGCATCGGTGGCAAGGCCAGAGAGGCCGAGAAAAAGGCGATCGTGGATCTTAGAAATCCTTTGGAAATCAGTGGCGATTGTTTGAAGTTGAACTCCGAGTCTCCGATCGCTAGCGATGGCGAAGCAGTTCTTGCCAACCATGGCTACAAGGGCACTCCCATTGTATTCAAATATCTGTATCAACGTCAACGAGAAAAAAGAAGAAGAAGAAACTATCTGTTATTAAGCTTCGAAGAATTAGGGTTTCAAAACAGGTTTAGAAAAGTAAAATGACGTACCGACATTTCGGATTCTAGGGTTTCCGGTATTGAACTTAAATTCCACGAGAAACTTATTTGATTTTAACAAATTGAGATTAGATGACGAAGAAGAAGCGAAGGAGACTGTAATATGGCTTGGAAGCTAGAAGTCACTCCAGTTTTTCTCAAGCTCCAAGCTTTGGCCCAATATGTGCGGGCCGGGCTTTGGACAATCGATCCAAATTATTATACCATTTTTTTGACAAATCTTTATTATAATCATAATTCTACCTAAATGGAGAGGAAAATAGAAAACTTTTTTTAAAAAAAAGTTATTTTTTGTGAGTCTAAAATTCATAACTTAAGAGAATACGAAGAAACAAAGATGAGCAGCTTAGCCAACCGGTGAAATATTCTTGCTCTACTATACAATATTAACAAAAAAAAACACTTTTACCTTAAAAAGTAAATGGCTAATTCATATTAAGCCCCCCATGAACTTAGCCTTTACTATATAGCTGGCCTTAAAAAAATTGAAATCCATTTGACCCTTTAACTTTTTTAACCTACATAAATCAGTTTTTTTTTCGGAATTAATTGCAATTCTTGTTATATATATTTCGAGACATAATTAACTCTAATGTCGAGACATGCATCACATTTTTATGACATTTTCTAAGCTATACTTTCTTGTTAAGGGTGTGTTCGGAAATGTTTTTGGATGCTAAAATCACTTATCGGTGATAAAAACATTATCAAACATTCAATTTTTGGCATACAAAAATCGTTCCAAAAGTGTTTTTACACCCCAAACAATAAAGTGAATTTTTTTTAAGGGTAAACTACTGTGCAGGTCCCTTATGTTTAACGAGTGTACAGAGTTAGTCACCACTTTTGAAAAGTGCATATTAGTAGTCCTTCACGTTTTCGATGTGTAAATAGTTAGTCACTCTGCCGTTAGACTCCGTTAGAGACTAACGGATTGCTGATGTGGCTTGGTTAATTTAATTCAATATACACGTGTTTTTCCACGTGGATTATTACGTGGAACCTTCCCCTAACATTATAAAATCCCCAATTTGTATAACCCTAAACATTCTCTGTAAAATTAGAAGAAGAAGAAGAAGAAGAAGAAGAAGAAGAAGAAGAAGAAGAAGAAGAAGAAAAAGAAGAAGAAAAAGAAGTCCTCAATTTGTGTTTGTTTCTCACTCGCCCTTGCCCACCCGCGATTTCGAATTTCAAACGGCACTTACCAGCAGCAGTAGCAGAGCTTACTTCAACAAAATTAACCCCAATTGATATCTTTATCAATGGCGAAGAACACCAAAGGCAGAAACACGAAGAAAACAATGTCGATTAAACAAGAAGAAGAGATAGCGGACATAGAAGACTAGTTCTGGTGCAACAGTCTATTGAGCAGGTTCACTTTGAATTTCTGAACATAATAGGATTTACAAAACCATTTTCCTCGAACAACCATCTTTCTTCTCAACAAGGAAAAAGAGTAAAGCAAAAAAAAAACATCACCATAGCCACAATAGTTTGAGTAAAAACTCAATCTGCTGTTTTATAATTTTACTAGTGGAAAAAACAACAGAAATCTCACTAGAATCTTCTAGAATTTCAAAAACTGTGCATAATATTTCCCATGAAATTTGTAGAATAAAACATCAGTTAATTAATGAGAAATTCAACATCAGTTAGCAAATTACTAATTTTCTTACATTTTTCATAGAAGAAGCCCTGCCATCAACGACTTCATCGCGAAAGCGCTTGCTGCTACCGGAAGCTTCATCGGGCTTCAAAAACCCGCCTTTCCCTTGGTCCAAGCTCAACCCCAACGGAAAAACCTGTCCGGGAAACGCACCGCCTCCGATTTCGCCGAGATGTCCGGTGCCATCACCGGAGCTGAGCTGTAGAAACATTGGCGCCGCAGCGGTTCCAGCCATTCCACCGTCGGGTCCCGCCAAACCCGTCTCAGAAGGCGCGAAGTTCGGGAGACCGAGGATTTGCTCGAGGAAATCATCGGCGGGAGCTTCGTGGGGGTTATTAGCCATGAGAAAGTCGAAAAACAGAGTTAAAGCTACCAACATGCAAAAAGTTGAAAACCCAACAAAATTATAAAGAAGAAGAATGAAGTCAGTTGAAATCTTTCTGTAATCAAGCTTCAATCTTTAGATGCTTGGTTTTTTTAGTGTTTTGGGGTTCTTCACGAGCTCTGAGAAAGAAACGGAAAGGGAAAGAGTAGAGGAAAAAGGGGGGCTTTTATAATGTTAGGGGAAGGTTCCACGTAATAATTCACGTGGAAAAACACGTGTATATTGAATTAAATTAACTAAGCCACATCAGCAATCCGTTAGTCTCTAACGGAGTCTAACGGCAGAGTGACTAACTATTTACACATCGAAAACGTGAAGGACTACTAATATGCACTTTTCAAAAGTGGTGACTAACTCTGTACACTCGTTAAACATAAGGGACCTGCACAGTAGTTTACCCTTTTTTTAATTTTTACCGTGAAAATATTTGTTGAAAAAAATAACTTTTACACTATTATTTTTGTTAGTCGGATGAAGAAAAAAATAAACGAAGAATAGTGAATGCGATGAAAAATTAGATGATATGCCTAAATAATCAGGTTGGGTGAAGCTAATACGGACAATGTGATTGATATTAACAATGAAAGGATGACATGTGAGGGCTTTATCCGAAATGAACGTGGAAATTGGTGCGATAGGTTCTCACGAAACATTGGACGTTATTCCATACTTGTAGCTGAAATCCGAGCTATCTATGATACTATAAAGCATGCCTGGAGTCTTGATTTTGAGAAGGTTGAGATCGAAACAGGTAATTCAAAAATGTATCAGATCTCTACAAGGATATAACAACACTTGTGAAAGTAATATTATAGATGTTATTTGAATACTTCTTACTCTAGTAAGAGATATAATATCGTTTTATAAAAATGACTCAAAATAAAATCACAGACACACTTGTTGGAATAAGTAGGGTCAACCTATTGAAGAACAAATCTTTGAAACTTCTCTCTATAGCATGAGGAGTTTGTTGCAACTCGAAAGTTAATTGAGTTCATGTTTCGTTAATATTATATATATATATATATATTCATGTTTCGTTAATATTATATATATAGTGTTAGAATCATAATGATAATAAAAAAATTTGTTCATTCCAAAGGCAAGCATGGCGCTAGGCGCTAGCCACTAACTCATTTTTCATGGGGGAAATTATTAAATAAATCCTTGGGATTATAACTACTCTCCTTCCATTCTTCATTACTCCATTATAAAATTATCTCTTGTTCTTAAATTAACCCCAACACTTCTCAAAGTCTTACAATTTAATATATACTTCGGGTCGACAATTCCTAAATTCGAGCACGTAACAATGATTTTCAGCATCCAAAATAATCTGATGTCATCTTACGATAATTATGATACTCAAATCTCAAAATTTTTATATTATGTATTGAAAAAAAAACTAATTTCAACATTAGAATTTTTGGTGAGTTACATACATATGATCGTGATTTATTATTGCCAGTGATGTGTGAATAGTAAAAAAAACATTTTTCGATAGCTACAATTTATATAATATCTAAATTTAATATATTTGCTTTAAATCTAAATATGTTTATATTTTACATTAAATATGATCACTACAGCGTGAATTTGAATTCAATTTAAATAAATTATTTTATATGTTTGAATTAGTTAAATATACGAATTTAATGAAAAAATTAAATGTAAAATCTGTATCGAATTCATATATCTGATTATGAATTTATTAAATTGGGTGTGACTTGTTTTCGTTAACTCCTTGATGACGTGGATGCTATACCAAAACGATGTCATTTTACTCAAAACGGCACCGTTTTGCTAGAGGAAAATATGACAAATTATGCACTTAATGAGATTTGAACCTAAAACCTTTAGAATTAAGGCCAACCTCCTAACCACTAGGACAACTTAACATGTCTAATTTATTTCTAACACAAATAATATATATTCTAAACTACAATTGAGATTAAATCAATTTATTTTATTATATAAATAATATTACTCTATATAAATAATACAAATATATTATAAAATAATATTAATATACATATAATAATATATTAATATATATAACTAATAAATAAAATATTTATATTAAATAAAAAATATATTGCCAATAATATTAAATATACAAATAAATAATATATTATTATAAAAACTAAAAAACTAATTTTCACAAAACCAACAAAATTTTTAAAATACAAAAAAATCTCAAAATCCATCAAAACATTAAATTCTTACATATAAATCATAAATCCTAAAATCATAACCCATTAGTAGCTAAAATGGATAAATTTGGGGTTTAAGTTTTAGGATTTTAGTGAACTTTAGGTTTTTTTTTTGTAAGTTTATAGTTTAAGGTTTAAAATTTTGTTGAATTTTGAGTTTTTTAAAAATTAATCTTTTAATTTTTATAATAATATATTTATTATTTCATATTATTTATAATATATTTATATTATTTATATAGCGTAATGTTATTTATATGATAAACTGCAATTTAAAATATATTTTATTTGTGTTAGAAACAAAAAATAGATGTTCAGTTGGCTTAGTAATTAGGAGGCTGCTTTAATTTTAGAAGTTTTAGATTCAAATTCAATAAAGTGTATAATTGTTCATATTTTACTCTAGTAAAACGATACTTTTTAGGCAATTTAGTATTAAAATAGCGGCACCAAATTGACATCGATAATGGTGTAATAGTATAAACGAGTTAAAAAATAAAATTTAGTGATAAATTTGAATCAATTAAAAAATAATTTACATACTTTACTGTTTACCCTATTATTATTATTGGCTGGGTTGGCTCAGTGAGTCACTCACTGTTTCCCCTTCCCTTCCTTCTCTCTTCCT
Source organism: Hibiscus tridactylites (assembly GCA_958450335.1). Classification (NCBI taxonomy): domain Eukaryota; kingdom Viridiplantae; phylum Streptophyta; class Magnoliopsida; order Malvales; family Malvaceae; genus Hibiscus; species Hibiscus tridactylites. The sequence continues at coordinate 17,428,968 of OY288277.1, forward strand.
GAAATTCCCTTCTCTTCCTTTCCGACAATTCGACCCCACAATTTCTCCGCATCTCTCTCTCTCTCACTCTCTAAATTCCCTCTTTCGATAATTCAAATCCAATGCCAGCTTCTTCTCCTTCAGGTAATCTCTCTCATTTAACTCTTCAATTTAATTTCACCCCCAAAATTCCCTTTTTTTCTGTAATTTAAATTTAATTAATTCTTTTATTTTAATTTCAACAGATGGTCGAGGACGATGGAAGCGGCGGAAGGGAGACCGAAGGCCCAAACATCTCCAAGAAGAAAACGATGCCGTTAATGAGGATGACGTAGATGAAGAAGATAACAATAACGACGATATCGACAATCACCGTGATAACAACTCCGGCGAAGATGCCGATGGAGGATTTGCGGATCGGTCTTTGGCGGGGTCCGGCGACAGTGAGGTTTTGGCTGATGGTGGAGTTCGCATCTCGGAGTTCCCCGCCGTGGTGAAGCGAACTGTGAACCGCCCTCACGTTTCTGTAATGGCGATCGTGGCGGCTGAACGGGCGGGTATGGTTGGGGATAGCAAGGGTCACCAGCAGGTGGCTTTGGCTGTTTTGGAGAATGTTTCTTACGGGCAGTTACAGGCGGTTTCAACTGAAGCTCCCGTTGTTGAACTGGAGAAGTATGTGATTACACCTCCTCCGATAATGGAAGGGCGTGGCGTTGTTAGGAGATTTGGGAGTAGGGTTCATGTCCTGCCAATGCATTCAGGTTCGGTTCCTCTCTTTCTCTTGTATCTCTATGCTTTGAATTTTTGCTTGGTTTTGATTCCAAGTCTAACTAGGGCGAAAGAAAAAAAAAACAATAATCTGTAGACGACTCTCGAATTTCCAAGGACAACTCCCGGTTTAAGTTTCACGAGGTTTTGATGAAAGATATAGCTAGATTGTTGCTAATTGCTATTAGTAGGCTTTAAGAGTATGAAAGGTTTGACTGTTGTCAAATGCTCTTAGTGAACTTTCCCTTTTTATATTTCGTCATACTATATGTTTTATTTGCTACCTTGTATGTTAAGATGCACTGGTGGAGAAGTCCGGTCCGGTGGGATTGGGAAAGTGTATCCTTATGTTCCTTTCTGTCTGGGGAACTTTACGCTTTTTTATTTTACTTGATTTTAATTGGACTCTATAAGATGTTTTGGTTTAATTTGGATGAGAAATGCAATCTAAACTAAAGCAGAAGTTAAGAAAATTGCACTTGGGTTCGTTCTATTTACTTGATATGAGTTTCATGTTATGTCTGTTGCTTAAAGAGTATGAACAAGATATTACACCTCAATTTATTTTTTGTTCAGCATTGACCTTATCTTGCACCCTCTGTCTCTTTCTGCACTTGTTTTTCTTCTTAATTGTGTATTAATATTTGTTTATGTTTGTGGGATTCCCTTGTGAGCAGAGTGGTTTTCACCAGCCACAGTGCATCGACTAGAAAGACAAGTTGTGCCACATTTTTTCTCTGGAAAATCACCTGAACACATGCCAGAAAAATATATGGAATGCAGAAACCACATTGTTGCCAAGTATATGGACAATCCAGGGAAGAGAATTACAGTTTCTGATTGCCAGGGGTTGATAGATGGAATCAGTAATGAGGATTTAACTCGAATTGTTCGTTTTCTTGATCATTGGGGAATTATCAATTATTGTGCAGCTGCACCGTGTCATGAGCCATGGAATGCTGGGTCCTACTTAAGGGAGGAACCAAATGGTGAGGTTCATGTGCCATCAGCTGCATTAAAGTCTATTGATAGTTTGATCAAATTTGACAAACCAAAATGTAGGCTCAAGGCAGCTGATGTTTATTCGTCATTGCCATGCCGTGATGATTTTTCTGACTTGGACAGCAGAATACGAGAGTGCATATACGAAAACAATTGCACTTCATGTTCTCAGCCTGTTCCCACATCATATTATCAGTCGCAGAAGGATGTATGTGATTTTTTCGCCGCTTATCTTTCTTATATTTTGCCGAGTCTTAATGATCCCCCCTTCTTCTCATTGTGCATTCAACGAATATCTTGCTGGATATCTATAATTTTTACCTTAAAAATTTAGTGAACTGCTGAAAACAAATTGGATTAGGACCATTTAATGTAAAAAAACATTGAGGCATGTTTGATATGAAACAGATTCAGGGTTAGCATATATGAAGAAATAGTCCCCTGATATTGTATTACTGGCCTTCTTACCGGTTTTGGGAAAAAATAATCCCCTTCTAGATGTTCTCAGGGTAAACCCATTAAGGCTTCAATATCAGCATGTTGACTGCCTAACTCACATGAATCTCTGAGATCATGCTCAAATGTTGTCATTTTGAGTCTTCATCTAACAATATATACTTTTTTAAAATCAGTGGTACATGCAAATAACGTCCACAATGTTAATTGTCTGGTAAAACTTTAATACTTTAGTTTTTGGGGATTTTTCTATTGGAGATTGCTATAGCTACCATTTTGTAAGTAACTTAGTGATAGCATCTCTAGATGCAATTCCATGAAGTTAGAAGAACTGGGATCAATACTTGGATTTTCCAAAACTCTTTCCTATCTGATTATATTCATCAACAGAAAGGAAGTAGGTACATTAATCTATCTATACGGGATGAAAGTTGCTGACAGTATATTTCTTATGTGGTGAGAAGGTACTAGGTGGTTTTTCTAATTTGATTTTGGTGGTCAAGAAATGAACAAAAGTCAATTAATATCCTCAAATTTTCTTTCTAAAGCTTGCACTTTTAGTAACTATGAACTATTAGATGTGGTTTAGAAAGCAGACTTAGAGGTTTGGTTTGGATTGATTTGATTCTATTTGGTTTGTTTTGTTTTCTGAGCATCAATTAACTGTTTCAGTTAGTGGTTTAGGTTTCTTTGGGGTGTATTTTGAATGTAACCGATGACGGCGATAAGGGATAATGTATGACATTCAAATTATGAAAATCAGTTAGATAACATCTTCGTGAATACTTGTTTAAAAGTATTCAGAAGATGGAATCATGGGGTGAACATTGCTTTTGTTTCCAGTGTAATAGCGATAAATTGGATAAGCACTTGTAGTGGAGCCGAGTGTTGTTCCTGGACTCTGAAATGTCATGTTTGTACATGAACATAGACTGATGGAAGAATTTGTAAATTTTGTCTTTCAAGATGTTGAGTTACCTAAATCTTGGTGTTAATGATACCCATTTGTTTCTATTTTGGCTCATTGACAGGCTGATGCACTGCTGTGCTCTAATTGCTTCCATGATGGGAGATTTGTTTCTGGCCATTCAAGCATAGATTTTGTTAGGGTGGATTCAACAAAAGATTATGAGGACCTAGATGGAGATAGTTGGACTGACAGGGAAACGTTACTGTTGCTTGAGGCAATAGAAATTTACAATGAGAACTGGAATGAAATAGCTGAGCATGTTGGCACTAAGTCAAAAGCACAATGCATACTTCATTTTCTACGTCTACCCATGGAGGATGGCCTGTTGGAAAATTTGGAAGTTCCAAGCATGCCCAAGTCAACAATTGTTTCAAATGGAGACAGCCAAAGATTGCACTCAAACATGAATGGGAGTCTACCAGGTTTTTTGTTTACTTAGTGTCTCTACTGGCCATGGAAATTAATCAATTAAGATGTTATGCATGTAAACCTTTAATCTAAGTTTTGACTTCTTTTCAGGGCCCAACCTTCAAGATGCAGATTCTGAAAGCAAGCTTCCTTTTGCTAATTCTGGGAATCCAGTTATGGCTATGGTACGTTACTACTTCAATCAGAGGCCTCAATTCTCTTTAATGCTTTTATAAGTCATTTAAGATTTGTAATTGTTAGTATATCATTGTGGAGTGTGAGCATTGAATCAGTTATTGTTTATTCTCTTGTAATATTGGAATTACCTTTCCGTCTTTTTGGTCAGACAAATAGTGGAACTTTTTGGTCTCATGTCAAAGTTATGTTTAAGTATTATTTCTTTATTGCTAGAGGCAGTTGGGATCAGAAAAAAAATTTAAATGGATCCAAAAAATTTAAGAAATTGGTGACGGTTGGATTGCTTCTTAAAATTGTCACCAATTAGGCACCTTTATTTTTGAAAATTTAATTTCAACAATAATGAGATAGTGATAAAAAAGCAAAGATGGATCTTCCGGTACTGCAAAGATGGATCCAAATTGGGCACCTTTTTTGGTTGAGAAAATTGCTTCTTAAAATATTGATCTCATGGTATTGCTAACTTTTTTTTCATACATGAGTCTAACTAGTGGAAATTTTTCTAGGTTGCATTTTTGGCGTCTGCTGTTGGACCAAGAGTTGCTGCTGCCTGTGCCCATGCATCCTTGGCAGCATTGGCTAAAGATGAACATAAGGAAGGTTCTGGACATGGTAATAGGTTAGTGCACAACCTTGTTATTCCAAAAAACATTCAATTGCTATTATTATGTGGTTCCTCTTTAGTATCACTTTTATGTACATACCGTGGCTTCTATCCAACTCATGGAGATAATTATTTCTTTTGAAAGGGCTCATGGAGATTATTTGAATTGAATATTTGAGCATTTCATTGCTTTGATGGGATTGGACCAACCTAGGGGGCTTTTATCAAAATTTTGCATTTTATTATGCCTAATTAACATTTATTTTGAACCGTGAAGGATGAATACGGAGAGTGTACATGGTGGAGAAGGTGTTTTTCATGGCTCCATTCATCAAAAAGGTAGGCCATTAATTTAATGTACACTAATTTCACCATATTTTTAGTTCCTTTTATTCTCCCATATTAGTGTTGTGTATTTTAAATTTTTCTGTAAAAAAAACTTCAGAGAACTCAGCAATACAAGGTTCATTTGGTCAAAACGAGGCTGAGGCTCATCCACTATCTGCTGAAAAAGTTAAAGATGCTGCCAAAGCTGGCTTAGCAGCTGCAGCTATGAAGGCAAAACTTTTTGCAGATCATGAGGAACGAGAAATTCAAAGGTTATCAGCTAATATCATAAATCATCAGGTATTTTTCTTGTCTTTTGGCCAACACATGTATCTGATGCATATTCTGACATGATCCTCCAAATATAGAGGAAAACTTGGGGGGGGGGGGGGGATGAGCAAACCCATGTCAAACACATTCCCCCGGTCCAGGTAGCATTGGATACTGGATTCCTGAATCCCTTTACTGGGTCGTTTATAAATCTTGTGAAATGCGTGTTTTCGTTCATGCTTCCTTCAAAAATTTCATAATCAGAAATTCCAATATGTTATATTTTGTATTATAGATTGTAGATAAACTTGTTTTCAATTTGTATCTCAGTTGAAGAGATTGGAGCTGAAGCTGAAGCAGTTTGCGGAAGTCGAAACGTTACTTATGAAAGAATGTGAACAAGTGGAGAAAACGAGGCAAAGGTTTTCTGCTGAGAGGGCTCGCATTATATCAGCTCGATTTGGACCTGCTGGAGTCACTTCACAAATGAGTCAACCTGGGATTTCTTCTCCCATGGTTAACAATAACATCAGCAACAACAGGCAGCAGTTAATGTCGGCCTCACCTTCCCCACCGAGCATTGCCGGATATGCCAACAATCAACAAGTGCATCCCCAGATGCCATTCATGCAGCGCCAACCAATGTTTCCGATGGGACCGAGGATGCCCCTTACGGCCATGCAAGCATCCACGTCAGCTCCTCCAAATGTCATGTTCAACTCCCCAGGGAATGCACAACCCACTCAAAATCATCCACTAATGAGGTCGGTTTCTGGGACTGGATCTGGTCTAGGTTGAATTGGAAGGCTCAAATAAATTTTGGATTTTTTCGTTGAATTCCCCCTGCGTTGTTCCATTTTCTGCGCTTGGAAGACGACCAGTAGCCTGGACAAACGGTGTATCAAGCATCTTCAGCTTCTAAATTCAGAAGTAACCTGAAGCGATTTAGGATTTGTAACATCATACAATTAATGTAGTTTTCGGGTTTGATAATGCATTCTTGAGACATTACCAAAAAATGATTTTGTATAAATGAAATGTTTTAAAAGTTTTAGAATATCCCAAAGTGAGTGAAAACTAATGTGTGCTTTTCTTTTTCTTGCTACTTGTACTTCCCCTGTATATGCGTTGTTTATACATCAAAATAGGGCATACTTGTTTGATTAATTTATTGGTTGTCAATATCCAACTCTATTATGGCAACACCTTCGCGTCACAATTTAATTTTCTTCGTTTACAACTTCATGACTCGGACTTATAATCTTATTTAAAGAATCTAATGTCTCATCATATCAGACCAACTTATTATCGGTTAAATAATTAATTTTTTTAACATAACATTAATAATCATATTTAAAGATTGTATATATTAATTTCTCATTTATAAAATTATTCTTTTTAATATGATTTTATTAGTAATTGTTAAATTTAAATGATATTTAAAGCATAATATTAACTTAATCAATTTGAGAGAATAATTATTTAAATTATATATGAGAATAGATTTTATTTCAAAAGTATATATGAATTATTCAAATTTAGATGGTTTGGAAAATCTACCCTAACATAGATAAATGTAAGATCTATAGCTTATAGCTTACATTATCTAAAAAAAGAAAGTTGGCCCAAAGAAAAATGTAAAAGCCTACAACATTATAACTTATTTTCTTGAAGCATAATATATTTTTTTCTACTGATATTCCCGGTAATCTTTGAGGTAAGATCTAAAAAAGAAAGTGATATGCCATGACTTCATTAACCTCATTAGTCATTACCACCTTTTTAGCAAGCACACACGGCACCAAATAGAATGATCAAGAAAGCAATTTCGGTTCTCAAAGTTCTTTGTTCATCGGAATCTGTCACATTTTAGCCATGCGGACATGAACATTCACTAATTGAGCATGCATTGTTAAATGGTTAAGAGTATATTCAGAACAGATTCTACTTGTATTCACCTTAGCTTAAAAAAAACTTAATACTTTATGTTCAATAACGTTCTTTAGAATACTTAAACAAAACTAACATATCAAACACATATTGCTTGCATAACAACTGAAGAATACTAATACTTTAGTTGTATTAGAATCCTTCGCCAGCACAAATGGCACAAAGCAAAATGAACAAGAAAATATTAGCAATTCTCAAAATTCTTCGTTCGAAGGAAATAAAGGGCGAGGGGCAGTGGGAGATGATCTAAATCCAATTACTAATGTATAAGCTAACTACGAATAATACTGTCAATGAACTAAAAAAATGATATCTCATAAGCATGCAAGATAGGAAATAAAGGGCGAGGGGCAGTGGGACTGGGAGATGATCTAAATGATATCTCATAATCCTTAACAATACAAGGAGATAACAGCTTTTAAAATTTAAATATTAACCTTCCGAGCTTCATACTTCATACTACTGTTTAATATTTCAGTAGCAAACCTCGTGAAAGATGAAAGCACAGCTACACGTGCACGTTCTTAATAGCATCGGATTAAAGATCATCAATGGAAATGCAATGAGCAGACCACTATAAAAGGTTAAAGTTCCGTTCTTTCTGATCTTTATTAATGATCAAACTCTTATATACAAAAAATTACCAGCTCCAACACATAAATAAAAGTATTGCAGAAAATAATTCTATATAAAAGTAATATGAGATCTAATAATTGTAGGAAAAATATTTGGGTAAACCGAAAAGGGTTGAAAATAAAACTTGCTTGAGGCGTGCACTAGACACTGTCCTTAAAGATATTTCGCGGTGAAGCGTACCCTCCAGGATTCAACAAGCACTTCTGCTAAAGCAGGCAACAGAAAGAGCAAAGAACCAATGAATACTCAGCTTATAAAAGGTGTTTAAAATAAGAGAAAGAAGAAGAAAATAAATAGATGATTCTACTTTAGATGTGAATTATGAAGGCATATGTGCATGATATTTATAGTACCATGCATGCTTAAAAAGGGCATCTAAAAATAGCAACTAGTCAAGGGCAAATCAGTCAAAAATAAAATGAATGGTTAAGAATAAAGATGATTTTATTTAAAATGAATGGTTAAGATTGATTAGAAAAATGGATGGTTAAAAATGAATATAATTTCATTTTAAAATGGATGGTTAAAAACGAACTTTAAAATAATAAATAAATAATAAAAATAGATCGAGCCTCTAGTTCATGCACATGAAAAAATTCGCCGGTTTCAACTGGACTGAACTTCTTGACCAAACCTCATGTGCGCGCAACCACCATTATATTTTTCTCTTACAAGCTCAATACTAAGTCTTTATATTTAAAGGCAAAACAAATAATATAAAAGAGAGATGTGGGATTCTTTGAAATATACTAGGTAAACTTATATTTTTACAACAATCCCCCACATATTTCAAAGAATGAAAAAAAAAAGTTTAGCTGAGTATTCTGACATAACGTATTCATTCTGGTGTCTTTCAGACTATGAACCAAAACTTAAAAAAATGAGACATAACTTACAGAGTAATTGGTGAAACACGTTTCTATGAACCAATAACTCATTATTGTAAGCTAACATTCTCATTAATCACATTATATCTATTCTTGCTCTTTATCTCGGTTGTGCGCTAATAGGCCATGCGCGTGCCTGGTTTTCATAAGTGCTCTAGAGACTTTGCCATATATCTCATAGAAGCGGCTCCACTTCACACTTATATAGGTCAAGTCATCAAGTGTATTCTGCAGGTCAATACACCACCTATAAAGTCTATGAACTTGATTAAGAGTTTTACTCACCCTCACCATCCTTGTAGTTTTTAGCACTATTTACACCATAGGAAGGGACAAAAAAATAATGTAGTGCTTTCTCTACAAGATCAATCAATGACTTGTTATTACCCATATGAACCTTCTTCATGGGATCGCCAATCACAAAGGTTGGGTTACCATCACTGTTGATTTCTTATATTGGCATAAGTTCCTTTCCCCTCGATGTTTCACATATTAATTTTCTTCCCAGGGGTTTAACTGAATGATTTGGCCAAAATCATTTCTAACTTCACATATTCAATTGATATCACTTCATCTTTTTGCAGCTGCTTTATTACCTCATGTCATTAGACAAATATGTCTAGTTTAACCTTTAAAATTTTTTACTCTTTGCAATGTCTATTGCTACTTGGCAATCATAATGCATTGACACCGAATTTATCATTTTTGTGCCTAATGAAATATAGGATAAGGGTTTTTTCAACCGCTCAACTTCAAGTACATGCTAAGAGATCACTTAGCTTTATTGTTCAGGTTAAGAAGGTTTTCTACCACTTAACTTCTTTACACAGGCTAAGAAGTTTTTCTATCACTTAGCTTCATTGTTAGGCTAAGAAGTTGAAGAATCCACTTAGCTTCATTATTAGCCAACTCTAATGCAATAAACGCAGACTTCATAGTAAATTTTCTATGAATGTCTGTTTGGCTAGTTTTCAAGATAATGTTTTACCTCTAAGGGTGAATACATAACCACTAATAAATCTAGTTTCACGTGAATAAAATATTTAATTATCATCATTGTATTCTTTTTATACAACGGGTACTCCACTAAGTAGAATATCATAACTCATGATATTTTTTTGATATCTTATTAACTTTACCACATCAACTCAACAATAATGATTTGAATTGTGTATATCAGCTCAATTGAAAAATAACATGTGTCATCTCAGGTCTAGTAAAATTCATCAAGTGCATCAAAATTTAATAATTTTGTGCATACTTGGATTGAACAACATGATCACATGTATGTTTTTCTCATTTGAATATTAGCATCACAATGAGTATTTACGGGTTTGGTATCAATATATCCAAACTTCTTAAAAATTTAACGTTATGTTCTTGTGATAGCATTTTGCTACCACGCTTCATCATGATTTAAGTACTCAATATGACATTTGCTTCATTCATGTTTTTCATTGAAGCAAGATATCTTTCAGTTTCACATAATAATTACTAAGATAAACATGTAATCAATACATAAATAAATAATCACATAAACATCGACAATCAATTTGATATAAACAAAAAACATTATTAAGATAAACATGCTACCAACACAAATAAATAATCACTCATGTTTTCACTTATCCCTTGATTGAATTTCTCATTCCACAATTTTGGAAGTTTGTTTCAAGACATAGAATGACTTGAGAAATTTACAAACTTTAATTTCACGACCTGATACGATGCATTCTTCGGGTTGTTCACTATATATTTTTGAGTAACAAAAAAATATGACTTTAACGTCCATTTGGCTGATAAAAAATTGTATTGAAACTAGAGAAAAAGATTACAATGATTTTTTTTTGTAAATGGAGTAAAAATATCAAAACAATTTATATTGTTTTAAGTAAAAACTTTTGCAATATATATTTATAAAATAATTATTCTTAAATTTTCTTTGTAAAAAGAATTTGTTTGCAATCGATAACTTCTGTTTTATGAAGTAAAAAACTAATTTAGAAACGTTATAAAAGTGAGTTATATTCAATATTAACCACTTTCAAAAGAAAAGCATCGTAAGAAGAAATCGATTCAGAAAAATTTAACATTTTCAGCCAAGTATAAATATAAAAAATAATACTTCCAAAGAATTTTACAGTTCTAGGTTGTTCAGATCTTCTCAAATCGTTATGTTCACAATCAAGTTTCAAATAAGTTTGACTCATAAATTAGAAGAAATAAACGTGCAATTTTAATGATACGCCAATTTATAAGAGGAGATAGATCACAAATTATGATTTCTTTTTCATTATAGTCATTAAGCAAAATAATCATCTCCTTTATCTTACCCATTCTTTTATTCTTGAAATAAAATATGATATAACTCGAAAACATACTACTAAAATTGACATAAATTATAGTCATTGTTTGTTTAACAATTTTATTTCAACCAAATATGTTATTGTCCAAAGCATATATGCAACATTGTGAACATGCAATCTAACACTTTAGAAACAATTATTTTTCCTTACAAACTAGAAACATAAATTTGGTAAAATACCCCCACACTTCAAAATATTTTAAGAACATATAACTATTATAAACTTAAGGTGTCTCTAATCATTTCCACATAGAAAATTCAACATATACATATTACAAGTTATGTTAATATTAGCATGTCAAATCAATCATAACAATATAAGTTCTCATATAATATGTCACATAGATCATCATAACATTTAATCATAAAACCAAATATAAATAGCATGCCTAATAATTTTGAATAAACATGTTACAAACCCTTTTTCACATAATATATTCTCGATTCGTCACATTTGAAGGAAACTTAGGCTAAGATTTTTTTTAACTTTGAATAATACATTGCCTCTTCAAATACTTGTGCAGTTTCAAACGGTGTTTAAGATAGACAATTTCTTCCCCTTCCTCCGTAAGGGGGTATGATATAAATATGTGCCTACTAGCACTATTGTCTATCATCCACTCATTTGTATTCGTAAATATATCAACTTTGAGAAATGGTCACAAAAATTATCTATCTGCTTCAACCAAATTAAAATTTGGTTCAACAGGATTTTCCCTTTTTGATTATTTCATCTGTTTCAACCAAATCGATATTTGATTTAACAGGATTAACAACGTCTGTTTCAACCAAATTGGCTTAACAGGATTTACGACATCTGTTTCATCCAAATTAAGATTTGGCTTAACAGGATAATCATTTCTCATTGAAATTTCTGCACTAAGTTATATGGTGGCTCAATGTGTCATCATAATTGGAGATAAAAATCGTGGGCATAGTCAATGAATAATACACCAGGTAGATTCCTATGAAAGAGAGGTGGTGTAAAAGACACTCTTAAATACCAAGTCTTTGATAGGACCAATCCTAGACATGCACTTTCACATTATACCAACAATCAATTATGGAGTCTGCCACACATAAGATAATTTTCCTTTCCCTTCTATTTTTTCTAAAATATTATTTTAAACATAGATATTAGGCATAAGAATAATAATTCAACATTATAGCATAAATAAAATTATTATCTAAAAGCATCCTAAAAAATTCATAGACAATACATACCTATTTTAGTAGCAGAGTTCAAATTATGATGTACAAACAACATCGCGACTGTAAAGGGACGCACTAGAGTACTGCACGGACAGCGTAACAACAACAGCAACACCAATGAAAATCTTTGTTAAGAGGTCGCAGGTTTTCGGTTTAAAATAGGAAATGGGAGAAATATCCTTAAGATTGTAGGAAAAATATTTGGGTAAACCGAAAAGGGTTGAAAATAAAACTTGCTTGAGGCGTGCACTAGACACTGTCCTTAAGGATATTTCGCGGTGAAGCGTACCCTCCAGGATTCAACAAGCACTTCTGCTAAAGCAGGCAACAGAAAGAGCAAAGAACCAATGAATACTCAGCTTATAAAAGGTGTTTAAAATAAGAGAAAGAAGAAGAAAATAAATAGATGATTCTACTTTAGATGTGAATTATGAAGGCATATGTGCATGGTATTTATAGTACCATGCATGCTTAAAAAGGGCATCTAAAAATAGCAACTAGTCAAGGGCAAATCAGTCAAAAATAAAATGAATGGTTAAGAATAAAGATGATTTTATTTAAAATGAATGGTTAAGATTGATTAGAAAAATGGATGGTTAAAAATGAATATAATTTCATTTTAAAATGGATGGTTAAAAACGAACTTTAAAATAATAAATAAATAATAAAAATAGATCGAGCCTCTAGTTCATGCACATGAAAAAATTCGCCGGTTTCAACTGGACTGAACTTCTTGACCAAACCTCATGTGCGCGCAACCACCATTATATTTTTCTCTTACAAGCTCAATACTAAGTCTTTATATTTAAAGGCAAAACAAATAATATAAAAGAGAGATGTGGGATTCTTTGAAATATACTAGGTAAACTTATATTTTTACAACAATAATTGTCAAGATTACTTCTGTTATTATGTTACTTTATTTTCTGTGGATTTGAATTTTTGACATTTGCAACTACTGTTACACGTAAATTTATTAATGATATTTAAAAAGAAAAAAAAAAGCTGTTGTCATCCTTGCTCGCTTGTTTAATGGAGCAATTCATGCAAATGTTACTATCAAACTGCCGATGGTACTCGACGAGCCTCACAAGGCGGTGTGATCCGGAATTTCGCTTGTTTCCGAGAGCATGTTCCGTCATGACGTAAATAGGTATAGTCTGCAATCCTTGCAGAAAACATGCCACCAGAATCTTGCACAACCCTTCTATGTTGCTTGTACAGAACAATAAAAGCAAGACATTAGACATTAGACATTTGTTTGGTTGAGCTCGTGAAAGGCGACCGGGTTGCTTTGATGCTTGGCGGTCATGATACCATTTGTCGGATTAACAGGTCCAAAAGGCTCAATGGGAATGACATCCATTGTAATTTTGTAACAGATCATTGATCAGAAATAACTATGATTTCAACAAGGCGATGATCCTTTTCGACCATCCGTTCATGTCATCTCAAAAACCATCCCAATTCACGGAAATAAATAAAATTTTAACCAAAACATGTTAAGAGGGACAAAAGAATAAAGCACAATGGATATGGCATTCATTGTAACTTTGTAACACAGATTTCCCCAACCAAATATCATCAAACATTCGAACCGTTCTTCTTCTATATACATATACTAAAACTTCATCCGACCACAACGAACAACAAAATCATGATCAGAAATTACTATGATTTCATTGAACAATCTTTAGGAGCGGCGGTATTAACCTGTTTAGAGAGAAAAGCTTCATAGATTTCCACTACAAGCTTAGGATCCTTCTCGAGAAGTTCGATATATTCTTCCCTTTTGGTGAGCCTATACATGTTATCTAATATCAAACTCAATGCCGCATCGAGGACGAGCTTGGCATTGTACTGGTGACCAAAGGCATAGCTCATAATTGAATTATCCCAGTTCAGTTTCGATACCAAGAACTTCTCGCAATACCCTTTGAGATGCTTCACTTGGTATTTCTCAGCTAAAACCAGAAGATCACAAGCCATCTGTTCATCCAAACATGCTTCTGCAGTGTATAAATAGTTTACAAAGGCGCGGAGAGCATCGTATGATACATCACTTACTTTGATTGTTCCACTCCTGCTTTCTTCCATTTCGTTCTCCAGCATTGCTTTGAAAACGGGTGATCTATTCACCTGGTTTCACAACAAAAAAAATGTTGAAAAAATTGCAAACAATATAAACGAATTCCTTAAAGAAACATTAGAACATCAAAATTATAAGTTCGGGTCGGATTTTTTAACATTAGAACATCAGAATTTTGCATTTTTTAGGAGAAATTAATGCGATTCGACCAAATTGGAAGTTCGAAACCAAAGTTTCAAGTCAAAGCCTCTGAAAAGAAAACAGGGCCGGCCATGGAGAAATTAAACAAAATTTCTTTACAGACCAAAAAATGATCTTGAAATTTAAAGTTTGAGTCAAAAAATTTACATTAGAAGACCGTTGGTTTTTTTTCTCTTAATTTTGATATGAAATTAAAGCAATTAAAACAAACTGGAATTACCAAAACGGCTTTATTGGCGGGTACGGGCACAGGGGGGAACCCAGGAGACCCATCATCGGATGGGACCAAAACGATGTCGGGGAAGAAGGGAGCAGACGTGGAGGAGCCACGGTGGGCGTGATCGAGAGGAGGCCCAAAGCGTAAGAAGGCGAGTTTAGCTTTGAGATCTTGGATCTCTCGCTTCAACTCTTCCTCGGTCTCGCTGGCTTCCTCGTAGCACTCCTTGCAGGTGCCGGCGTCGCGTGATCCGTACTCTTCCTTGCACGATATACACTTCATGGTCTCGGCTTCAGTCTCGCTCCCCGTATCGGACTCCGATCGGATGGCTTGGTGGCACCGGTGTCTTCGCATGTTGGTTTCCGCTTTGTCTGCTACCACTATCACTATGGCCAAGTAGAAGTGCGGCAATTGGCAATTGCCAAGGTCTTTTTTTATTGGTCAAGGTCTGCTTCAGGCTTCTAAGTTCTAACACACTTTGCATAAATACCCATATCTCTCCGGCTCAGCCCGGGTTGTAATTCATTTTTTAATTGGGTAAACTACTGCAGGAGTCACTTACGTTTAGCGTCTGTACAGAGTTAGTCATCACTTTTGAAAAGTGCCTATTAGTAGTCCTCTACGTTTTCGATGTGTAAATACTTGATCACTCCGACGTTAACTCCGTTAGTCCCCTAACGGATTGCTGATGTGGCGAAATTAAAATAAGGATAAATTACTGCAATAGCCATTAAAATTTATCTCATGTACATTTTTTCTCCTCAATTTAAAAAAGTAAACATTATAGTCACTAATAAAAATGTTTCTTTATAATTTCACCCTTAAATTTTTTAAAAATTCATTTTTCAATCCTAAAACTTTACAATCAATTAACACAATAATATTATAAATGCTTAGATGAAAAATAGGTGCCCAAAGTATATCCTTTGAAACTTAGGTGCCCAAATTGCTCCTAATTAATAACTCAAACTTAAAAATTTAGTCCACTAACTACTAAAAAATTCGAGTTATTGGAATTTCTATTTTATAATTCAAACTTTATTTTGAATTTTTGAGCCGAGTTTATGAAATTATGAGTCGAGTATTTTCACATCAAACCAAAAAAATTAATTTTTTCGAGTCAAGTCGAGTTATTGGAATTTCTATTTTATAATTCAAACTTTATTTTGAATTTTTGAGTCGAGTTTATGAAATTATGAGTCGAGTATTTTCACATCAAACCTAAAAATTTAATTTTTTCGAGTCAAGTCGAGTTATTGGAATTTCTATTTATAATTCAAACTTTATTTTGAATTTTTGAGTCGAGTTTATGAAATTATGAGTCGAGTATTTTTACATCAAACCTAAAAATTTAATTTTTTCGAATCAAGTCGAGTGTTGCACTTCCCTACATATAATTTTTAATTTTAATCCGTGTTTTTTCCGAAGTTTTTCTTGCGACACTTGGACTCTGGACTTGTTTTTTCTAATATTATCGAGAGTTTTAATTTTTGATTCTTAAAATTTTCATGCTTTAATTTTTAATTTTTGAATCCAATATTAGGCGTGAGGTTAATATTAGGCCGTAGTTGAGTTAATATTAGGCGTGAGGTTAATATTAGACATTTTATTTTTTTCCGAAGTTTTTTTTGGGACAAACACGGATTAAAATTAAAAATTATATGTAGGGAAGTGCAACACTCGTCTTGACTCGAAAAAATTAAATTTTTTGGTTTGATGTGAAAATACTCGACTCATAATTTCATAAACTCGACTCAAAAATTCAAAATAAAGTTTGAATTATAAAATAGAAATTCCAATAACTCGACTTGACTCGAAAAAATTAAATTTTTAGGTTTGATGTGAAAATACTCGACTCATAATTTCATAAACTCGACTAAAAAATTCAAAATAAAGTTTGAATTATAAAATAGAAATTCCAATAACTCGACTTGACTCGAAAAAATTAAATTTTTTGGTTTGATGTGAAAATACTCGACTCATAATTTCATAAACTCGACTCAAAAATTCAAAATAAAGTTTGAATTATAAAATAGAAATTCCAATAACTCGAATTTTTTAGTAGTTAGTGGACTAAATTTTTAAGTTTGAGTTATTAAATAGGAGCAATTTGGGCACCTAAGTTTCAAAGGGTATACTTTGGGCACCTATTTTTCATCTAAGCATTTATAATATTATTGTGTTAATTGATTGTAAAGTTTTAGGATTGAAAAATAAATTTTTAAAAATTTAAGGGTGAAATTATAAAGAAACATTTTTATTAGTGACTATAATGTTTACTTTTTTAAATTGAGGAGAAAAAATGTACATGAGATAAATTTTAATGGCTATTGCAGTAATTTATCTTTATTTTAATTTTGCCACATCAACAATCCGTTAGGAGAATAACGGAGTTAACGTCGGAGTGACCAAGTATTTACACATCGAAAACGTAGAGGACTGCTAATAGGCACTTTTCAAAAGTGGTGACTAACTCTGTACAGACGTTAAACGTAAGTGACCCCTGCAGTAGTTTACCCTTTTTAATTTTATTCTCTATATCCAAATTCATTTAAAATTAAATTTGAAATAAAAATTCAAAGTCATCCTATGAGAATTTAAAAAATTACAAGCCTCAATTGATAGTTAATTACTCATCCCATTTATCTCGTTTGCTATGCAGTGGTTATAAAAAAATTATTATTTTTTTTAAATTTCTCTTCTTAATATTTTTTTTCGTCGACGGTAGCCTTTGACCATTTTATTAATTTTATATATAAATAAAATTTATCTTTGCTTATGAATATTTTTTTTAAGTTTTTTTGTTTTTTGTTTTTGTTTGCCAGATTTTTTTCATATCTGCTTTATGGTAATTTTTTGTATGATAGTTTCTTCGTATGCTTTTATAGTAGTTATAGTTTGTTTTTGTGACAGTTGTCTGTCTTTTGACAGTGTAATGTTCGGGTGATGAGTATCAACGAGCGTTTTTGTTAGTGAAAGAGATCGGTTTATATATGCTTATGATTCCTTTTTGTGGTTGTGTCGATATGCTAAGAACAAGTAACAGAAGAATTTTCTTTCTTCATAACGTACTCTGGTTAAATTAGTTGTTTGTTGGATTTCATTCAGAAGAATATTCAAGTCCTTTTGAAAATGATAAGTTTTGTATTTTAATGTTTTTCACACATTTATAATTTTATTATATTTATTGTTACACATTAAATTTTCAATGTTTACGGTACGATACTTTTATAATCCATCACTTTAAATATAATCTAATTTATTAAAAAACATATTTTATGGTTAGATTATGAGTGTGTTTAGATATCACAATATGTTATATATTGTATAAAATGTAATTACTATTTTAATAATTATATGTTTTAATTCTCACATATGTTTATTACACATACATCTTACACTGAAAAATAGATTTTGAGAATTGATTTCTGAAAAATAAATTATATATTTTTTTGAAAAACACCTAAAAAACTATTTTTGATATTAGAAGATGTTATGTAAATCGTCTTGACCCTATAAGTTTTATTTTTTAAATTTCTTTTACCCAAATATATTATTTATTTATTTTCACATTAATTTATTTTTGTTGTTATTTAATTATCATATTAATATAACGGCTAAAGGGTCAATATTACTCCTGTAGAATTCCCAAATCAGCAATGTTGCCCCTAATTTTTTTCCGTAATTTCTCCCTTAAACATAAGAAACGTTAGCAATGTGCCCCTTTGACCGTCATTGACTAACGACACTGTTAATTTCTGTGAAGTTGGACGACAAATCAGCAATGTGGCATCCACGTGGCTGCTGACATGTATTAAAAAATAAAAAAAAATAAAAAATAGGGAATTTCCCCTTTATATGGAATGCGTTGTAGCTGGTTGAAAAACAATTCCCCCCCCCCTTTCTCTAATCTGCGACAGAGTTTGAAGGAGCACTCCCTAATCACCAGGTATTGTTGATTTCTCCCCTAATTTGATAATAAATTTCTCCCCACCGAAATATTTGGTTTGATTTTAGGATTTGGTTAAAAAACTTTGATTTCGAGCTTGGTGATGTTTTTGAATTGAAATCTATTTCTCCCTCGTTCATTTTTATCGTTTTGTTAATTTGTGCAAAAGTAACAAAAACAAATCAATTTAACAAATCAAATTTCACAAATTTCTATATAAAACAGAATATTTTAGTACAAAAGTAAACAAAAACAAATCAAAGCCACCATTCAAAGGCATATTCTATATAAACACAATGTTCAACATGTTTTAGTCAAAAGCAAACACCCAGGACATAATGAGGCCATGTTCACTGAAAAGGGGGACCAAAGTAGATTCTCAGGTATTAAAAATCAACAAAAAAAGACAAAAATTTGGTTCAGTATACCTTTCACTTTTCTCTTTTCGAAGCAAATTCCCCAAAACTGCAGCAAACAAAATGAACCCTAATTTCAGTCCCAAAACAAAAATCTCTTTTAACTTTTTTTGCGAAACAATTTTTTTTGGGGTTTTCAACCCGAAACCATGGTAAACGTTTAAGAAGACTTACCGATTTTTGTTAATCCTCACCACTTTAGAACAATCTTCACCGCCTTCTAAACTCTCCCCCAATTTCAAAATTTTCAGAATATTAACCCTAATTTTTTGAAGGAGCGCGTCAAAGAATGAAGATGTGATTTGGGACTAATGTGTCTGCCCTAATTGTTTTAGTTTTTCTATCACGTGTTTTTTTTTTTATTTTTTTAATACATGTCAGCAGCCACGTGGATGCCACATTGCTGATTTGTCGTCCAACTTCACAGAAATTAACGGTGTCGTTAGTCAATGACGGTCAAAGGGGCACATTGCTAACGTTTCTTATGTTTAAGGGATAAATTACGGGAAAAAAATTAGGGGCAATATTGCTGATTTGGGAATACTACAGGGGTAATATTGACCCTTTAGCCTAATATAAAATGTGATAAAATATAATTTAATATAAAAGTATTTAAAATTTATCATATTAATATTTTTTTACCCTAGTATATATTTTTATTTTATTATTATTTTTTAAATTTTCATATATCATATTTATAATTTTTTACCCAAGCATATATTATTATTTTGTTTTATGCATGTTACTTTTAATTCTACTATTCTCTTTTTGATTTTTAAGGTGAAAGTTCCTTTTCGAGCTATTGAATTCAAACATATAACCTATTGCAGCACTGTTTATAAATGTGTTATTAAAATCCTTGCAAATAGGATGAAGACTTGTTTATCTGATATTATTCTTTCCAATTAAAATACCTTTGTGGTTGATCGAGACTTAGTGAAAAATATTTTGTTGGCCTAAAAGATTGTATATGGGTATGGTAGGCAGCATTTGTTTCCTCGTTGTACCTTAAAAATTGATCTACGAAAGGCGTTTAATTCCTTGAATTGAAATTTTATTCTTCAAGTGCTTCAGGTGTTAGGATTTCCTCCTATGTTTAGCAGATGGATTGCTACTTGTATCACTCAGCCAAAGTTTTCTATTAGTTTAAATGATTGGCTTGTTGGTTTCTTTTCTGGAGCTAAAGGGATTCGACAAGGTGACCTCTTATCACTTTACTTGTTTATTCTTGGTATGAATATTTTTTCTTGTTTGTTGAATCTTGCTGCTTCTCATGAGAGTTTTTAATTTTCACCCTAAATGCAAAAGATTTAGATTGACTCATATATGCTTTGCTGATGATCTTTGTAGCAACTTAATGCTTCTGAGAGTGAATTATTTTGTGTTGGAATGGGTCATGTCAAAATTAAAAATTTGGCTAGCTTATTTGGGTTTTGATTGGGTAGTTTGTCGGTGCGTTACTTGAGGGTGTCATTGGTTACTAAGAATATGTCTAGAATTAATTGTGAATGTCTTGTGGGATATATCACAAGTAAAATTGCTAGTTGCTCTGCTAAGTGTCTTTCATTTGCTAGGCGTTTGCAACTTATACTGGGTTTATCTTTAGTATTCATAACTTTTAGTGTAAAATTTTTATTTTACCTACTAAAGTCCTTAAGTAGATTATTTTTATATGTAATACTTTTTTGTGAAATGGGAAAATAGGATCAGCTAAAGGTGCGCGAGTCAGTTGGGAGAAAGTGTGACATCCACAAAGTGAAGGATGGTTGGGAGTTAAAGACATTTACATATGAAATCGTATTTGTGTGTTGAAATGTATTTAGCTTCTTATTACTCAATTTGGCTCTCTCTGAGTTGCTTGGGTGGAGAAGTATTTTTTGAAGGGTCATTCGTTTTGGAATGTTCAGGCACAACTTTTACACAATTGGGCATGAAAGAAGCTTTTCAAGTTACGAATCTTGTGGCTGCAAATTAAGGTAAATTTACATGGTGAGTTTAAAGCTCGTTTGATATGGGAAGGCTTGAGGCATAAACATGACAAAGGTTAACTGGTGTCAAGTAGTTTGGGTAGTCTGGCTATTCCTCGCTATTCTTTTGTCTCTTTGTTGGTTGTTTTAAATCGATTTCCAATTAAGATCGGGATGCTTGATTAGGAGTTCTCCTGTGATTCATGGTGTCTTCTTTGTGGCGAGGATGTGGAGTTCAGAGACCATTTTTTTTACTGAGTGCCATTTTACGAGACTGTTGTGGAACAGAATTTTGATGAAATGTAGATGTTATTTTAGTTGCAGTGAATCGATCGACTTGCTATCTTTGGTTCAAAGGAATAAAATGGACAAATTTCTTATTGCTGCAATCATCCGCTTGCTTGGAGTTGTCTTAATTATTTGATTTGTCATAAAAGAAATGGGCGTATGCATGGACGAACCCCTCAGTTCGTTAATGCGATTTTCATATGAATTAAAAGGAATGTTTCTTTGAGGTTATCGGGTTATTCTAAAATTATAAATAATTTATTTTTTGATAAATAGTTGAGACTTTTTTGTAATTAGTGATTGTTGTTTGTACAGAAGTTGACATTATAAGTTTTTTAGATAAATAAAACTTTTATTTATCTAAAAAAATTGTGAATAGTGATTATTGACCGTTGCCCATAAAATCAGAGTAAATTTCGTGTAGTTTACAGGGCTTTTCTAAAAACAAACGGCTAAAAAGCCGACTAAATACAAACTAGGAAATTAGGGCCATTGAATGAAGCCGATTTTACTGTGATCGTTGGATTAAAAAAACAAAACAAAGGATATATAGTTACACGGTGAACCGGTAACCCTTTTATGATGATATATTTGACATATATTGAAAGGGGGCGAGAAAAGGAAATCTAAAACTTAGGGCATCGAAAACAAGAGGACGAAGGCATTATATCCATCAACCAAGAAAGAAAATCTGAAGGAAAATCGTGGAGGAGATTGGGTTTGAACAAGGATTTAGAGGTTAGTTCTTGTTTCTTGCTTCTTTTATTTCCGTTTTTTATGATTTGAGCGAAACCACATTGCAAATGATGAAGGATTTTGTATAAACCGTTTGAATGTTCTTCCATAAAAATTTCTTTTTACTTTATAATAAATATTGTAGATGAGATTGGATTGGAAGAAGGAATTATTAGGGTTTAGGGTTATTGACAGTTTAAGGTTCTGCTGCAATAAACAAGTAATAACAATTAAATTGAAATAGAAAGTAGGAACAAAGATAACAATAGTTAAAAGAAGTGTTGAACACCTTTATTAACTAGATTAGAGGCTTGAATAACTTGTTGACTTTCTTCTTGAATAACAAAGGAAATAAGGTTAAATAATTCAGTGATGTTTCACTTGAGAGTGATAAATGTTAGAAACATAGAGTATATTGGATTAGAAGAAGGAATGTTTAGGTTGGTTAGTGCTAGTTCCTTCAATTTTCCTCCTTTTTAATTGTAGTTGATAAGGTACGGAAATGTGAAAGAAATATTGTCGAAGAGATTGGATTGTAAGAAGGATTGTGTTGAAATCCATGTAATGGTTATGATTGTTGGCTGAGATGGTTATGGTTTTTGGTTAAAGAAGTGGTTTGCATATACTCTACAGCTCTAGTATTGAATGTGTTGGAATGATGTGATTATTTCTTAAGATCAAATATGTGATTTGAAGTAGTATGTAATTTTGGGAAATGAGTTTTTATTACACATGGTTTAAAGTAATATTTCTTGGTTGATACTATTTGTCGAACTTGAGAATGAAACAGAAACCTCCAAATATCATTACATTTGAATGGAAAATTTAACCATAGGTAGTATTTGCATCAAAGTTTAGGTTTTTAGACATATTCTTATAAGTAGTTGGCAACTATTTATACTTTGCTAAAATTGAAACGTAGCTTTCATATGTCAATGTAAAGAGGTGAAATAGAACAAATCCTTGAAATTCGTATGCAAAATCCTAGTCGTGAAGTTCAGATTTTGTAGAAGTGTTATCATTTTTGCCTTTCAACGTTTCATCTTTGATTATTTTAGGTACACATTGCAGACAATGAAGCATGAGAAGAAGTCCGATAAAGGGGAGGCTAAGGCACCTAAGACATGTACACCATATTTCTATTTCTAGTAAGTTGAAGTTGAATGTATATAGAATTGTCTAATTTATTAAATATGAGTTGCACAAGCTAACAGTGAAATTTTGTTTTACAGTAAAAGAGAATGTAAACGTTTAGAGGGGAAGAAGAAAATGAACAACAATGTAAGTGCGTTGTGTAATGGTTTGTTAAATGTACATGGTATTTGTATTGGACTAATTGTGGGAGTGATATAGGAAAGAAAAGCATTGGGTTTGAGGTGGAAGCAGATGAGTGAAGATGAGAAGAAGCCTTATGTACAAATGTTCGAGGAGCAGAAGCAGGCCCAGGCTGAATGGAAAGCTAGAGGCAATATGAAGGAAATTGTAGTTTCTCAAAAAGACAAAAAGTAAGTGAATTTTTAAAATTATTTATGGAGAAAGAGATGAAAATGTCCTAACATAATGTATATTCGTGTAACAGTAAAGTAATTAATGTTTGTATGAAATGTTGTAGGAGATATCTTTAAGATGTAGTAGCCTCATTAAGCTATTAGATGTGTTTGAATAGATGAGTAAGTTGAAGATTGAGGGTATTGTTCATGAGTTAGGGTTTGGTCCGTTAATGGAAATGAAATCGAGAGCAATTCATCGCGACCTATGTCGCACTTTAGTAGAGAATTTTGATGTCCACAACTCGATGATGGAATTTGATGGACATAAAATTCCAGTGTTGGTAGAAGATGTGGAGGCTGTATTGGATTTGAGGAATGAAGGATTGGATGTTGAAATGGGCACGAGAAATGTTGATGCAAAAGAAATGGCATCGAAGCACCGAATAAGGAGAGATACCACAGTGAAGGAACTTGAGGAGGAGATACTTAGCGATGCTTTTGAGGGAGACGAGTTGAGAGCTCATGTTCTTCTTTTCATTGTTGGTGTTTTTATAAGTCCAAATGCGAACTTGATGCCTTCCTCAGAACATTTGCAGTTGTTGTGCCCACCAGGGTTGAAGGGAAATCTCAATTGGTGCAAATATGCATATGAGAGGTTACTTGATGAAGTAGCGAAGTGGAAAGTTCGTGGTGGGTTGACATACATGATCGAATGCATCACAATATTATAGGTAATTTATGTTTAAAAGTATGTTTTGTTCGAACGTAGTAGTTGTTTAATGTGATTGAATTTATTGAGTTTTATTATAATGTTTTGATTAATAATAAATGTAGGTGAGTTTATTTGATTTTTGGAGTGGAATCGCGAGCAGAAGAGTTGCTGCTGCTGATGGTCGCGGTCGCATACATGCTTGGGGCAACAAGAAGGAAGTAAGGAAGATTGTAAACAACCTCAAGGAAGAAAGACCTCCTAAAAAACCCAAGGTAAGTGGGTTAAACGATTTGGTATTATATACGATGTTGTGGTTATATGAAATGATTTACTAATGATGTTTGCAGGTACTTGGGTATGATGATGGGAATGTGGAAGGGGAAGAAGGAGGAAGATTCAATGGAACAAATGATGTAGTTATGGAGATGATGTAGACGGTACTGTCAGAGTTGGGTAGAATAAAACATAGTCTGGAAGCCTATGTGGAGAAGGAAAAAGAATTAGAAGAGAGTTTAAGGGAATTGAAGAAGGAATGCAAGAATTTAAATGCCAACATGATAGAATTGCAGAAGTCGTTGATGAAAGATGATGGAGAATTTGTTGTTGATGTTCAAGAAGAAGAAAAAATGGTTGACAAAGGGGAAGTCAGAAAGTCCAGTTCGAACCATGGACTTGATCTTGACGAGGACTCATTGATGGACGACGATGTCGAGTGGTTGAATGAAGAAATCGTTGCTGTCCCTAAAACAAAGAAAAAAGTATAAGCATTATAAGTTATTTTGATCAATGTTTCATCAAGTTAAGGTATGAGATTATTGTTGTTGATATTGTTGGTGTTAACTTGTAGGGCAAGACAAGAGTAGTAGCTAATGCAAATGTTAGTGACAAAGGAATAAGAGTAAGAATCATAACTCGGAATATGTAAAGTCAGCGACCGAAAGAAGTGTGATGTGGACAATGTTTGGTTTAAGTAGGGTTTGTTTAGAACATTATATGGTGTGTTTGATTATGCATAATGGGTGAAATTTGTATGTTATTCAAACTAATTGTAGGGATTCAATAATTACTGAGGTTTTCTAATAAAATTTAATTCGTTCAACGTGCAATACTTATTTGTGTTATTAAATATTGAACAACAAATGTGTAAACATTGCAGATACTGATGTACGTGCAAGTACTGGAGAGAGTAGGCATGTCAACGAAAAACACTTGCGGCTATATATAGAATACGCCATTGCGTGTAGGGTAAGCAATCTGAATCTAAAAGTATGCTACAATGATGTTGTTATGTTCAATATAAGTTGTAAGTTTTTGTATGAGTGTAGTGAAGTCGTCATAGATTTTGGCCACTCATATTTGTCTGTAAGTGATGCAGATACGATACGACCAGGAAGTTGGTTCGGTTCAATGGTTAGTAGGTTTGACTATTCCTTTTAAGCATTTTGCAGCATATTTGAAGAAATTTAGTACGATAGTTGCTATATGTTTTGTTTATGGTTTAGGTTATAAATGTCGTTGGTTTTACAATTGTTGATGAAGATTAAAGGAAGCAATCTAAAACAAGGAGAAGGTACATCCCATGTACATTGAGTGTATGTTTAATATTAAAGAATCTTATGTCTATTATGAACAAATGGATGTGGTTTTGTAAGGATACATGGTTAATAATAAATGATGTATTGTAGTCTCAGCTTCTCGAAGGGATAAATGCTGGTACAATTGTTGTTTATTGACGTCAGATTTTCAAACCGTATGGCCCGTTGACGGACTGTAATGTGGTACGAAGAAGCATTAATATATTAAACATCCCATGCACTTTCATGTCAAATGCATATTACAATGGGAATTGTTGATTGTTTTAGCTCTTTATCCCCGTGAATGACAACGAGAATCATTGGTTTATGTGTGTGGTGGATCTTGATGTTGGTAAGTGAAGCTACTCGACAGCTTGCCAACGACCCGATCCAATGTTGCAAGAGTGTCTATGGCCCAGAACCCGGTAATAAGCGAGAACTACGAACTTTTATTCTTCCACCGTTTAAGATGTGACATAATATGTAAAACATAAAAATGTTTGTGCATGTAGAGGAATAGTTTAGGAGAATGTGTAAAAGATAAGAAGTTTGTCCAAGTGTTTGGCTCACCATCAAGGCCGTTGAGCGATCTGCGCGT
Source organism: Hibiscus tridactylites (assembly GCA_958450335.1). Classification (NCBI taxonomy): domain Eukaryota; kingdom Viridiplantae; phylum Streptophyta; class Magnoliopsida; order Malvales; family Malvaceae; genus Hibiscus; species Hibiscus tridactylites. The sequence goes on from OY288277.1 coordinate 17,455,236, forward strand.
GATGGTGGAAAAAGTCAAACATCAGGATAATGGGTACATAATTTTTATGTTTTTACATACTATGTCACATCGCTCAACTTGTTAAATTACAATACTTTCTGTTATTTTTATTTAACAAGTTGCAAATGATTACTCGTGGTATTATGTTAACACGAATTTGTATTCAAACAGAGATGATTGTGATATGTTTTGCATCAAATTGATGCAGCTTTGGAATGATAAGCCTATAGGGGAAGTGGTAAGTTCATATGATCTTCATTATACTTTGCTTACTTTGGTCATCTATATTGAAAAATGGTCTTTAATAAATACTTAATTTGTTTATACTTGTCTTACTAGACCGTTGGAAACTGGGATTAAATATTTCTTTTGTATGATCTTATCAGTCATGATAAGAATCATTTGCGGAGGTCTATAAATGTTGTTGTAGGTCAATGGGTTACCTTCCAGGCAAATGAACAAAAAGGTTCCAAAACATGTCACCTTATGAAATTTTGGGGTCATAATGTGTTCGAGCACTTGTACAACAATTTTGCATTATATGATATATTTCAGTGGATAAAATTAGCATGTGCACATGATTTCGTATGTCTACAGAGAATATATTTGGTTGTATGTACAAGTATTTAAAGCATATTGGAGTGAGATAATCGTTTGGTTGTACTTACAGTTATTTAAAGCATATATACGTGAATTTGTATGTCTGAAGAGGATCTACTGTGTACACGTTTGGAATCTGTATAACAGTAAATAATAAATTGTCATTTGGAAACACGATGAATTTGTAGGTAAAGTATAAATGAAAAGTCAAAGAACTTGATGGAATCTTGATTAATACCTTCGATGTCGTGGTCGGAGATATGTTATCAACATGGATTCTACTCGTCATTCCAGCAATATGGGTCGACCGACGAGGAAGTCAATAGCAAAACCGTGTTAACTTTTCATGTATTGCCATACAACATACGTAAGTAGAAATGACTCACAATTGCATCAGGTTGGGACATGTCTAGGTCAGGAGGAAAGTCTTCATCGTCGTCGAAGAGCGTTGAACTTGTCCCTGCAATACCCGTTGGAAGTTGAAGCTTCAGTCCCGGGCATGTGTTCTTATTGTGTCCCTCCATTTTGCAGAATGAACATTGATTCCTCCGTTTTGTGGACACATTAGGTTTTATTTTCTGCTTCCATTTTTCTTCATTCTTTTGCAGGTCTCGAACGCTGTGTTGGCTTACCCTATGTGATGAGGACTCATTCAAGGTTATGAACTGATCAAATTTAGTAGTTAGTCGGAGTAACTCATCTTTTGTGCTTTGAAAACTTTTATCTGTTTGAGACGCAAGGTTGCACAACCGCGATGAAAGTGAGCGTAGCGAAGCAAATAGAGACATTTGTTTTAATTCGGGAGGCACGTCGCTGTGAAGATAAGATAGAGCTTAGCATTTTTTGTCCAGCGCGGTAGTATTAAACAATTAGGGAGCTCGGAGAAGTCTTCCAACTTAAGTACATGATCCATTTATAACCTTGCTGAAATAGGTGTAATAAAAAAGGTATAAACTTTTTCTCCAGGTCACACCGGCACCGAAACCCCATAGGAGTGGGTTCGATGCCCCCTACTTGAAACAAAGCACTAAAACCTCATATCGGTGGTTTCGATGTCCCTTATACAACAAGTACAAAAGTATGCTTTTGGGTAGAAATTTGTGTATGTACACATTTCTTTACAAGTACATGCGTGATTTTGAACCTTGGTAAAATTGTGTATACACATTTCTTTACAAGTACATGCGTGATTTTGAACCTTGGTAAAATTGTGTACTAAAAAAGGTATATACCTTTTTCTCTTACAAATTTGTACCAATTTGTGTACATTTGCTACTAATTTATGTATAGTCACAAAACCTTATACGGTTGGACCAAAGTAAGTTTTTTGGTATGAAATTGTGTATCTACACACTTCCTTACAAGTACATGAGCAATTTTCAACCTTGCTGAAATAGGTGTAATACAAAAGGTATAAACTTTTTCTCTAGGTCACACCGGCACCGAAACCCCATAGGAGTGGGTTCGATTCCCCCTACTAGGAACAAAAGCACTGAAACCCTATATATGTGGTTTCGATGCCCCTTATACAACAAGTACAAAAGTATGCTTTTGGGTAGGAATTTGTGTATGTACACATTTCTTTACAAGTACATGCGCGATTTTGAACCTTGGTGAAATTGTGTACTAAAAAAGGTATATACATTATTCTCTTACAAATTTGTACCAGTTTGTGTACATTTGCTACTAATTTATGTATATACACAAAACCTAATGGAACTAAAAACATTGAAACCCCATTTAGGTGGTTTCGATGTCCCCTTCTAAATAATGTACCGAAGTATGCTTTTGGTTAACAATTTGTGTATGTACACATTTCCTTACAAGTAAATGACCCAACTTGAACCTTTGTGAAACTGTGTAGAACTAATGTTTTGATATAATAATTGAAAAATGTTTTGGACTGATTTAAAAAGTATTTAAAACATTTCCAAAGTCCAAACAACTTGAAATAATATTTAAGGAATTTTTCATAAAGGTTTTTCATGTTTTCAAAGGCCAATTTTCACAAAACTGACCAAGTGTTTCGAAACACCTTAGGGCATTTCGAAACAGGTGCCTCCAGTGGCCAAAACGTTTCGATACTCGTATCGAAACGGGGCCAGCGTTTCGAAACAGGCTAGGCCGTTTCGATACGCCCACGTGGCACTGACCACAACGGTCATAAACCCCAACGGCTCTTTCCCAACTAACTTTTGAATGCAGGTCGTTTCGATACGGGCTTATAGCGTTCCGATACGCGTTCCGAAACGACAAGGGGGCGTTCCGAAACGGGTGCCCTGACAGACTGCAACGGCTCTTTCTATATTAAGAGCGTTTCGAAACGGCTTCGAGCGTTTCGAAACGGGGAGCTGCAGAACTGCATTTATGGAGGGAAATAAAGGCTCCAACGACTCTATTTCAACCCCAACGGTCCTAAACGGCTATAAACTCAATTGGGAGTATAAAAGGGACCTCCAAGCATCAAGAGAAGACTAATGCTTCAATTGTCAATCAACAAATGATCAAGAAATTGTCTTAGTGCTTAATTTGTCAATTCTTGTATAGGCAAACACTAGTGAGCCAAAATTGTCAAATTTGCTCAAGTGTTTTAGGTTTTGGGTGAGTGCTTCATTGTGCAAACAAACACCTATTAGAGGGTTTAAGTTTGCTTTTATTTATCTCTTTGTAAAGAGGGTTTTGATCAAGGCTTTGGGTAGAAGCTTGATCGGTTGTAAGGGTTTCCTCCTAATCCTAGAAAAGGGGACGAATCAATTAGTGGATTGATTGTGAAATCCTTAGTGGGGAGCTAAGGTAGTGGATGTAGGTGCTTGTTAGAAGGCCGAACCACTATAAATCATTGTGTCTTTATTCTTTCTAGCTTCCTAAACCCTTCCACCCAAATATCCACCTCTCCACCACTTGGTGAGCAAAATCGGTTGATCGAATCGAGCCACACACAACCCAACAATTGGTATCAGAGCTTGGCTCAATCGAAGGGGATTCACATCCTATTGAGAAGATCCGGCAAGCTCGATCACTTTTTCATCAACCGGCTCAATGGCACAATCAATCGACAAACCGCCTTTCTTTGACGGAGCTCACTATGCCCATTGGAAGACAAAGATGAAGTTCTTCATCAAGTCAAGAGATTACAAGCTATGGGATGTAGTTGAAGATGGTCCGTTCGTGTCTCAAAGAAGTAAAGCGGAGTGGAGTGCCGACGATCGCAAGAAGATGGAGCTAAATCGCAAAGCCTTGCACATTCTATTTTGTGCATTTGGTCCATCCATCTATGAGAAGATGTCTTCTTGTGAGAGTGCCAAGGAGGTATGGGACAAGCTTGAAGTCACATACGAGGGGACAAACGAAGTCAAGGAGACCAAGATTGGGCTCCTAACCTTGGAGTATGAGAACTTCAAAATGGATCCGGAAGAGAACATCGAGAAGATGTTTGATAGGTTCTCCACCATCACCAATGGCCTTAAAGGTTATGGAGAAGCCATCCCGGAGGAGAAGCTTGTTCGAAAGCTCATCTACTCACTTCCCGAGTCTTGGGACTCAAAGAGGACCGCCATCATCGAAGCCAAAAATTTGAAGACTTTGAAGCTTGATGAACTAATAGGGTCTCTCCTTACTCATCAAATCATGAAGAAGAACAAAGAGGATGAGAAGAAGAGGGAAGAAATAAGAGCTATGGGAGAGAAGAAAATCAAAGGGCTTGGCATCAATGCTAGTGCCATGGCTCTCAAATCCTCCACTTGCCATCATATCTACTCAAGTGAAGAGGAGGAGGAAGATGAAGAGATAGTTCATCTCTTCAAGAAGTGTGCCCCATTCATGAAGAAAGCCTTGAGAGAGCTTGAACGAGAACCTAAAAGAAAGGAGAGGGCAAGCACTTCAAGCCATAAGAAGAAGGCACAATTGGCTACTTGGAGTGATGAGGACTCAACCGACGATGAACAAGCCAACCTTTGCCTTATGGCCATCGAAGAAGATTCAAGGGTAACTTCTAATTCATCTACTTCATGTTCTTACACTTTTGATGAATTACAAGATGCCTATGATGATTTGGTTTTAGATTTTAAAAGCCACATTTTGAAAAACAATAAATTGATTTCAAAATTGAAAATTCAAAATGACTTGCTTTCTAAAACCAAACTTGAACTTGAAGCAAAACTTGAAGAGTTTGAATTGAAATGTCTTGATTTACAAAAATTGCTTCAAAATGTTCAAGTAGAGAAAGATTTGATTTCCAAAGAGCTTGAAAAGAAAAACAATTTTGGAAAATCAAATTTTTATGTTAGACAATCTAGTGCCCCTAGATTTGTGAATGGAAAATGTTTTAGAAGTGTTTGGGTCCCAAAAGGACTAACCACTTCAACTAAAAAGGATGAAATTGAAAAATGGATTCCTAAGGGGACTAAATTTTGTGCAACTAACGTTTATGGATCCAAAGCAATTTGGATACCAAAAGTCACTTGATTGTCTATTGTAGGTGTGATGGAGATGTTCAACAAGTCAAACATTGAGGGGGAGCTCCATGCACACAAGGAAGAACACTTGAAGAAGGAAGGCTTCACATCCTCCCTTGGGTTCAAGTGTGGGTAAAATTTCTAGTTGTCTTAATTTTATTTGTCTTATTTTTTATTTAATTCAACTAGATGATCATATATGTTGGACTAACATTTCAATGATGCTTTGAGTAAGGGGGAGCCATTTTTAAAACCAAAATTCATATTTTTGTCAAAATTTACCTCTATTGTTATTTTTGAACTTAATGTTTTAAATCTTTTTGATATAACAAAAAGGGGGAGAAATGGTTTGAAAAATTGAATTTTCAAATGAATAAGGGGGAGCCTTATGTGAATTAAAATTTTAATCTCTTATTCACTTTTTAAAGTTAAAGGGGGAGAATTCCAAACAAATTTTCAAGTGGTTTTATTATATCAAAAAGGGGGAGATTGTAGAACTAATGTTTTGATATAATAATTGAAAAATGTTTTGGACTGATTTAAAAAGTATTTAAAACATTTCCAAAGTCCAAACAACTTGAAATAATATTTAAGGAAATTTTCATAAAGGTTTTTCATGTTTTCAAAGGCCAATTTTCACAAAACTGACCAAGTGTTTCGAAACACCTTAGGGCGTTTCGAAACAGGTGCCTCCAGTGGCCAAAACGTTTCGATACTCGTATCGAAACGGGGCCAGCGTTTCGAAACAGGCTAGGCCGTTTCGATACGCCCATGTGGCACTGACCACAACGGTCATAAACCCCAACGGCTCTTTCCCAGCTAACTTTTGAATGCAGGTCGTTTCGATACGGGCTTATAGCGTTCCGATACGCGTTCCGAAACGGCAAGGGGGCGTTCCGAAACGGGTGCCCTGACAGACTGCAACGGCTCTTTCTATATTGAGAGCGTTTTGAAACGGCTTCGAGCGTTTCGAAACGGGGAGCTGCAGAACTGCATTTATGGAGGGAAATAAAGGCTCCAACGACTCTATTTCAACCCCAACGGTCCTAAACGGCTATAAACTCAATTGGGAGTATAAAAGGGACCTCCAAGCATCAAGAGAAGACTAATGCTTCAATTGTCAATCAACAAATGATCAAGAAATTGTCTTAGTGCTTAATTTGTCAATTCTTGTATAGACAAACACTAGTGAGCCAAAATTGTCAAATTTGCTCAAGTGTTTTAGGTTTTGGGTGAGTGCTTCATTGTGCAAACAAACACCTATTAGAGGGTTTAAGTTTGCTTTTATTTATCTCTTTGTAAAGAGGGTTTTGATCAAGGCTTTGGGTAGAAGCTTGATCGGTTGTAAGGGTTTCCTCCTAATCCTAGAAAAGGGGACGAATCAATTAGTGGATTGATTGTGAAATCCTTAGTGGGGAGCTAAGGTAGTGGATGTAGGTGCTTGTTAGAAGGCCGAACCACTATAAATCATTGTGTCTTTATTCTTTCTAGCTTCCTAAACCCTTCCACCCAAATATCCACCTCTCCACCACTTGGTGAGCAAAATCGGTTGATCGAATCGAGCCACACACAACCCAACAAACTGTGTAATAAAGTAACATATATACCATTTTCTCTTGCAAACTTGTACCAATTTGTGTACATTTTGATACTACTAAGTGTATACAGTACCTAAACCCCTTAAGATGGTTTTGATACCAGTAAAAAGAATCCGCCTTTTCAATGTTGTGTCTTTTCACTATAATCACATGAATCGTTTCCTGTTCATCATGTATAAAGCTGGTTTCGATACCCCCCAGAATGAATCAACCTTTTCAGTTTCTTGTCTTTCCACTAGAATCACATGAACCGTTTCATCTTCATCATGTATACAACTGGTTTCGATACCCACCAGAACGAATCAACTCTTTCAGTTTCGTGTCTTTTCATTAGAATCACATGAACCGTTTCATCTTCACCATGTATACAGCTAGTTTCGATACCCCCAGCAGGAATCAACCTTTTCAGTTTCCTGTCTTTTCACTAGAATCACATGAACCATTTCATGTTCATGTACCTTTAATCAATGAACATACATTGTGCCTTCATTCTCTATCAGTTTCCCTCCTTAGTTTTCACTTTCCCTCCCAACTGAATTTCCCTATATATTAACAACTCTTCTCTTTACTCTTTACAACATCTTTTACTCAATATACTCAACCGTTCACTCTGAAATCAGTTCTTCACCATATTCTATTCAATTTCTTCAGATACAATGAGTTCAAGCAGAGCTTCGAGTCACAATCCTTAGCCATTCGCAAAGAGGAAACTTGATTTCGACTCAGAATCAAACAGCGATGATGATGTCTATTTTGATTGATGATGAACAAAGCCATGACACACTCAAAACAAGCAGATGGTTTAAGAAGATTTTCGAGACCTTGGATAGAATGAATACAATCAATGACCCTTCTACTACATGGAATTGCCCAACATGTCAAAGAGGTCCTGGTGCCACCCACAGGTTTCATGGCCTTCAGTCCCTAGTGACACATGCCAAAACCAAAGGCGGACTAAAGCTCAAACTCCATCGCCAACTTGCTCAGCTATTGGACGAGGAATTGCGTAGAAGGGGTACTTCGGTTGTTCCTCATGATCAAGCTTATGGGGAATGGAGTGGTTTGAGAGATGATCAGAATGATGCTGATATTGTATGCCCCCGCCTGCAAACAATGAGGAAGAGGATCACCAAATACTCTGGCCACCCATGGTGATGATAATGAACACAAGACTTCATCAAGATGCAAATGGAAAGGTAATTATATAACAAAATTGAATTATGTTTTCATGAATATTACAATTCCTTAACTTGTAATCTCTTGCATTTTCTGCTTGAGTGGCTTGGTATGGAAAACCAAGAGCTTTTTGACTATTTCAGATCATATGATACTGTTGTTAAGGTTCGCCATTCTTACGGTCCTCAAGGCCATCGTGGAATGAGCCTTCTAATTTTTGAGAGCACGACCAGAGGTTCTCTCGATGCTCAGCGTTTGCATACCAGTTTGCTGCCCAAGGTTTTGATAGAAATGCTTGGGAACATTGTCAAGGCTTATTGTATGGTCAAGGCAGACAACGCCAACTTTATGGTTATACGGCTGCCAAAGAAGACATCGACAACTTCAACCGCCATTCTCAAGATTTTCTCTATCATCATTTTCTTCTTTTATACAAGATGCACTTCTGCTCATACTAATGCATACATGTTTTGTTCATTAGGCAACAATAGGGTCAGATATGAGATGCGATCATATGCAGAGATGGTTGATCAACACAGTTCACAACGAGAGGCTGGTTCAAGTGCCATGAGTGGCAAAGGGCATGGAGGTCGTTTCCCTAGGCAGGGATGGGGGTTGAGGAGGTGCCATTCTTTTACTTTCATTTTTTTATTTCAATATGTATTTGAAGAACTTTGGAATTCATTTTATTTGTTTCCTAAATATATTTCATCTTTAATTTTCATATGATCCTTGTGTCTTAATCCAAATGTTAATTTTCAACTAATAAGGGGTTTCTTGAAGTTCTTTAAATATTTTCGTATTTGCCAAACAAGCACAGAAACCACAAAATAGTGGTTTTGTTGCCGCCTTCAAGCTCATCAATTTTCCCATTTTTTATTTGTGTATATACATAAATCCTTGTGTATGTAAGTAAATTGTGTATGTACACAATTCCTTACAACAATATCCATTCTCACCCTAACAAAATTAAACATACGCCCCATTTCTGCTCAACCAGCACAGAAACCCAATATAGGCGGTTTTGATGCCACATAAAAGACTTTAACTTTTGCACATTCTGCAAAACCAGCACCGAAACCACGTATAGGTGGTTTCGATGCCCTTATAAAAACTTGTACGAAAGTATATTTTTTTGTAAGAATTTGTGTATGTACACATTTCCTTACAAACATATTAGCCATTTCGAGCCATGGAAAAATTATGTAATAAAAAAGGTATACACCATTTTCTCTTACAAAGTTGTACCATTTTGTGTATATTTGCTACTAATAATCGTATATACACAAATCTTAATAAAACTTGTACCAAAGTATGCTTTTCGGTAAGATATTGTGTATGTACACATTTCCTTAGAAGTACAAGAGCCATTTTGAACCTTCGTGAAACGTGTAATAAAAATGGTATATACCGTTTTCTCATTCAAATTTTTACCAAATTGTGTACATTTGCTATTAATATGTGTATATACACAGATCATTATAAAACTTGTACCCAAAGTATGGTTTTGGGTAAAAATTTGTGTATGTACACATTTCCTACAAGTACATGAGCCATTTTGAACCTTCGTGAAACTGTGTAATAAATAAGCTATATATCTTTTTCTCTTACAAATTTGTACCAATTTGTGTATATTTGCTTATAATATGTGTATATACACAAATCTTTACAAAACTTGTACCAAAGTATGCTTTACGGGTAAGAATTTGTGTATGTACACATTTCCTTACAAGTACATGAGCCATTTTGAACCTTCGTGAAACTGTGTAATAAAAAAAGTATATAACTTTTTCTCTTACAAATTTGTACCAATTTGTGTACATTTGGTACTAATACGTGTATATACATAAATCCTTATAAAACTTGTACCAAAGTATGCTTTTCGGGTAAGAATTTGTGTATGTACACATTTCCTACAAGTACATGAGCCATTTTGAACCTTCGTGAAACAATTTAATAAAAAAGGTATATACAGTTTTCTCTTACAAGTTTGTACCAATTTGTGTACATTGGGTACTAATATGTGTATATACACAAATCCTTACAAAACTTGTACCAAAGTATGCTTTTCGGGTAAGAATTTGTGTATGTACACATTTCCTACAAGTACATGGGCCATTTTGAACCTTCGTGAAACAATGTAATAAATAAGGTATATACCGTTTTCTCTTACAAATTTGTACCAATTTGTGTACATTTGGTACTAATATGTGTATATACACAAATCTTTACAAAACTTGCACCAAAGTATGCTTTCGAGTAAAAATTTGTGTATGTACACATTTCCTTACAAGTACAAGACCATTTTGAACCTTCGTCAAACTGTGTAATAAAAAAAGTATATACCTTTTTCTCTTACAAATTTGTACCAATTTTTGTACATTTGCTACTAATATATGTATATACACAGTTCCTTATAAATATTGTACCAAAAGATGCTTTTGGGTTAAAATTTGTGTATGTACACAATTCTTACAGGTACATGAGTCATTTTGAACTTTGGTGAAACTGTGTAATAAAAAAGGTGTATACATTCTTCTCTTACAAAATTGTACTAATTTATGTACCGTTTCATGTAACAATTTGTGTATCGCTTATTACCCAGTAAATAAGTCTGCTGTTTTTTAACTTGTATTTAAAAGTTGTTCTCTAAAAGTCCTCTAGTTTATTTTTTTAAAATACCTAATTATTCCCTACTACCAACAGTAAATTGTAGTAATCAGAATCGCATATCAAAATCGATGTCACTTATAGTCGTTTTTAGTAAAGATTCAAGTCGGCCCAATGAAGTCCATCCGGCCCATGTTAAAAGAATCCGGCTGGAAAAAAATCTGACTATTTATTTCATAAATAAAATTGCAATATTTCCTTTTCCATATATAGGGTTTCATCTCCCATTAAAAGGAGGGGAAAAAAGAATTCAAAGAATATATCGATTTTACAAAGAAAAACCTCAGAGCCCTCTATAGAGTTGCTACGATGGTGAGGCGATTCGACGACGAAGAAGATGACGACGTTGAAGAGGAAGAGTATGACGACGAGGAAGAACAGTTATTGGACGACGAGGATTACGACGTCGACGAAGACGCAGGGAGAGGCCGTAGAGCTTCGAGTAAGAAGCGCGGGAGATCCGATTTCATCGACGACTTGGCGGAGGAGGACGACGAGGAAGATGAAGACGATGACGATGAGGTTTATGGCGGTGGTGGCGGCGGCCGCGGCGGGAAACGACACAAGGCTCCGCGTGATGGGTCTCAGTTTTTTGATCTTGAAGCACAAGTTGATAGCGACGAAGATGAGGAAGAGGATGAAGGGGAAGACGGTATTTTCTTCTGTCTTACTTATGTTTTAGTTATGGTTGGCTAATTCTGATGGTCGGAAGTGAAATTGGCAATGAAAAGGAAAAAAAGGGGGAAAACTGATTATTAATTTTCTTGAATAGATTTTATGTTGGGATAAATCAAAATCAGTTTCTACTTAGAAATTTGTTTCACTTCAAAGCTTACGCTGGTTCAGTATAGTATTTTTTGGAGGTTGCTATATATACCGTTTAATAGAAATTTCTTTTAGCTTGATGCTGCTGCTAGCATCGCTTAAGCTTTTGAAAATGATTATTAAAGTAGCTTTGTTCTGTTTCTTCCCCTCTATAATGTTATAGTTTGCATTCCAGCTATGTAATTGGCATTTATGCAGTAACTGCTGGCAAATTTGGGATCATTTATAGGAAATGTTGATTGAATGTTGGTAGGTATTAGATATCTCCAAGTGAAAATAGCATTTGTTTCTGGTATTGTAATGGTTTTGAATGTCAATAAACGTTTGCATTTTAGATTGATGTGTTTGATTTTCTTTCTTTGAATTTTTTTAATCAGAAAGGAAGTTTGCGTCTCACTTTTGAAATTTCTTGAAATGTTTATGTACCTAAAAAATGTTTAAATAAAGGGATTCCATTTAGTTGGAGTCATTATTACATTGTTATTCATGGCAGTGGGTTCAAACAGAGTAACATCCGTAGTTCCTATTGTTATAATTATTTGATTCTTAAGTAGCTCCTATTTTGATCGTTATCTATAAATTTGCCCACTAGAAACACCACTTCATTGCATTGAACTATAGTTATTTGTATGACTACTGAAATATTTTTAACTTTTGTTGTTTTCCTGCTATTTTCCATTACAAACTTTTATGTGAAAAATTCCTGCTCCATGACATTGAACTTACAATTACTTGTTGACAGAAAAAGTTCATTCTGCATAGTTCTTGATTCACTTTTGGGTTACAGTTCTGTAGCATGCTAGCATTTATACCTGTGTTGGGATACTTTGCATCTGACTCTCTGAAAAACTAAGAATGGCATTTTGAATTAAATTACTTGATCCAAATTTTTAGGTGAACTTCCCCCCTCTATGTTAAAGTTCAACTCAGTTATTTTTTAAGCTCTCTAGTTTTTGAGTTTTGTGCATCGTTTGGTTTCCATATGTCAAATTTGCCTAAATCTATTGTTTTAAGGTCATGTAGTAGCAATAGTTGGATAGAAGTGATATGCGGAAACTATCTGTGTGAATCTCACGGCTGGTATCCTAAAAACAAAGGATATCTGTGTATGTTGATCTTTTTTCAATCTTCTAGCAAGCTTAACAGTTTCTAACCTTTATGGTATTTCCCCGAGCAAGCTATTTCACTTATAACTAGTGTGGCATGTTTTGATGGATATCTGAGTTTGGTGATCTTTGTTCAATCTTCTATTCATGCAGGCTTCATAGTTGAAAGTGGAGCTGATGTACCTGATGAAGACATTGGTAGAAGGATGCACCGTCGCCCATTACCTCTTCGGGAGGATGAACAAGAAGACGTTGAAGCTCTTGAGAGAAGCATTCAAGCTAGGTATGCAAGATCGAGTCACGCAGAATATGACGAGGAGACCACTGATGTGGAACAGCAAGCACTTCTGCCATCAGTAAGAGATCCTAAGTTATGGATGGTGAAATGTGCGGTATGTACTGATTTATTCATCAAATTTTTTAGAATTTTGTTTTTGGATAGAAATGGTTTATGATTATTTGGACTTTTTGCATGCACGTTAACTAAGGTCATGTTTACTAATGATAGATTGGTCGTGAACGAGAGACAGCAGTTTGCCTCATGCAGAAATACATTGATAGAGGATCTGATTTGCAAATCAGGTCTGTTATTGCCCTTGATCACCTAAAAAATTATATTTATATCGAAGCAGACAAGGAAGCTCATGTGAGGGAGGTATGTGATAATTGCTGCTTTTGTCTTATTTTTTATGAGTGGCTTAGCTTTAGATATCTGTTGATCAATTCTCATCTGCCTCAGGCTATCAAAGGTCAACGTAATATATTCGGAGCAAAGATTATGCTTGTTCCAATAAGGGAAATGACTGATGTTTTATCTGTCGAAAGCAAAGCAATTGATCTTTCAAGAGATACCTGGGTTAGAATGAAGATTGGGACATATAAGGGTGATCTTGCTCAAGTATGAATTTTGTTCTTGCTATTTCAATGAATTCTTCTCTTACAGAATTTATAGTATTATCTTCTAATTTCCATTTTGCAGGTTGTTGATGTGGATAATGTACGGCAAAGAGTAACTGTGAAATTGATCCCTAGGATTGACTTACAAGCCCTTGCAAATAAATTGGTATGAAATGGATAGCATTCATGAAAAAACAGATTTAGTACTAACTGTTTATCTCTCATTTCTGGTTCTGTTGTCCTTGATTTACCCTTCTACCATTTTATACAGGAAGGAAGAGAAGTTCCAAAGAAGAAAGCTTTTGTCCCTCCTCCTCGTTTAATGAATGTTGATGAAGCTAGGTAGTATCAAATGATTTCTATCTCTGGTGGAAAATCTACCAGTTTTTTATTGCTTCATAATAACTTAATTCATAATTCTCAACATTCTTTTGTTTTGTTTTTGCTCTTTTTTCCCTAGGGAACTTCATATTCGTGTAGAGCACAGAAAGGATCCGCTGACCGGTGTATACTTTGACTATATTGATAACATGTTGTTTAAAGACGGGTTCTTGTACAAAAATGTGTCAATGAAGTCAATTAGCGTTCTGAACATAACACCAACTTTTGATGAACTTGAAAAATTTCGGACACCTAGTGCGAAAGAAGGTGAAATGGTTGGTTTGTCAACTTTGTTTGCAAACAGGAAGAAAGGCCATTTCGTGAAGGGTGATGCTGTTATTATTGTCAAGGGGGATCTGAAAAATTTGAAGGGATGGGTTGAAAAGGTTGAGGAAGAGAATGTCTACATCAGGCCAGAAATGAAAGACCTTCCTGTAAGAATGAAGTTGATATTGGTGTTCATTGAATAAAAATTCTTTGATCACTGGTTTACATGTAAGTTTCCTTGTTCCCAGGACATAATTAGCCTTTGGTGATGTTTTGCAGAAAACTCTTGCTGTTAATGAAAAAGAGCTTTGTAAGTACTTTGAGCCTGGGAATCATGTGAAAGTCGTGACTGGTACGAAGGAAGGTGCTACTGGTATGGTTGTCAAGGTCGAGCAGCATGTGCTCATCATTTTATCTGATACGACCAAAGAACATGTGAGTCGTGCAACTTTTTGAGTCTGGTCCTGATATGAGGACTATCTTAATGGAAAAATAATTGGCATTTGTTTTATCAGATTCGTGTTTTTGCTGATGATGTTGTCGAGAGCTCTGAAGTAACAACCGGTGTTACAAAAATTGGGGAGTATGAACTTCATGACCTCGTGCTACTAGAGTAAGTAGTTTCTTACCAACGAATTTGATTTACTGTCTTTAGTTAACATGGGTGCCTAACATATGTGTTCTGTCGGTGCAGTAACAATAGCTTTGGTGTAATTATACGTGTAGAAAGGGAAGCGTTTCAGGTTAATCTCTACCAAATGTCATGATTTTTAGTGGATCTCTTTTGATTATAATCTTACTCTTGTATTTTCCTTCAGGTTCTTAAGGGCGTTCCAGAGAGACCAGAGGTATCTCTAGTCAAATTAAGGGAAATCAAATGCAAGCTTGAGAAGAAATTTGATGTGCAAGACAAATATAGGAACACTGTTTCTGTGAAAGATGTGGTTAGAATCCTTGAGGGTTCTTGTAAAGTAAGATTCTCGTTTCCAATTGGATTGCCCTATAAATTACTCTGTGAGTTCATAGTTTACAAACTCTCCTATCCCGTGCCATCATTTTAGGGGAAACAAGGCCCTGTAGAGCATATATACAAAGGAATATTGTTTGTGTATGATCGTCACCACCTCGAGCATGCTGGATTTATATGCGCTAAAGCTGGTTCTTGTTGTGTAGTAGGAGGATCACGTTCCAATGGGGCCAGAAATGTAAGTCTTTCCTCCCCTTTTCTTCTTGTGGTTAATTCATGTATAATTTACATCATCCTTATGCATGCTTGATTCAATCATTTAGGGTGACTCTTCCTCAAGATTTGGCAGCTTCAAGGCTCCACCTCGCGTACCACCTTCACCTAGGAGATTTTCTAGGGGAGGTCCTCCATTTGATTGTACGTTGCTGATGGTCTTAGTATACTTGGTTGTACAAATTTAATGGTTATCAAGTTTCATTGAGTTATATTTTATCAAGGTTAAGTCATAAAATTTCATTAGAAGGCTGATGTTATTAACATCTGCCTCTCTAAAACAGCTGGAGGAAGGCACAGAGGTGGAAGAGGAGGGCATGATGCTTTGGTTGGTACTACTGTGAAAATTCGACAGGGCCCGTACAAGGGTTACCGTGGACGTGTTGTAGATATTAAAGGTCCATCAGTTCGAGTTGAGTTGGAGTCTCAAATGAAGGTTGTTACAGGCAAGTTCAGGTTTTAGTTTTAAATGTTCTCTCCTTCATTTTAGTATGTTTCTGGCTTATACAACCTCTTCCTTTCTGCAGTTGATCGTAATTTTGTATCCGATAATGTTGTTGTTTCAACACCCCATCGGTAAGTATGATTTTCTTTGAAATTCCTCCCATTGTTTTTTACCATGAAAACCCTCTTCCTATATCTCTCTAATGCTGTGTGTTTATTTCTGTTTCATTAGTGATACATCCCGGTATGGTATGGGAAGTGAAACACCAATGCGCTCTTCACGAACTCCATTACATCCATACATGACTCCTATGAGAGATGCTGGAGGTACTTTTTCTTGCATTTAGGTGTTATTTTCCCCCTTTTTTTGTGTTTTTGTGTGTTTGCTTTAGATAGATGTGGAGAGTTCCTTTATGGCTGATAACTTTATTTAGTATAATAATAATTAGTTAGTTTTATTTTTCTGCAGCAACACCTATCCATGATGGCATGAGAACACCTATGCGTGACAGGGCCTGGAATCCTTATGCACCAATGAGTCCACCCAGGTTAATAGTAGATTCCATTAATCTGGTGTATCTCACATTAATTGTTAATTAATTCACGCTTTGATTTGGCTGATCATTTTGTTATCTTGACTACAAAATAGGGATAATTGGGAAGAAGGAAACCCTGCCTCTTGGGGAACTAGTCCACAGTATCAGGTTAGGATTCTTGCACAATTGGATGCCATTACCAGTGTAGCTATTTTTTCTTACTGTATTTGTTCACTTTTTGGTAAAATAACTGTAAATGCTGTTCTTTACAGCCAGGAAGTCCTCCTTCAAGGGCATATGAAGCACCTACTCCCGGTTCAGGTTGGGCTAGCACTCCTGGCGGTGGTTACAGTGAGGCTGGAACACCAAGAGATAGCGGTTCCGCTTATGGTTGTTTTTTATCCTACTTTTGCTATTTGAATATTTGTGTTTTTAGTGGTACTCAATATTACATGTTTGTTGCAGCCAACGCTCCAAGTCCTTATATGCCATCAACTCCAAGTGGTCAGCCCATGACACCAAGCTCGGGACCCTATATTCCCGGTACACCTGGAGGACAGCCGATGACACCAGGAACTGGTGGTCTTGATGCTATGTCTCCCGTAATAGGTGATATTTCTGTTCCTTCACCCTGTTTTAAGAAAACCATACAATCTTTCATTGCTTCATTGACTAGTGGATAAAACAGGATTCAAGTTGTTTATCATATTATTAGCTTTAATTTGGTATAAAAATGGTTTTGGTGTGAGTTAGCCAAGTCTGAAGTTTTCAATTTAACATCTGGATGCTTGCAGGTTCTGAGAGCGAAGGACCATGGTTCATGCCGGATATTTTGGTCAATGTGCACAAATCCGGAGATGAGACTGTTGGAGTTATCCAGGAGATGCTTTCGGTACGTCTTCTGTCAATATTTTATTGCTATTTTCTTTTGCTTCTAGTTAGCAAATCTCCCGTGTGATATCGAACATCTTTGTTGCTTTGAATATTTTCTCTTCTTTTAAGTATCCATGTCTGATGCATACCCAAACATGGGTATGGGGATATGACCCTTAAAAGATTCCCCAAATACTTGTAAACTTGAAGATTTTTTTTGAATATGCTTGTGGTGAACACATACCTGTATCAATACTCACTTGAGTCCGAGTTACATAGTCTTAATTGTTAATTGTCTTGATGATTATTGTTTCAAGTAGATCTATGGTGCATCCGTAGGTTTCATGGAATATTTGCATTTCAGAGCACTCCCCAGTGTTCTTAGCATGTTATGTCGATGTGAACCGAATATATTTACAGTTGTTGATTCAATAATTGATGATCCATGATACAGGATGGTTCTTGTAAGGTGGCCCTCGGGTCAAGTGGCAGCGGTGATGCAATAATCGCTTTGCCAAGTGAGATGGAAATCATACCACCAAAGAAATCGGACAAGATCAAAATCATGGGTGGGTCACTACGCGGTCTTACTGGCAAGTTAATTGGTGTGGATGGCACGGATGGCATAGTAAGGATAGATGACAGTCTTGATGTCAAGATATTGGACCTGGTTATACTAGCAAAATTACCTTGATTAAAAAGATAAAAATAAATGTTAAAAGCAGTTTTTGAGTAAATTTTGTTTGGAACTCATCATGTAGTAGCTTTTCTCCATCTTTGTATGGGGCATATAGGAAAAGAAAAGGCTTTCATGACGTCATTGTGCCAAACAAAGATGATGCATATGCCGAATGGGCAACTACTACCCTCGAAAACAGAGTTGCGTCCCCTGCAGTTGAGTTCGGTCATTTTTACTGACAGTCCAGAATGGTTGTAGTGAGAGGTCCGATTGACCCAAAATCAATAAACCCAAAAATGCTACAAAGGGTTTGAAGTCGTCATCAACCTCGGTGGAATTCTCGTTTTTGACCAGGTAGGTCACCTGTAGCATTATCCTTTGAAATGCACCGGAACCGCCATGAAATCGGAAAAAAATCATTGAATGTGGCTTTAGCCTCTAAACCTTCACATTTGGCGTGTTGATACCGCCACTCCACATATCTCCCCGCGGTTCAAAGGGTGGTAGAAAGTGGTGCAAAACTGAAACGAAAGAAGAGGGGTGTGGGCGGGGAAGAGGGTTTGTGAGAAAACTCCCTATTGAACATCATAATCTCAATACTGAAAATCCAAGTCACATTTTCTTAGCGTTCTCTTCTCGTTCTTGTAATTTCTTAATCCTAGGGGCCGACTTACACACAGGGATGTAATTATTTAATACCGGGAAACCATCATTTTTTTTCTACCTTTTATTTATGTAATTTTTTCCTAAAAATAGATTAATTATAAATTTGCTCATCACTTTCTCAATTATTTATGTCTTGTCTTCTAACTCTCAACTTTGACTTCGTCCTGTTTACGTAAACTGCTATTCTTCCTGTCATTCATCCATCAACCCTTCCAGTTTCTCCAATCCCCACCGCTCATTCTGTGCCTCCACAATATGTGCATAATCGTTGGCCGTATACGCTTCGCTCCGTTGCCTCACGACCAAGAAATGCTCAAACAACCGCGGGTCTCTGCCGTCAAACATCAAGTGAGCTGGCATCGTTATTTTGTGCTTCATCATATTTGTGATCACCAGCATTGTTTCTATCGGATCATTCTCGAATAGCTTTCCAAATATTCTTGAGTAAGCCAATTTATGGCGTTTCTTGCCTGCCACAATCACTATTAATTGACACATGATTTTATGTTAGGTACGAACTTTGATACTTAAATAATTATATGAGAATTTAAACATTTTAGATATGTAAATTTATATTATTTTGCCCACTTTTGGAGGTAAAACTTGTAAATGCCAGAATCGATGTCCGGAGCTGAATATCACTTTTGAAGCTAAAGCTAAGTTTCGGATTTTTTTTTTTATAAAAAAAGTCAGTTTACCATCAAAGATGATTGCCATTTTCAATAATGAAATAGGTGTAGATCAATATCCAACCAAAAATCCCTATAAAACTCATGAAAAAAGCCGAGCATTTAACACAAGTTGCTGAAAATTCAAAGAAGCTGTAACCTCGTGCGTGCATACGCATATATCCAAATGACAATTGGATGAAAATCAATCTATAATTCTTTAATTCTTTTTGAACTGTTGATTATATGATCTGCACAGAAGAAAATGAATAGGGAAAATTCATGGTTAAGACTTAAGAGAGAGATACCTTCTTGATGGCAGGGGGTGATGGGGTAGCAGTTGAATTATCTGTCCAATTTTTGTCACCCCAATGCCACAGCATACTTTCCCAGAAGCAGAATTCTTCAAAACATGTCTTTAAACGCTTGTCTTTTATCTTAATTTTCCAATGACCATCCGTGTAATTACCTTTCTCGGCCTGCCTCCGATCCCATTCCAGCTGTGCCTTCTGCTTCGACCGAAGGAGACAGTACTTGTGTAAGTTTTGTGGCATCGCATCGTGTACCTTCCACCATGTTTTGTGAGCAACATCGCTAGCAAACTCCTGTAAAATATCAACATTCCAGTTGCAATCGTAGTCCCGGAAGCATAGCCATGGTTTGTTTCCCAGATAATGGATGACATAAAGGATTGGAGGATCGGCTCCAAAGAGGCGAATCTTCATCTGTTTCTTCTCCTCCTCATCACCTTCCCAGAAGTGCTTCAAGAAGTTCATGTGTTTCGGAATACGATGCCACCAAGTAAAGATTTCATTCAGATATCCCTGGTCACCACCATTGTAGGATTCAATCTCGTTGATGTGATCCATTAGTAGCTGGAATGTGCAATTTGATGGCTCAACAATCATCACACCCGAGTTGAAGAGGGTTGCATTATTTCCTATAGCAGAAATTTCTGGCATCTCGAATAAGAAATCAATATTCCTAAGTATAAGAAGGTCAGCATCGATGAAAATAATCTTGTCATAATCCGTCAACTGCCAGAGACGGAACTTGCTGTAATTCCATTCGTTATATGCTTCTGGTTCCGCTTTCGGATTCCTGATTCTTTGGATTGTATAAATTTTCCACCCAGCAGCCTCCAAGCCACCTCTGTGATAATCACTGATTGAATCATCAACAAGTATCACAAGGTCCCTAGTTGAACCTGACATGCGGATACTCTGAGCAGCTGTAATGGCCCCACAAACATATGCATGAGCAGAATGCAGGATTGTTGCATATGCTTCACGGTGTGCTCTCTCTGAATGGAAAGACTCTGTTCAAATATATTTAGTTAGTTTAATTTTAATCCTTTCAGACTTGGTAAAACTAGAAATTTCAGATAGCTTAAGCCTTCGTAATCCATTAAGATGTGTTGAACTTCAATTCATCATTCTGAGATGGAAAATTTCCAGATCAGAAAGAAAAAAGTGGAGTAAATTGAAAAGGACTTCTATCATGCCTCAATGTCACGGCTATAAATTCAAGTTACCTCAGCAGTGCTTCTTATCTTAGTGAAACGAATCTAAATGTCTAAAAGTTGATAGTGATGTAAAATTTACGACCAGCCAGCTCTATTTGTAGTGAAGAGTATAATCTGTATGAACAAATATATTAAAGAAACTAGTTTGAAACTAACCTTTTGCCTGAAGAGGAACAGAAAGTTCACATGATCCAACTGGCAGTCGAACCTTTTCTCTTAACCTATGTAGGTTGGGTGTATACAGCCAAGCATTCCCTTCACGTGCAACAAGGTCCTTGCAGGTAAAAAGATTTGGAAGCGGGAAGCAGTCAGTCAACAAAAGCACATGCAGTGGGTGTAACCCCTTAGCAGATGCAGCAAGCCTCGCAGCTGCTAGCTGAAAGTGTAGACGTGCTATGTCCCTCGACCACTTTCCTGCCTTGTTGCAAGGAAGCTTGACAGCAATAAGATCAATCCGTGGTTTTCCAGGAAACTGAAGACTGGGTAGAGAAGGACATTTAGGAACCTCAAATTCTTCTTCTTCATCTATCCATTCAGGATAAAGGGATTCCCAAGTTACATTGTCTGCCACATGGTCCAATTGCAGAACAACATGCTCAGCATCTGGTAACAGCTGCTTCCACTGATCAGTTTCAGTATTATTGAAGTTCAATAAGCCAATTCCCTGATATTCATCCCTGTCAGTCAGTTTCTCAATGACATTTGAGATTTGATCCCAGTTTACATCCAATGTTGATATATAACGTGGGTCTGTGACAGCACTGTCTCCTATTGATCTGTCTACAAATCCATGCCTGCATGTGACAAATTCTACTTCAAATAACTGGTCAACCTAAAAGCCAATATATTGAAGTTGTTACCCATGCTAGTTGGATAGCTAGTTAGATACAGTGACACACATGCACTCATATGCATACTCTCATACATATACACATGCTCAACCATACACAGGGTTTGTTTTCAAGCAGAAAACAATTTAAGTACAGGAGAGCAAACTATAGACTAGATAGAACAATTAACAGAAAGAGACTTTGATGATAGAATATACCGAGATGCAAGATTGGATGGACGATCTGAAATGTAAACAGCAGGAGAGCGCAGGAGAGTGATGATAGATCCCGCAAAAAGTAGGACCAGCACAACTTTTAAACTAGATATCTTGCAATTCCAGTTCCTATACCAAATAGGAACATGGAGAGCCTTCTCAACATCTCTAAAAACCTTGTTTCTTTGGAACCCTCTTCTGCTTGTTTCTTCACTGTGATAATGCAGTATGAATCACATCAGTCCATGCCCATAAAGCAAATAAAAGAGTGACAAACAGACAATGTTTTAGAAAACCAAAAAGCCAAAAAGTCTTATTTGCCATGTTATTTGAACTTTTCATAACTGACTACAGGTTACGATCCAATAAATATACGAAAAAGTTTTAAGATAATTCAACATACTCATGTTGAATGCATGTCCGTATTTGGAACTCGCCAGAGTTCAGCAAAAGTCGCTTATGTGTAATAATATTAGGCAAATCTAATGTCAGTACGGAGATAAAGTCTAAGTATCCAAAACCTGATTTGCAGAAGCAAAGTAACTATAAATATATGAAAGCAAACTCCAAACGTTTTCATAGCTCAGCAAAGCTAGTATTGCATAATACAAACATACTAATCATGATGCTTTCTCTGGCTTCTACAATCTCACAAAATATTCAAAAATTGAGAAATTGTTTCTAATTCTAATTCCAGATAGCTATACATTCCATAGCTTTAAATTTTCTATAATCCACTATGCCAAACTAAAAAAATCCAAATCTTAGTACATCTTGGTTAATTCAAAAAGCAGTTAAAAGATGATGAGCAGTCATAAGGACCTAAGCTTTCTTCAGATGAGAAGTCAAAAGGTCATAGTAGATTTATTTTTGTAAAAATAGACATTTCACCAAAAATTTCATTCTCCTGCAAAGACTACAAAAATAATTCACAAAAAAAAAGTTATTGAAATACGAAGAATTAATATAAGGAGTTGCTTAAGTGGTTAAAAGTGAAAGAGTGCCGCCCAACCCTAGCTCTATCTACTTCATCTTTGATCTTATTTTCAACAGCTAAAATGCTAAAATAAAGTGCACAATAGGAAACTTATACAATCTGCAACTACAACATTTATGCTACAAATCAAAGAAACACTTTAACTAAAAAGAATACAAATCACAGCCAAATTCAAACAGATCTTACTGCAGTGTTTTCTAGTCAAACAAACAGCAGTGCTTAAAAGGTCAGCAAACAAGCAAATCAAAGCAATAATTTACTATAAGATTTCAATTCATTATAACAGCAATCAGAAGCAATGATGCAAGTCAAAAGAAAAAAAAAACAAAAAAAATACAAAAGGCAGCTCAATTTAACAGATCTTACTGCATTTTTTAGTCAAACAAACAGCAGCTCTTAAGAGCTCAGCAAACGGCAAATCGAAGCAAAGACATAGTAAAAGAAATCGAGTATTTAAGATGATAACAGTAATTAAATGCTTTTATGAAGAAATGAGAGAAGAGAGGGACCGACGCGGGGGAAGCAGCAACGCGGTGGCGGGGCTCTTTCGGACTCAGAGAGGGTCCTCTCATCTTCAAAGATCACCTGCAGGCTGCAACTGACAATAATATTAATCGTTTGCTGGAAAAATAGAAGAAACGGAAAAATAAAAATAAAATGTACTAGTAGGCGTAGCTGGCCTTTTGAATGGTTTAATTTAAGACAAATTTAGCAAAAAGGAATCTTTAATGTGGAGATTTACATAAATATGTGTTTAAGATTAAGGATTACTCGAACTCAACAAGTGTCCAAGTGAGAAAAACAGATAATATTCATCTTATAATATATTAGTTCAATTCGTTTTGTCTACAGTATGCACTATCAAAGATTAAGGATATGTATGTATAGATATTATCTTGTAAACATCTTTAGACTATTAAAAAAAAGATTAATGATTACTATCATATACATTGACGTAGAAAATAATGTTTCTATAAGTGAAATTATTTAGGGTTTATGATTTAATTTTAGGGTTTAGATTGTAGAGTTTACAATTTAAAATTTACAGTTTAGGGTTTGTGGCTAGATTTTTAGGGTTTTATAGCTAGAAATTTAGATTTTAGATTTAAGTTAAAAAATAAGTATGCTTGTGTAAACTGTTTTTGCACTGGCACTGTATAAAAAAAGGATAAATTTTCTATACACAGGTGGTGGAAACTGAAAGTTTCCACAAGCGCCTTAATTTTAGGGTATAGGGAGTTAGTTTAGGGTATAAGGTTTAGGGGTTTAGGTGTGGAAGGTTAGAATTTAGGGATAGTTGTTTCAATTTAAGGTTTAGGGTTATAATTTAGGGTTTATAGGTTAAAACTCAAATCCTCACCATATTACCCTAAAAACTAAACCCTAACCTATAAACCCTAAATTATAACCCTAAACCTTAAATTGAAACAACTATCCCTAAATTCTAAACCTCTACACCTAAACCCTTAAACCATATACCCTAAACTAACTCCCTAAACACTAAAAGTAAGGCGCTTGTGGAAACTTTAAGTTTCCACTGCGAGTGTATAGGATATTAATCCTAAAAAAATATCCCATACCATTAATTAACTTTTTCGTGTTTAATTCATTAATGACTTTAATATTAATTAATGTATTCTTAATACATTAACTAACATTCTTTTTATTTTTGGATTATATCTATTTTAGTTTAATTAATTTACCATTTTTCATATTTAATAACAATGTAAAGGTTTTCATTATGTTATTTTTATGAAAGTACCATTGTTAAATGGTAGGGAATCAATATTAAAAGTATAAAAAAGGAAATAAATATTAAAAGTACTCAATTATGAATTTACCTAATAATGACAAATCCAACTTTAGCCGTTAACAACCATCTATTTTTTTTATTTTTCTTGGGGATGAGTCTACCACGTGCGACGAACACCGATGAACATCACTAATGATGAACATTGATGAACACCATTAAATTAATTAATAAAGATTAAAAATTTCAAGGACTCAACATACAATTAATAATTATTTAAAAAATCAATTAAATTATTTTCTATATATATTAAATTTTTGAATTTTTAATAAGGGTAAACTGCATATTTAGTACCTCATCTATTTTCCTATTTCTATTTTGGTACCCAAACTAATTTTTTTTATCAAAATGTTACCTAATGTTACGTGTTGTTTTTATTTTGGTACTCTACGGTTAAAAATAAATGACGTTGCTTGGTCAAATAACAATTTTAGTCCCTAAAAGTTATTCAATCTATCAATTTAGTCCAAAATATTATTAATTTAAACATCATTTTTAATTTAGTAAATTTATTTTTTTTTCTTGTTTCATTCTAAGTTTGAAAAACTAGTAAAACAAGTATGATTTTCAGCCAAACACATTTATTGTACCGAAAAACAACAAAAAGTTGAAATCAAATTTGCTTTTTTTCTATCAACAAAATCTTTTAAACGAAATCTCAAAAGAAAATCAAATTTGCAATTAAATTTGAAACTCATTTAAAGCACCATCCATCACACTTAAATTCGAAATTAAAACAAGAACTTATCAACACTTAACATATGAGCATAAACAACCAAACAAAACATGGCTATTATGGTTAAAAAGATAAATGAACTGTCCATGTTACGTGAAGTGTTCTTTTGCCCAAATTTTCTCGGTAACCAAACAAAAACTCTTTCTATTATCATTTACCTCTCACCATCTCAACATTGGAGCAAACAGTTCAAAACGCGGTTTCTTTTTTCTTTGCCTTAAAAAGTGATCATTGATCAGTGAACGAGCAATCATTTGAAAAAAAATAAAGGGAAAGGGGAATGAAATCTAGTTTTTTTCTCTTCTAATTGTGGGTCAAAAATCAAATCGAAGTTGAAGAAGAATTACAACCGGGATTGACACATTAATTCCTGCCCTGTTAGTGTTTTCTAAAGAGGCGCACAATTCATGTTTAAATCTACAGAAAAAGAACCAAAGTAATTGAAAGAGTGAAAGAAACTACCTATTCAAATTATTACTTTATTGCATTGAATTGTAGTCGTTTATCGGTAAATGGCATTAAAAATACTACCACCATTCAACAAGAACCTAAATCCGAATTAAAAATGATGTTTAACTTGATAATATTTTAGATTAAATTGATGGATTGTATAAGTTTTAAGGACAAAACATTTATTTAACCAAACAACATCATTGTTTTCGTTTATTTTTAACAGTAAGGGTGTCAAAATAGAAACAATATGTAATGTTAGGTACCATTTTGTTAAAAAAATAGTTTAGGTACTAAAATAGAAATACGAAAATAGGTGAGTTACTAAATATGTAGTTTACCTTTTATTAAAAAAACAAAATTTTAATATATATGGAAAATAATTTAATTGAATTTCTTTAAAATAATTAGTAATTGTATGTTGAGTACTTAAAATTTTTAATTTTTATTAATTAATTTAATGATGTTCATCAGTGTTCATCGTTAGTGGTGTTCAGCAATGTTCGTCTCACGTTGTAGAATTTTCCTTTTTCTTGGTAGTTCACTCAATCACTTGTGAGACAATTGGTCCTTTACTCCTTTATCTAATTTGTGTTAGTACTGTCCCTTAAAATTGATTTATTGGTCTTAACATTTAATAATGTAACATATAGTTTAATGTTGATTAAGTCTCCATTTAATTGATTTTATTGTTATTATAATAATTTAACTTAAGAGTTCAATAAGCTCTTAAACTTTTGTAAAAAAAAATTAATTAAGTCATTTAATTTTTTTGGCACTTAATTAAGCCCTCAAACTCAAAAAAAATCAATTTGGCTCTTTGATCAACGTTGACCGTTAACTTTAACGGATTTTTTTTAAAATTATGACACATGTCGCAACATGATAGTATTACTTGTCATTTATAGGATTTTTAAATTTTAAAAAATATTTAAAAATAGAATAAATTCTTAAAAATAAAAAATTCTGAAAATTATTTTAAAAATATAAAAAATATTTTTTAATTTCAAAAAATTTATAAATAATAATTTTCAATAGATTAAAGTATTTTAAAAAATTAAAGATATTAAAAATTATTATTATACAATTATAAAAACATTTTAAAACATTTTAAAAAACAAAATAAAATCTAATTTTGTTTAAAAATTCTGGAAAATTCTAAAAAATATTTTTAATTTCGTAATTGTATAATAAATTTTTTTAATATCTTTAATTTGTTTAAAATACTTTAATCTTTTGAAAATTATTATTTATAAAAAATAGAAATTAAAAAAATATTTTTTATATTTTTAAAATAATTTTTCAGAATTTATTCTGTTTTTTTAATACTTTTTAACATTTAAAAAATTTAGAAATGACAAGTGGCACTATCATATTGCGACATGTGTCATAATTTTTTTTCAAAAAAATCGTTAACGGTCAACGTTGGTCGAAGAGCCAAATTGATTTTTTTCTTGAGTTTGAGAGTTTAATTGAGTGCAAAAAAAATTTAGGGAGTTAATTGATTTTTTTGTAAAAGTTTAGGGGTTTATTGAAACCTTAAGCCTAATAATTTTGAAATGTGAATTTGAATCGTGTGTGAATAAATTTTTGGAGGTTAATGATAATTTAGATATTATGGTACTGTTTATCAAAATTTGAACCGAAATTATAGAATAGATTAATCAAATCAGTTCATTTAGTTGTTTGGTAAACAACGAATTGTAAAAAAATAAATATGACGAATCTTCTAAAAAAAGCGGCTAGAAACACCATTTTGGGTTTAGATGATTGAATAAAAGAATTGTAAAGACTCTTTTTTTCATTTATAATTACATTTAAAAGATAATTTTATAAATAAAAAATTAATTTATACACTCTTCAAAAATGTTTAATAATGTTATATTAAAAAATATTGTTTATGTTGTGAACAAAATAATAAAGAACAACGAACAAGTATTAAAGAATAAAGAGATGAGAGAAAGAGGGAGATTTTTATTATTCTCAAATATAAACTTATGTATACAATGCCTTCAATGAATCATCTATTTATAGGCATAAGAAGTACATAATATATTAAACTCTAATTAATAGAGATAATATTCCTAATAATAAATGAATCAAACTCCTTAGATAAAGTTCTAATCATGATAGACATCCACATAGATAAATATTCATAACACTCCCCCTTGGATGTCTATGAATATAATGTGCCTCGTTAAAATCTTACTAAGATAAAAACTCAGTGGGAAAAAAATTTCATTAGTGAAGGAAAAAGAGTACACACATCTTTAATAGGCATAACATGTTGCCTCATTAAAAACCTTACCAGGAAAACTCATTGGGACAAAACCTCGGTTAAGGGAAAAAGAGTGCAACGCGTATTTACTCCCCCTCATGAAAACATCACAGAAGATCTTTGAATCTTCATAATTCAATCTTGAATATAATTTTTTTTAAAGATCATGGGGATGAAACTTTGGAGTAATATGTTTCATGATGTATCCACTTTCAAACTGAGATA